>OY755084.1:600000-1149328 GCA_963576655.1 Gastrophysa polygoni
ATTCTGGAACGTCAAGGCCAATTGACATTTCCTCGAATGAAATGAAATATTACATAATTCGTAACAGTTTGAACAGTGAATATAAATACGACTGGGATTTCTCAAATGAATAACTACCAATATGAGTAGAGAAATCGTAGGGAATTCGAGTACGCACTTTTCGACCACACATTGATCGAAAAATATTACACTTAGCGCAGTCGGTAGAACCGCATACGATACGACTCACCTGTTGTCCGCTTTGGGCTCTAAACGTTTATTGTTGATGTTCCAGATGATGCCGATAGGCTTTTCCCCTTTGGCTTCGCATTGCAACACAGCAGGATCACCTCTTCTCGAGGTCTGGTTTCGATATTTCACGTCGAATTGCGGAGGAGCTGGAAACAAAATCATGTAGCTCACCTCCATGGCATCTGCGATGACGGCTTACCTTGAACGCTGATGAGAATGACAGCTGACAATCCGGAACCGATACCGTTCACGGCTTCGCACAAATAGTAGCCTTCGTTTGTTTTTTGTATGTTATTTATTGTCAGAGTACCGTCTTCGACTTTGATGTCGGGGTTGTTCGGTTTGAAATCTTTATAGTCGCCAGGTGACACACCTACGAAAATTTGAAATTTTGAGCAATCAATTTACTCCGTCGATTTTTCAAAGAATTACCAGTTGCCCTTTTCCACGTGACTACAGGCTTGGGAAAACCATCGGATTTGCATTCAACCACTGCGTCAGAACCTTGGGCAAATGCTTTATCTGTAGGTTCCAAGATCCACCTTGGAGGCACTAAAAATATTAATTCGTCAGGGATTTGTTCACGTTTCCCAATATTTGATTAGCATGCTTCTTGTATGGTGATAATTTTGAAAAAAAATACAGATTGAGTGAACTTCCGCTTGAAAACAAGAAAAATCAAATATGACGTCTTTTTCACAAATTATTGTAGTGTTTTTATTATTTTATTATTCCTCATATTTGTCAAACACGACTGAAGCTTGCTCAATCAGTTTTCTACATGCATTAATCCAGAAGTTTTGAATTTGTTAGTGATGAGTAACAGTGAGAGATGATATCATACTAACGATGATAACATTTTATTTCCAGTAATTCAAAAAACTATAGGCGACAGGTGTGAGCAAATATCTTGTTGAAGATGAATTCAATTGTTGGATTTACTCGGATGTTTCTTCGAATGAAATAATGTATAACGCATTTATTTGAATTCGTCGAATATTAGTCTCCTTCAAACGACGTTTATCTGTAGTGACATCAAATGTTAACCTGTTGGTAAGATAATGGCTGTGATGTTGCCCGGTCGTCATATTGCAAGAAAAGTGTATTTTTTCAGCCGATTTACTTATGAGTGATCACAGAAATCCATGGCGAACAGCACGTCGAAACAGAAATTTGACATACCATGTTGATATAATTGAATCTAAATCAATCGCTAAATCAGCAAATCCACTCGCTATTGATAGATACCATTTCTCACTCATGCCAAGAAAATTATAAAATACCAGTAGTCAGTGCTTATCCAGTGGCACATGTGGTACTTTATAGTTTTCTGTTCGTAAACAAAATCGAAAATTAGTGACAACTCAAAGGAAGCATGCAAATAGGTGAACTAAAAGATAGATGAAAAAAATCAGTGCTGGGAGAGGGTAGACAGGAGGACCCTAAAATCCCAGCTTTTTAGGTTAGGAAATCAAGGAGCGACAGGTTAGTGCGCTGGGATTCTCCACCATTTCACATTCGAGTTAGAAACAAAGAAGAAGGCTAGACCACACGAAAACACAACAAGACCAACATGTTTTCGTAGGCTGCCATGACATACAGTGCGATCAGACTCTCCGTGACATTAGAAACAAGACTCCCAGAAAGAACAGCCGAGTACCGTAGTAGATAGGTTATGTGGGTTCTAGACAATTTTTCCCCATTAACTCTGGTGAATTTCCATGAAAGAATTCAAGGTCAAACATAGTAATTTTCCGAAAAAATAAATAATATTCAATTTGAGACAACTAAACGTTCGACTAGACGTGATGTAGTTCAAAAATGACTATGTTGCACCTCGAAACTTCTCTAGGAGATTTCCATGAACGAATGGTGAAAAATGGTCCAGAACGTATATAGCCTATCTACTTACCGTAGACGTGCAAAGGCGCTCCGTGAGACACAAATCCGGCCGGATTGGAGGCCGTACAAGTGTAGGTGCCTGCGTGCGATTCTCGTGCAGAATCGATGAGCAGCAGACTGGCTTTGCGACCGATTTTGGTCGTGCTAATGCCGCTATCGAGGTCCGATTCGACCGGTTTTCCCTCGAACGTCCACGAGAGGTCCAGAGGGAGGTCTCCTTCAGAAACCAGGCAAGTGACTTGGGTGGTTTGGCCAACGTGCACAGCGGACTCTCCAAAGTCGAAAGGAACAATGTGAGGCAAGACTGGAACAAACGCCGAGCTCTATACTGGATACTACTCCGGAGATAACCGAGAAGTGACCCACACGATGGGAAGGGATGAATTTGCGGGACTGACCAACTGTTTTTCAACATCCAGAGTAATTTCGTGTCCACTTCTACAGTATCGTGAAATACGCCTGAAATATGGACATCTTTTCGCCGCAAGTATCGTATTATTGTTGAATTGTCGATAGCAAAACGCGATGTTGATGAATGTAAGTTCAAACCCTAGGGTTCAGAAAATTCCTTCATTCTGTGGCATAATTTGTCATTTCCTTACGTATCGACTGGATGATGTGGGTTCTTATTGTGATCTTGTGATATCGTCCAGTGATCCTTCGACTTTGACTCAAATGAGTAAGCAATATACAGTACACTAACCATTTTCACGGCAATAATAAATGAAGATGGACAACATACAAGTTATTCAAAGATATGAGCAAGTTTATTCTGACTTTTCATCATCAGATGAGATCATTTGATTCTGTTTGAGAATGATTGCTTACGTACTTGAGTAAGAATAACGAATTACTATCTACTCCTTAGTCCAAAAATATTACGTTGAAATAATATAAATATGGAACAGGAGTAGGATTCTGATATCTCTTTTGAAATTTGAGTGCTCGAGTCAGATTCTTCTGATTGCGTTCAGGAGTATCGTGTAAAATGTACAGCATATTCAGGAACAGGGAAAAAGTGAAGGAGGAAGGGGAAGAAAACTCCCAACTAAGTGCTCTAACCGTTGACCAGAAGTTCCGTGGTGAATACTGCTTCCCCAGCAGAGTTGTTGACGTGACAACTATAGTTCCCAGCGTTAGAGTAAGAAACCGATTCGATGGTGAGCATCGAGCTGCGCTTCCCAGCTTTCGAATCCGAAATTCCAGCAACGCTTTCGACGTTCTTCCCATTGAGCGTCCAATAAATAGTCAAGGGGAGATCACCGGCCGCTACCAGACAGTTGACTTGAGCGTATTCCCCCGAATGCAAGGGGTTATCTTCGAAGTGGAAAGGGGTGATTCTCGGTACCACTACGACGAAAGAAGAAGTGACAAACAAAGGAAACCATACTTGGTGACACATAGATGCGAGCACGCCTAAATCTAGGTACCGTTGACATGCAACGTGGCCGAATGTCTAGCGACGCCCGCCGTATTTTTAGCGGCGCAAGTGTATCTGCCGCTGTGGCCGTCCTGCACAGAGTCTATCGTCAGCTGCGTGATTCGTTTGCTGGTGCGACTTATCGACACGCCCTGTAGCTGATCGATGGGTCTGCCTTCGAACGTCCACTTGATGCCGATGGGCACGTCCCCTTTGTTGACGGTACACAAGACGGTCACCATGTCGCCGGAGTTGACCGGACCGGAGCCGAAATCGAATTCCGTGATTTGGGGAGGCACTGCAACGGGAAACGACCGGGTTCAGTCGGTGGGCAACGGAAAGAAGCACAGAAACCGGAAGCTAACGAGAAGGATATCAATGGTGAAGCTAGACCACTGGTCGCTAGATGGCATTGTGTCACACACTGCGGCAGAAGCTACGAATTTCACGCGTTCAGATTTTTCACGATCTTCGATGCTCAAGACAAACGGGTGAATCGAAGTTTTTAACGGACGCCTCAGCCTTTACAACGTTTTGGACTGATGCGTGACAACTTTTTCACACATTCCCAAGTTTCAGACGGAAGCGTGACACATCACGACACAACATAGTGTAGAAGCGTCAACAACGGTCATGGGTCCGCCAAAAACATGAAAAAAGTGCTTGGTTATCTCCGTAACCGCTTCCAGCCGCGCGTAACAGCTCGCCATCCAGTAACAAGTGATTCTGTAGTAACTTTGTAGCACTACTGAGCTACCAGAGACCGTTGACTAGTAAAGGAGCTGTCGATCGCGTCGTGCCAGCTCGATTCTTCGCCTCGCAGGTGTAGTTCCCGACATGTTGGTACGAAACAGAATCGACGGCTAGTATGGAAATCCTTCTGCCCACCACAGTGGTCGTGATATCCGAGAATTCTTCAGAAGTTTGCCCGTTGAGATACCACCGTATCGTCAACGGTAAATCACCCTCGGTGACTGTACAGGTCACTTGCACCAGCTGCCCCGTGTGTACCGCCGACTCGCCGAAATCGAAGGGGTTGATTTGGGGTGGTACTGCAAGAGGAAGCAGGGTTACCAAGCGTTACGAAGCTGAAATTAGCGTAACCATTAACTTGTAGCTCGGCGGTGAAAGCGGCCTCGCCAGCTTTGTTTCTCCCGAAGCAAGTGTAGTTGCCGGCGTGTCGGTAAGATATAGAGTCCATTTCCAAGGAAGAAGTCCGTTTTCCTACTGGCGTTAGAGTCACGCCCGGTATATCGGTGACAGGGCTTCCATTCAAATGCCAATCAATCGTTATGGGTAGATCCCCTTCGGTTATGGAACATGACACTTGGACGTACTGCCCGGAATGTACCGGATTGTCTTCGAAGTGGAACGGAGTGATCCTCGGAAGAACTACAGGACAATAAAAAGAGTTAGGGAAGCAACGCTAAGGATGGGAGCTCAGGAATCAGTCAAACGATGCAGCGCAGCTCAAGTACCCTTGACCTCCAACTCTGTGGTGTAAGTGGCCAATCCAGCTTTGTTGGCAGCGATACAAGTGTAGTTTCCAGCGTGATTGTGCGAGATGGAATCGATGCCCAAGACAGAAGTTTTTTTCCCGAAAGCACCGAGACTGTACCCGTCCGACTCCTTGATGGGTTTGCCGTTGAGCATCCATGAAAATGTCATCGGCATGTCCCCAGACACGACCGTGCACTGTACCGTGGCCGAGTCGCTCATGAAGGAAGGCTCATCGCCGAAGGAAAACGGTTGCAATCTAGGTAGAACTAAAGAAACAACGTTAATCGAGCTACAGAACAACTAAAACCATACTTTACAGGCGACAAGTCGACAAGCCGGCCAAGAGATCAAATACCGTTGATAAGAAGTTGCGCTTCTTGAGTCACCTCTCCACCTCTATTATTTGCTCTGCAGGTGAAGACACCAGCATGTTCCGCTTGCACCGAGTTTATAGTTAGCAAGTTGGTACGCGTTCCTATCGATATGGTGTTGATGCCGGACGAAGGTTTTATATCTTTGCCGTTCAGTTTCCAAGTTATATTGACCGGAATATCGCCCTTACTGACGTAACAATTCAGTTGCACGTTGTCCCCGGTATTCACTTCTCCGTCGAACTCGAAGGGCGTTATATGTGGCAGAACTGCAGGAAAAAAATCGTCAACCACTCCAAGAGACACACATGATGGGTATAGGAGATGCAAGAAGGAACTGTCTTCAGGGGGAGAGAACATCGAAGGCAGAATACAAATCAAAATACCGTTGACTCTGAGAGACGTGGATTGTCTGGATATGCCACCTCTGTTCTTCGCAACACAGGTGTATTCTCCCATATGGACTGATTGTACGGACTCGATGCTCAAAGTGCTAACTTTTTTATTCACCCTGAGTATGGAAATACCATCATTGTCGTTCCTCAACGTTTTATTATTGTGCAACCAAGCAAAACCTATGGGCAAGTCCCCCTTCACCACTGAGCACATCAGAGAAGTGGATTCTCCAGAATTGACGATGTCTTCACCGAAATCCAGAGGCAAAAGTTGTGGCAGAACTGTAAAGATTCAATGGGAAATTGGGTGAGAATTGAGAATTGATTACTATCAAGGATGAAATGCTGTCAAAAACATCCACGTTTGCTAATACCGTTGACTTTAAGAATCGTAGAATGCCTTGTGGATCCACCTCTGTTCTCTGCAACACATGTGTATTCTCCCATATGGACTGCTTGTACCGACTCTATGCTCAGAGTACTGATTTTTTTGTTCACCCTGACTACTGAAATACCATCGTCGTTGTTCTTCAACGTCATATTGTTATGTAACCAAGTGAACTCGATAGGTAAGTCCCCTTTCAATACTGAACATGTCAACGAGGGAGATTCTCCAGAATTTATAATATCCTCACCGAAATCTAGCAGTGAAAGTTGAGGGAGCACTGTAAAGACCATATGGCAACTTCAATATAGATCAATGTTGGATTGTAAGATGGAAAGGATAGTAAATCATGGTGGGAACGGAAGGAACCAATATCATATCAAATGTTTGCTTTAGAAAATACCATTAACATATAGTTCCGATGTTTCTCTGCTAACCCCAGCTCTATTCTGAGCAACGCAAGTGTAGTTTCCAGAATGCACGTAATTGACATCGTCTATGGTCAGAGAACCAACTTTCTTACTGACTTGTGAAATCAGTATGCCATTTTCACTTCTGATAGGCACGTCATTGTGCAACCAAGTTATGTTGATAGGCAAATCTCCTTTATGAACAGTGCACTGCAATGAAGCTACCTCGCCGGAATTGATACTCTCTTCCCCGAAATCGAAATGGAGAATTTGTGGTGGAACTAGAAAAATAACAGTGAAGTGAACAGAATGTTTCAAAGACTCCGGAATAACCTTGAACGGGATGGTGGAGAAACAAGGGAAGAAGTAGAAAAATAACTATAGTTAATCAAAAATACGATCAGTAAGTACCATTCACGTGTAAGGTGGCTGAGTAGGATGATTCTCCAGCAGGGTTCTCTGCAGTACAGGTATAGGTACCACTATGCTCAGCCTGAACAGAATCTATGGTTATGGTGCTAACCTTTCTCCCAGCCTTCGTTATCATTATACCTTCGTCATAACCTATACTCTTGTTGTTCAAAGTCCAAGAGATCTCAATCGGTAAGTCGCCCTTATGAACTGTACACGTCAACGAAGCAACTTCTCCAGAATTGATGGACTCATCTCCAAAATCGAAATGCAAAATTTGTGGAGCAACTGTAAGAAGATGAAGAATCAAAATCTACCTCCGGAAAGATTTTGTCTGTGTCGAATTTTTGTCAGGAACCATTCGAGGGATGGAGGAAACTAGGTGTCAAAATATTTGAACGACTTATAGATTGACATTATTACGATACCGTTAACGTGCAGATCCGCAGAATGGGAAGCTGTTCCTCCAGCATTTTCTGCAAGACATGTGTAGGTACCACTATGTTCAGCTCGTACAGAATCTATGGTTATGGTACTAACTTTTTTGCCAGCCATCGTTATCACTATACCATCATTAAAACCGATACTTTTGTTGTTGTGCGTCCAAGAAATATGTATAGGTAGATCGCCTTTATGTACAGAACATATTGAAGATGCGAGCTCGCCAGAATTGACAGATTCATCGCCGAAATCAAACTGCAGGATCTGAGGAGGAACTGCAAGAAGAAGGATAAAACAGAAAAAAAAAGGCAGCAGTGGGAGGTGGGAGGAAGGAAAATAATTCAGTTATTCACGACTGCGAAATACCGTTGACTTGGAGTACAGCTGAATAGGACGATTTCCCAGCAGCATTTCTTGCAGTACATGTATAGATACCGCTGTGGTCAGCTCGAACAGAATCTATACTGAGGGTGCTGATTTTTTTGCCAGCATTAGATACCATGATGCTATCGTCAAAACCGATTGCTTTATTGTTGTGTGTCCAAGTTACGTTCATTGGTAGATCACCCTTGTGTACAGAACACGTTAAAGATGCAAGCTCTCCTGAATCGATAGACGATTCTCCGAAATCAAAATGTAGGATCTGCGGTGGAACTGAAAGGATTTCATGAATGAAACATCACAGAGACCCATGTCAAACCTACAGAAGAATGTACCAGGAAATCGTTACAGGAAGGGCAGCATGAATAAAAAAAAATAGTATAAAAGCACCATTTAAAGTTAGTTAAATACCATTGACGCGTAATTCAGCTGAATAGAAAGTCCTTCCAGCAGCATTTTCTGCAGTGCATGTATAAGTACCGCTGTGTTCAGATCGAACCGATTCTATACTGAGGGTGCTTATTCTTTTGCCGGCTTTGGATATCATGACGGCTGCGTCAAAACCTATTGCTTTATCATCGTGTGTCCAAGTTATATTCATCGGCAAATCTCCTTTGTGCACCGAACATTGCAACGAAGTCATATCCCCAGAGTTGACTGAATCTTCCCCAAAATCGAAATGTAAAATCTGCGGTGGAACTGCAAGAATAATATGTTCCGAAGCAGGATTGATCGAAGGAAATGGTACAAGGAAGATAGAAACTAATTAATATCATATTGATAACAATCTGGTTAGTATACCGTTGACATGTAATACAGTAGTTTCTCTGCTAACACCGGCTTTGTTCTCAGCTACGCAAGTGTAGTTTCCAGAATGCACATCCTTAACGTCGTCTATAGTGAGACTTCCGACTTTTTTACTAGCCTGAGATATCACAATACCCTCTCCAAAAGTGATGAGCTCATCATTGTGGAACCATGTTATCTTTATCGGCAGATCCCCTTTATGGACAGTGCATTGCAATGAGGCAACATCTCCAGAATTGACATTTTCCTCCCCAAAATTCAACGGTAAGATTTGTGGAATTACTGGAACGCACACAAACAACACATGCATTATCGAATGTAAATACTAGCACCGTCATGCACTCAAATGTACCGTTGACGCTCAGCTTGGCCGAAAACTCAGTCACTCCAGCCTCGTTCTCGGCAAGGCAAGTATACGTTCCCGCCTGAGATTCTTCGACTGAGTCGATGGTGAGAGAACTAGCCTTCTTTCCAACTTTCGTTATCAGCATATCGTCAACGTACCCTAAAGTCTTATTGTTATGCAACCAGGTGATGGTAATGGGCAAGTCTCCCTTATGAACGGAACACTGAACCGATACGTAGTCACCGGAATTGATGGTTTCCTCGCCAAAATCGAACGGGGTGATGAGGGGTTGAACTAGATCAGGAGATGACAGGATAACAACGATTGTAAGAGTGTGAGTTGGTTGTATATGTATAGAGATCGATTTGTTATCAGAGTGTTGGCAATTGTCTCATTGAGATATGGAAGCTTTCAGCTCAGATAATTTTAAAAAATGATCATTTATAAGAATAATATTGCTGCAATCATTCAACTTCAAATATTTATGAAGCCTCTTGGATATTCTCACCAACTTCCATAATTTATCCGGTTACAATCGCCAATTTCATAGTATCTTTCAAATTACTGAAACTCTCAGGATTAATTGATTATTGTCACCACTCTGATGAAGCGAAACATATCAAGTCATGTAGATACCGTTGACATTCAATACAGCCGAATGACTTGAAGATCCAGCTTTGTTCAACACCGTGCACGTATAAGTTCCGGAGTGTTCTGCAGCCACAGACTCTATGGTGAGGCTGCTAACCTTTTTACCGCTATTAACGATCAAAATGCCCGAGTCAGAATCAACAGAACGGTTGTTACTCGTCCAAGTAATGGTCAATGGGAAATCTCCTTTGAAAACGGTACACTGCAACGATGCCACGTCGCCGGAATTAACGGATTCTTCCCCGAAGTCGAAAGGTAGAATTTGTGGCGGGACTGTGGAACAAAACTAGTAGACTGAGCAAGGAGGATAGTAACATTTGGATAAAATAACAGGCAAACTACAATATTCGTGAACATTTCGAATGTACCATTGACATGTAAATCTGATGAGTAACTTGCATGGCTTGCCCTGTTTTTCACCAAGCAAGTGTACCGGCCGCTATGTTCTGCCCCCACAGAATCTATGCTAAGCGAGCTGATTTTCTTGCCGTTCTGGAAAATGCGGATACCAGAATCATCATCTACGGTTTCATTATTGAACAACCAAGATATCTCCACTGGAAAATCGCCTTTAGATACGGCGCACGAAATGGTTACCAAATCCCCAGAATTAATCGCCTCATCGCCGAAATTGAAAGGATGGATCTGAGGAGGCACTGAAATCATAGTGAAGGTGTTGCAGGTGAATAATTTGAGATAAAAAGCAAAACTCTATAACTGTAAGTACCGTTGACATTAAGTAGTGCCGAGAAACTAGCAAGCCCTGCTTTATTCTCAGCGAAGCAAGTGTACGTTCCTGAATGTTCTGCTCCTACGTTCTCTATGCTAAGAGAACTCATCTTGTTGCCATTTTTGAACACTGATATACCACTACCATAACCGATAGTTTCATTGTTATGCAACCAAGTTATATTGACTGGTAGATCGCCTTTGAACACAGAACAAATCAAGGAAGCCATATCTCCAGAATTGGCAGATTCTTCTCCAAAGTCAATGGGTAGGATTTGAGGAGGAACTACAAAATCAATGAAGGAATAAACAGTTGAGGTATGAAGCATGAAGAAACTGTAGCTAGGATACTACACAAGATCAAAGGACTCAGCTGTACCGTTAACATTCAACCGAGCAGAATAGGTGGCAATTCCAGCCCTGTTCTTAGCAATACACGTGTAGGTTCCAGAATGTTCTTCTTTCACGGAATCTATGCTGACCGTGCTGATCTTCTTGCCAGTCATTGAAATCATCACACCCTCGATATAACCTATGCTTATGTTGTTGTGCAGCCAGGATAAATTCACCGGTAAATCTCCCTTGTGCAAAGAACACATCAAAGAAGTAGAGTCCCCAGCATAGATAAGTTCTTCGCCAAAATCAAACGGTGTTATTTGAGGTGCAACTAGAATAAGGAATGAGGCTACAGATATGCGAGAGCAGATGCCCAGGTGTTAGGTTAGCTAGGATTGAAGAAGTATACATTTGTAAAAATAATTGTCGAGGTACCGTTGACGTGCAACTGTGCTGAATACCTCGCATGGCCAGCTCTGTTCGCAACCAGGCAAGTGTAAGTGCCGCTATGCTCAGCAGCTAGTGATTCTATACTGAGGGAGCTGATTTTCTTGCCATTTCTGAAAATACTTATGCCGACATCTCCGTCGATCGTCTTATTATCGTGCAACCAAGTTATGTTTACCGGAAAATCGCCCTTAAAAACGGTGCACTGGACTGATGCTACGTCTCCAGAGTTGACAGGCTCTTCCCCAAAATCAAAATGGACAATTTGCGGTGGCACTGAAATTTTTCATATGGGTCACAAAGGGAAAATTCAAAATGATCCTGTTTATCGATTGGCCACTATTAGTTACATCGATATTGTTACTCATCTTCTTAGTTCCCGAAGCAACCATCAGGAGAGCCTCGAAGGGCTTGTGCGAGTGAAGGAGACATCAAGGGATACTCTAAATCACTTGAAATGGGGTTAGGTTTGAAGGGTGCCAAATAAGAAAATATCATGATTGTTTGTGGAAAGAATATTCCTAGAATAAAATACCATTGACGTTCAAACTAGAAGAATATCTGTCAGCACCAGCTTTGTTCTCAGCTACACAAGTGTAGGTTCCAGAGTGACCTTCTTTCACGGAATCGATGGTTACCGTGCTCAGTTTCTTTCCAACTTTGGAAACCAACACTCCTTCCATATAACCAATGCTAACGTTGTTGTGGAGCCAATATATATTTATGGGTAAGTCTCCTTTGTGGAGAGAACAAGTCAAAGATGTCGAATCACCGGTGTTGATGGAATCTTCGCCAAAGTCGAAAGGTGTTATCTGAGGTATAACTAAAATAAAAAACTACATCTGGAATAGGAAAGAGGAAGGTATTATGGGAGAAAGCTTGCGGTAAAGGAAATAACTTCACAACTGAGTACCGTTCACATTGAGTACTGCCGAGAAGCTAGCATGTCCAGCTTTATTCTCAGCAAAGCAAGTGTAAGTTCCTGAATGTTCCGCTCCTACGGTCTCAATACTCAACGAACTCATTTTCTTCCCATTCCTGAAGACGGATATTCCAGCACCGTAACCGATTGTTTTATCGTCGTGCAACCAAGTGATGTTGATCGGCGAATCTCCTTTGTGGAGAGAACAAGTCAAAGAAGTCGAATCGCCTGTGTTGATAGATTCTTCTCCAAAATCGAACGGAGTTATTTGGGGAACGACTGAAAAGGGGTAACAGTTTTAGAGGCCCACAGTAACGAAAGGAAAGAAATGAGGGAATCAGTGCAGAGACAATATCCTTCACAAATATACCGTTGACGTTCAGATAGGCAGAGTACTTGGCGATTCCTGCTGCATTCTGGGCCAGGCAAACGTATTCACCAATATGCTGACCCCTGGCAGATTCGATTGTCAAATGACTAACTCTCTTATTCATGTTGACAACCGCTATTCCATCGATCTCCTTCAAAGGTCTACCGTTCACTGTCCAAGATATCTGAAGGGGAAAATCTCCTTTGAAAGCTACGCACGAAGTGGTAACCAACTCCCCAGAATTTATAGCTTCATCGCCAAAGTCGAAAGGATGGATCTGCGGAGGCACTATGGAAACGAAATACCGATAGGAAGTTGTAGTAGCATGCAAGTCAAGTACCGTTCACTCTCAATATGGCGGAAGATCTCGCGGTTCCCACTTTGTTCGCCGCTATGCAAGTGAAAGAACCAGAGTGTTCTTCCCGTATGTTGTCTATAGTCACCGTGCTGGCTTTGTTGCCGTTCTTCGAAACCAACACACCGGGGATATAGCCGATGGTAATGTTATCGTGCAGCCAAGTGATATTGACAGGCAAATCGCCCTTGTGTACGGAGCAAGTTAGGTAGGTTGAATCGCCAGCATTGATTGGCTCTTCTCCGAAGGTAAAAGGCGAGATTTGAGGAGCGACTAGAAGCAAATGATGTGGGGTTTCATAAGTGTCGGGTTCGAAGGTAGGGATGTGAAAAACAAAGCTTTAATTTTTTTCAACTTCCAAAGGAATTACGATCAGTACCGTTAACGTTCAAAGTGGTCGTATATCTAGTTCGCCCTGCTTTATTTTCTGCCACGCAAGTATACTCTCCGGAATGTTGATGTTGGACTGAGTCGATGGTAATCATGCTGGCTTTTTTACCGACATTATTGATGATGATACCGTCTATATAGCCAAGGCTGATGTTGTTGTGGAGCCAAGAGATATTTATCGGCAAATCTCCTTTGTGTATGGAACAAGACGCTGATGTAGAGTCTCCTGAATTCATGGTGTCTTCTCCAAAGTCGAACGGAGCTATTTGAGGAGCGACTATACAAAAATACAAATGTTTGCCAACCAACTGAAGTAGTCCATTCACAAAAGCGACTATGTCCTAAGGGTCTTTTCGGTGACAAAACATTAGAAGGCAGGGGTGTGAGAACTTATGTAACACTTCAACTATGAGAAATACCGTTAACATTCAACGTTGTCATGTATTTAGCTCGCCCTGCTTTATTCTCTGCCACGCAAGAATACTCTCCGGAATGATGATGCTGTACAGAATCGATGGTGATCATGCTGGCTTTCTTACCGACATTAGTGATAATAATGCCGTCTATATAGCCAAGGCTGATGTTGTTGTGAAGCCAAGAGATATTTATCGGTAAATCTCCTTTGTGTATAGAGCAAGAAGCCGATGTAGAGTCTCCAGAATTGATGATGTCTTCTCCAAAGTCAAAAGGAGTAATCTGAGGGGCAACTATAAAAACAAAACGTTTTTCAACCAACTGAAGTGATCCGTTGACCGTCTGTTTATTCTTCAAAGGGTCTTTTCGGTGACGAAATATTGGAAGGTAAAGGTGTGAGAAATTATAACATCTCGACAAGGATATACCGTTAACATTCAACGTTGTAGTGTATCTAGCACGCCCTGCTTTATTCTCTGCCACGCAAGTATATTCTCCAGAATGTTGGTGCTGGACAGAATCGATGGTAATCATGCTAGCCTTCTTTCCAGCTTTGGTAATGAGAATCCCATCCACATACCCCAAGCTGATATTATTGTGAAGCCACGATATGTTTATCGGTAAGTCTCCTTTGTGTATGGAGCAAGAAGCAGACGTGGAATCGCCGGAATTGATGGTATCCTCACCGAAATCGAAAGGTGTTATTTGTGGAGCAACTATAAACAGAATCAGGTGGGTGAGGTGGGGGAATAATATCGAACAGTAAGTAGGTTAAATAAAAAAGTGCGCTACCGTTAACATCTAACCTAGCGGAATATGTGTCGACACCAGCTTTGTTCCTCGCCGCACAAGTATACACTCCAGAATGACTGGCTTGCACCGAGTCGACCGTGATGGTACTGACTTTCCTGCCAGCTTTCGTGACCATCACCCCGTCCATATAACCCAAACTGATATTGTTGTGAAGCCAAAAGATATTTATCGGTAAGTCCCCTTTGTGTATGGAGCAAGAAACTGAAGTGGAATCCCCCGAATTGATAGTGTCGTCGCCGAAATCGAAAGGTGTTATTTGAGGGGGCACTGCAAGGAAAACCCAAGATATTATTCAAGAAGGATAAGGAATAGTGAGTTCACTAAGTTAGCTAGACTTCAAAGTACCGTTTACGTTCAGATAAGCGGAATGTTTGGCGATCCCAGCTGAGTTCTTCGCGGTACAAGTGTACTCTCCGGTATGATGGGCTCTAGCAGCTTCTATGGTGAGTTGGCTAACTCTTTTATTGGTATTAGCGGTCACTATACCATCCACTTCGTTGGTACTACGACCGTTCAACGTCCAAAAAACCTCAATGGGATAGTCTCCTTTGGAAATAGTACAAATGGCGACTACTAACTCGCCAGAATTGATGGCCTCGTCACCGAAATCGAAGGGATGGATTTGTGGAGGTACTAGAAAAATCGAGGAAAGCTAGTTAGGAAGCAAACCCAAAAGTACCGTTGACTTGTAAACTGGCGCTGGAGCTAGCGTTGGCAGCCCTATTGCTGGCAATACATCTGTATTCTCCGGCATGGTGAGCTTGGACATCGTCTATGCTGAGTTGGCTGACTCTCGGCTTCGTTTTAGCGACGTTGATACCATCCACAGTAGACACCGGACTGCCGTTCAGCGTCCAAGTTATAGAAATAGGCAAATCTCCTTTGGTGACAGCGCAATTGACTATTGTCATGTCGCCAGAGTTTATGGATTCCTCTCCAAAGTCGAAAGGGTGGATTTGTGGGGGAACTTCGAGAAAAAAATCAAACAACTCGAATCGTATAAAGGACTAAGGCTGTGTGGATGATATGAGGAAATGTGCAAGACTGCGGAAGCAAAGCGTCAAAAGTACCTAGAAGATCCTTGGGTATCTGTTCCTCGGGAGTGGTTCAGGATTCGGAGGATACAAAACGAAATACGGAGAACGAGCGAACTGGAGGTGTCAGAAAGCGGAGTTTCTGTGAGTTCTTCGTTCACCCAAAGTTTAATGATCGAAATAGACCAATTCGACTATTCGTTTCATATTTTGAGGTTTCGAGTGATGCCCGGAAATAGTGAATGGAACATGTCACGCCAAGTTTCTCAGAGCATCACCAAAGCATTAACTCTGCTTTGATGAGACATTTGGGTGAACAAAATACCGACGAAACACCACCCCCTCCGAAGCCTGGTACCGTTGACGTCCA
This sequence comes from Gastrophysa polygoni, assembly GCA_963576655.1. Classification (NCBI taxonomy): domain Eukaryota; kingdom Metazoa; phylum Arthropoda; class Insecta; order Coleoptera; family Chrysomelidae; genus Gastrophysa; species Gastrophysa polygoni. The sequence goes on from OY755084.1 coordinate 615,832, forward strand.
AAAAGGCGCTAAGCCTAGCCTTGCCAGCGGCATTCGTCACCACGCAAGAGTATTCCCCGCGGTGATGCTTCTGCGCAGACGCGATGCGCAAAATGCTCGCCTGATCCCCGAATTCGGAAGTCGATATGCCTTTCGAATGGTGATTTATGTGACGGCCTTCGTGGTACCATTTGATTTTGAGCGGCGTATCGCCTTGCGGCACATAGCACGTCAAGATGGCGCTGGCACCCGCGTTGAGAGGACCGTCGAATTGAAAAGGGCTGATTGCAGGGGCCACTGAAACGGCGAACGCGATGACATATGGGCCTCTCCAGATGACAGTCGAGTGATTCTGTACTGGATGATTCTGAAATTTTGCCACGCAAAGCAACGCTTCTCGGTTGGCCCTATTCCCGAGAATATGTTCTTTGGCCGCGAATAACTCGATATCGAGTCTGTCACTCTGAACCCACAACTAGTTTATCGGAAACGAGCTATCAAACATGTTTCAGGTGAAAAAACTGTAATCATATGTTGTAGTCCTATATGTCAGGTCAGTTAGAATTGAACATAATAGACCCATCAAATTGAACGTAGTAAAGAACTTGACAGTCCCTTTCAGAATCATCTTGTAAAGAACACTCTCTCGTTTCATAATCACTCAGGGGACGATAAACACTTTTGGGAAAAATGAAAAGTAGCGCTTGATGATAGATTCCTTTTGGCGATGATTGAATGGGGTGTTTATCTAGTGAAATCGTTGATTTGCAAGCTCTATTGAAATGGTTTCTAATGTCCGTCGAAACCTGACAACATTCCACATGACATCAGGGCAATGAGAAATTATCAATGCATCATTGCCTGGTGATTCGACAAGCTGAAATAAAAGCATGATGGCGTACAACGCACCACAACAAACCTTACCTGAAATGTTCTCAATTCATATATGCTGAAAGAAATACAATTCTAGAAATATGGAGAAGACATATGCTGTCTTTCACGACTTTTCAGAAAATCCAAGAATATAATAATATATTGATATGCCACCACAGAACTAAGAGAATGATAATTCAATATTTGTTCAGTATCGTTAGTGGAGCTAGTTTGATTTGATAGAATCAACATGATACAATATAAAATTTCGAGTTACTTGTTGTTCAAAGTAAAACATTTTTCAAAAAACTCATCCCTTGTTATGTGGCGACAATAATGAATGGAAAATCAACTTACCCATGACTTGCACTTCCAGCGAACCTCTGGCATTGTATCCTTGAGAATTCTTTGCCACGCAAACGTAAGTCGCTTGATCTGAAGCTCGTTCGACGTTCTCGATAATCAAAGTACCGTTGGGAAATACTTTCTGCTTCCTATTGATCGGCAACTGTCTTCCATCTATCGAAAGAATAAGAAAAAAATATGTTCGATGATACTTTCAAGCCAACCGTTTTGATTGGTACCTCTTTCCCAAACTACAGCTTCAACGGGATGTCCAGCGAAAGGGCAGTGAACTATGAGTGTGCCTCCAGCCACTATTGCTTGTTTCTCCATCGATCTCACGAAAGGTAAGCCGTAGACGTTGATTCTCGCTGAATGATCGGCCGATCCTACTTTGCTGCTCGCAATGCACCTACGAGAAACCACCAATGGTGAGGTTATGTGCACCTCGGCTCATTCCTTCAATAGTTTGTCACTAGATGGCGGTTTTTCACCATGGAAATTTTGTTACCGATTGAGTGGTCAGCTTTCCCTTTTTTTGATGTTTAGCTCGAGTTGGCAACACTAGGAGATTACGCGAAAGAGAGTGTTGACTGTGTTTTGTTGCTCAGTGGCTTATCTCGGAGGTTTCACTCACCTGTACAAACCGCCGTCGTTAGTATGAATGGCGCTGATGTTCAAATGCGAAACTACATCTCCGTTAACAGTGACGTACTGCCCGATCTGGTAAACGTCGCTGTTGGCCAATCGCCTGCCGTACAGCTCCCACGTGATCTCGGGGGTGGGATTTCCCGACGCGATGCACTTCAGAAACACCGAATTTCCCGGCTGAACGGTTTCCTCGTTGAAGGCGTGCCTCACTTGCGGCGGCTCGAATCTGCCGCCCAATTTGAGTTCGCCGGTCGCCTCAGCGCTTTCTTGATCGTTCCGTACGAAGCACTGGTACATGCCCTTGTCCTCCTTGCGCACGGTCTCGATGCGCAACACAGCGTCGGAATGGTCGATCGGGTGGCCGTCCTTCAACCAGCTGACAGTCTTAATCGGATTGCCTGCATGGAAAAATATATTCTCTATTTTCTACGGCTATATTACACAACTATTTTTGATGAAACAAAGCGGTACACTGTCATGTTTTTAATTTAATTTCCTCATCTGAGGATTCGGAGTTCATTGCGTTATAAGTATTTATTATTGGAATTTTGAACCATACTAACAGCTCTGTTCAATTATATTGTACAAAAATGTTGAAGGTGAAAAGTGACTTGTCCGTCGAACGTTCTGGAATTACTGCTACCGTGATTCATGCATGTGTGAGTTTGATTCTAGAATTATTATCAGAAGAAAAATATAGCCTTCCAAATCCTCCAGAGACTGGCAGAGGGAAAAGGCCATCAAGTCAAATTTCATTTGTTCAAATTTGCATTTTTTGCACGAGGGGGCGAAGTGCACAGTCTATCTACTTGTCAAGGTTGGAGATGGCAAAATAAGCTGAATGAGTACTACTAATTGAGTCAACATTAGTACTGAGTTGAACAAAGCGAATACATTGCTAGCCCCTTATTGAATCGTTTTTTGAAGCACACTACTTGTTTTCATAAACAATCTGGTTACGACAAACACTTTTTAGGAATAAGACGTGGCGTTTGACATTAATACTATTGGTGATGATTGGAGGGAAAATAAGGATATATATATATAAGATTAGCGGTCGGTTGAATAAAGTTTTCTGTTAGCTCACAGTAGAATTACTCCACCTATAATTTATATCCATCTTCAATACATCAAATTAGGTAAACGTTTCCATGGACATGGTTTTATGTAACCGTCGTTTGTCAATCTTACATCGCACAAGTTTCTGGCCATTGTTACGCCGATTCCAACCGCGAGAGAGTGCAATTGCAAAAAAAATCAAGCATAGTCACCTTCGAATTTGCAGGTGAAGACGGCAGGCCTTCCAAAGTCCACCGTTTGCACAGCCGGCTCGATTTTCGCTTTCAGGGGGGCCGTCACCGTCAAAACAGTCTCTACGCTTTCGCCTCCTACGGAGTTGTTCACCACACACAAGTACTTGCCGGAATCTTCGACTTTTGCCTCTCTGATGATCAAAGTGCCAGCCACTTGCTTTACTCTGTCGTTCAACGTGACTGCTTGCTTGCGGTTACTGCCTTCGACGAACTTGTACCATCTGAAACAAGAGAGAAAAGTGTTCGAATGGGATTCGACTGGTGTAGGTTGTACTTTTTGAGGCCTCGAAAATTACTTGGTGTATCTTGAATGTCACTTTGCTATATGGCAATGCAAATAGTTGATTGTTCTTACAATATTTGGAGTGCCGGAAGTCTTGACGAAATAATTCACTTTGTAGACTACTGATTACAAAATTTTACGAATTCAGTATAATATGAACAACAACTGCCATTGACAATTCCTTCACATACATAATACTCATTCCTAGTTATCCGTGAACAGAAACTGATAGTGGCGACTTCCATAATCAACTTCCAATTTTCAGTTGAATTGTCACTGTATCAAAGAAGAAATGGTGTAGGCATCATCGGCAAAAAGAATTTGTTGAACTCATCATATTTGAGCTCTCGTGATGTGAAATTTAATCTTGGTACGAAAATATACGAAATATACTCTAGTTAAGAAAACAACTATTCTACCTCGGAATGAGGTAACTATTGTTTATGCAATGTCTGCCGACAGGCTAGCTATGTAGTATTTTCGATCTTCTTCATCTAAACACCTCTAATAGTTTAGATTCTGAATCAATATCAATCATATGAAGATCAAGTTGACACATCGAAAAACACCATGAACCTCGAAAAGTAACTACCTACAACTACAAATCACATGTATCGTTGAAAGAAAGATTGACTTATGAAATGACACAATCCCCTGCCCTCAACACTTTGTAGATATTCCAATTTGTTTTACCTAAACATTGGTACAGGGAAAGATTGAGCTGGACATAAAGCCACAGCTGAAGCTCCTGATTCAACTGTGCGTATGTCGATTGTCTTGCTGCTCAGTTGAGGTCCAACCGATCCAGTAGGCTCTGCAAAAATCATCTAAAACTAACGGACGTACCTGGAGATAGGTGGACCCTTGCTTTCTAGGCCAGACACTATTTTCCCCCAACTAAAAGACTAGCAATATTCCTAGGTCAGTGTGTTGTTTAATTCTCGAATGAATGTAAACTGACTGAGCGGGTAGTAGAACCTGGAGCAAGTGATGTTTCGAAATACCACAATTTTTTTTATTCTTTTACCTTTTTCTTGGAGTGGGAAAAGCTTGAGCATCACACAGAACGGCTATTGCTGAGTTGAACAAACCGCTCAACTTTGTTAAACCATCTCCAGACACTTTTGGAGCTGTCTGACCTGTTGGTTCTACGCAAATACTGATAATTACTCATCGAAATCAAACTTGAACGTATTACCTATATTTTGGGACAGGATACCCAGATACATCACACTGTATGATGGTGTCACTTTCAGACGCCACTTCCTGTACAATGCTGCCATCTATTTTGCGACCAGACATTTTAGGTGCAACGTTGTTTGTCGGCTCTGGAGTACAGGAAATCGTAAGGCAAACACGATCAGGAAAATTGAGATGAGAACGTATTGAAAATTGTACCTGAATTTTGGGGGTGGATAGCTAGACACCTCGCAGGTCATGATAATGTCTTTCGTAGCGGCGCTTTGAAGAAAAATATTGCCATACTTCTCAGATGACGATTTCGGAGCTACATTGCTAGTGGGTTCTAAAAAATTAGAGAAATTCTGTCAACTTCCTGCATGAAGTTAGGTACCTCGATGTGGGATAGAGTGACAAAAAAATTCTCTTCGACTTGCTGGATAAATTCGATTCGAAACTCGCAACTTACTTGAATATGGGGAACGGATAACCGACAACCGGGCACATCAACACAGCGACGCCATTTTGAGGAAATGACAATATTTTTCCCAGAGTTCTCTCGCCTACCAGTTTCGGTGGCAAATTGTTAGTAGGTTCTGAAAGAAAAATGACTTTCAGGATTCTGGCCGATTGATAATCACACGTGGATATTTCACTGCCGAATCCCGAGTCTAGTATGCGCAACACTCACCTGAATCGTTGGTGTAAGAGCCACAGCATAGATTTACCTAACTAACAAGTTATTGAATTTCGAAACGATTGGGAAGTGAATATCGACAGTTTTTTTTATTAGGAATCGAACCGTGAACCAACAGGTGAATCAACAGGTTGCTAACAACAGATGACACTAGCAACAGGTTATTACTGGCGCTAGCGGTATCCATTTTGGGCTCGAACAGGGTTTGCTCTTCTATTCTTTCTTTCAACACCATTTCGAGATTCAACATTTTTAGCACACACATTCCCCTATATTTTCTAACCGAACTTACACATAAACAGGTACAGGATAGCCAGTTACTTGGCAAGTGAGCCATGCAGTTTCGTTTTCGCGTATCAGAAGGTCTTTCCAACCGGTGAATTTTTCACCATCTTTTTTCGGAGCCACATTATTCGTAGGTTCTATAACAAGAACGATACTCAGGACGTTATCGTTGACGAAAAATCGAAATTCACCAAAATATTCTCGGATTGTACCCAGGTAATGACAGAATACACTCCCACCGCTTGGTCTACAACCTATGGATCAGGACACTTTAGAGCCCTGAAGGCAACCTATAACCGGAACCTATCAGGTCCAATTCTGATCTTAGGGACTAGGCTACTTATGACATTCTCGGATCTTGTACGTACATTAAGAGTTTTCTTGAGACGAATATACCTTTATGTTCCTATACTGTCTATGAGTTATTATAATTATCATTATTTTTGGAGCAGATCAAATATCTGTCCTTACTACAAATATAGTTAGATCATTATCATAATTTCTATTTTTATTTTTTAGAAACGAGGAGAGAAAATCCCACAAAGACTAGAAAAACTCTATATTTCTCTTCGAAACTAACTTACAGGTATCTAGGAACCGGATAGGCAGCGACTTGACAGGTCAACCAAGCGGTGGTATTTCGTGGAACTAGCAGTACCTTCCAGCCTTCGAATTTTTCGCCGTCCTTTTTCGGAGCAACGTTATTGGTCGGCTCTGCGAATAGACAGAGAGGGAGATAGATATAGAAAAGGGAAAATCTGGGTACCGGAAAGCCAGTGACTTGACAGGTCAACCAGGCGGTAGTGTTTGGCAGCGCGAAAATTTCCTCCCAACCGACGAAATTTTTACCGATTTTCATCGGCGCCACGTTACTAGTAGGCTCTGGGAATCACAAAAATGTTGAGAGAACTAACGATCCATAATTCTATAGGACGCAACAGGTGCACTGTCGAGTTTGCCAAGTCGAGACTGGTTGATTTGGAGAACAAATGCCTGTATTGATCAGGGTAGCCATGTCAAAAGTCGTTCTTCAACATATCATGAAACAACAGGTTCAGTGTTCAAGTTCACCAACTCTGTATTGAGTCTTTAGCATTTTCGAAGAAAGTTGTTGACTATTCCGAGTCCAAGCCAATCTTTTGTCTTAGATCAACAACAGGATATACTGCTCAAGATCAAGGAAACATTTACTCCTTTGGTGCATGTTTCCGTTCGACCATAATGAAGTTGATATTTAGGGACATCATGAATATTGAATTTGACAGATTTGAGGTTGAGGTTGTTCATGAAGCAACAGGTGAAGTGCTCAAGATTTCCAAGCCTCACTGTACGTCAAGCCTTTGGCAAAGGACACAATGAAACAACAGAAGCATTGTCTACTGAGTTTGCTAATTGGTACCCCAAGTCAAAGTTGATTCTTTAGCACTTCATACGGCAACAGGTGCACTGTTTGGGTTTTCCTCTAGTGCATTAATACGTCGTTCGACACCTGATCAAGTATCAACATTGAAATTATTGTTTGGTGGCTGGTTTCAGGATAGAAATCAACTTAGCAAACTTTCCATAGCCCTGTAGCTCTTGAAGAAAGTAAAGAGGGACCACCGTCTGTAGGCTTTCGAAACGAAACGCAAAAATATTAGTAATAACAACACTGTCCACAGATGAAAAAAAAGTGACCTGTCAAGTGACATTACCTGTAAATCGGGACAGGATAACCGACAACTTCGCAGGTTAGCATGACAATTTCTCGCTGGGGACTATCGTAGAGTCTGCCACCGTCGTACTTTAGACCAGGCACTTTCGGAGCGATTTTACCGGTAGGCTCTACAAAGAACAAGTGGCTCATGCGTACCGCTGATCTGCGTACCTGTTACGTAGGCGAAGACAAAAGACTAGTCCTCAACTAGCACTCCTTGTAGCCTCAGAAGCTTTGCTCGCTACGGAGTGCCACAAGGTCCGATTCTTGAGCTACTTCTGATTTGGTTCGGTATAAATGGCTAGTAGAGGACTTGTTTTTCGGTTCTACCACGCTAGCCCATACGGAATCCCCAACAAAATGTCGAATTTACCTGAAATTTGGTGCCGGATATCCCTGAACGGAACAGATTAAAGGTGCTACGGACCCGAAAGCAGCGTCTTTTTTCAAACTACCGACGTCTACGTCTTTAACTTTCGGGGCAACCCCAGCTACTGGCTCTGGAAACAGCGTAAGTATGAGGGAAATACTGAGAGAAACGACAGACGTACTTGAATTTTGGGATTGGGAATTTTGGAACCTAGCAGTTCTGCAAAAAATGAGGCTATCCTGTACTCTACTACTTTTTGGCAACATGAAATTCTCCTAACCTCATTTCACTTCTAGAAACACCTCAACATAAATGTCCATAGGAATTTCTATGATTTTAAAGGAAAATCAAGTGATGGGGAACGGGAATTGAAAAAACACAGGCAGTAAACTTTGAGGGGATTAGTCCTACCTGAAAGAAGGCACGGGTAAACCTTGGGCTCTGCATAGTAGAGCGAAACTCTGACTCTCATGTCTCACGAATGTGGAGCTAATGGAGTCGGTAGAAAAACTAGGTGGTTTCGACCCGACTGGTTCTGTAGAAATAAGTTTCACTGTCAACATTACTCACAAGAAATATAGCTGTCAATGGATTTAGAGCTAGAAAAGTTTCTGAAGATGCATCTCAAATTGGCATTTTAAGAATTCGACTCCACTACTGAAAATCTCTCACATCTGGAAATCATAAGAATTGCGTCAACCTTGATGAGAAATCATCGACAGATTCGAAGGAAATTATTGGAAAGTCTGGGAACTGACTGGAAATTTCTATGAGGCTATTTGGATTTCATTGAAGATATATTTTCACGTACGAAAATCTTCGGTGAATTTTGACTTTTCATCGAAGTCGACTCTCAATGTCTCTAAATAAACGTAGCGGAAAATTGTCTTACTTGTAAAACGGTGTCGGAAAAGCTTGTGCCGGACAAAGCAAAGCCAAACTTTTGCCGCTGGCTCTCTCTAGAGTGAAAATCTTGGATTCGGATGAGAATGCAGGCGCTTTCGTTCCAACAGGCTCTGACAAAAATTAAATGAGCTGACACAAAGAATGGAAAACTGTGATTTCTACAGAAAATAGACAATCTCAAGATGTCCACTGACAAGCCCATCAAAAATAGTTTGAAAATACTAAAGGACCTCAGAAACGTGACGAAGCGTCTCAGAAACGTGAAATTAACGTCTGAACATCCGTTCAGAAACTTCTGAGTGAAGTTGGAAAGCATCAATCAATCGAGTTCTTCTATTGATCCTTACGATTTCTAGAGGCTTCTTCACGTTCAAAGATGCTTTTATACGTCCTTGCGACGATATTTCTTCAAGTTTCTTTGATGAAGTTTTTGGAACTCGTTTTGTATTTGAAACTCCTCAAAATCCTGAGTTCCTCGAGTTCTTCGAGTTCTTGAGATGCATCTACAAGTAAATAAGGAGCTCCTGTGAAAATTTTTAAAACACTTCAAGATCCTGAGATGCTTCTTTATATTTCAAAGTCGCTTCTTCTCATTTCACGTATTCGAGACGCTTCTTCGAGTTTTTGAAACGCTTCAAGTCACTTCCAAAATGTTTTTTCACGCGTCGTCGAGTTTCCGGAACGCTCCGAGTTCTTTTTTTACGTATTCGAAACGTTTCGAGTACCTGGGAGGTTTCTTCACGTTTTCGAGATGCTCCATCAAATTTTCGAAATGCCTCAAGTCCCTGAGATTCTTCTTCGAATTTTCGAGACGCAAGGCACAGACGTCCTGAAGGAAGGTGATGGATACCCTTGCGCCAGGCACAGCAGCCCGAATCCCTGACCGACCGCCCTGGTGTACGATATGCTAGTAGCTCTAATACCATCTATACCATCTCTATACCATCGCTATACCAAGCATCATTCCACAATAGAACGGCAAAGTTGTGGAATTCTTTGCCTAGTGAAGTCTTTCCTGATGCTTACAACCTCCAAACTTTCAAGAAAAATTCCAACACCTTCCTACTCTCCCAAAATTCCACCAGTGGCTAACACGATGTTCCTCGAACATTATAGGTTTCCCTTTCGTGTTGTCCACAGATAATAAAAAAAAAAAAAATATCCGGGGACAGAAAATTACCCACCTGAACTTCGGGATCGGCATGCCCTGAGCGGGACACAGGAGTACGAAGCCCTGCTGCTCTTTGGCGTCGTACGAGAAAATTTTCGAGGCTGACGAGAAGGTCGGAGCTTTCGAACCCACCGGCTCTAAGGGAAGAGTTTATTCAGGCTAGAGGGCTTACCATTTCGACAGTATAAAGAGGAGTGAGGAGGTTCACACTTTCAGACCAACAAGATTTCATTGACCATTTATTGTTTGGGTTTTCAAGCTACTCAACTCTTCCGATTTTATTTTGGGGGTCGAATGAAGGATGCATTTCCGAAGATTTTAAGGAAACATTTTTACCAATCCAGCACTCGCGACTTCGTTAAAATGCATGAAACCCTACATAAGCGACTTCAATATGTGTGACATCTGATTCATGTTTTTGTCTCTTGGCGTGTCTTCTTTTTCACATTTATGACACGTTTTACAATCCCGAAGTTGCGTACGATAGGTTTTATGTATTTTGGCGAAGTCGCTGATGATAGGTTTGACACGTTCTGGTGAAGTCGCTGATAGTAGGTTTGATACGTTCTGGTGAAGTCGCTGATGGTAGGTTTGATACGTTTTGGCGAAGTTGCTGATGTTGGGTTTGATGCGAGCGAAGTATGAATATAGGTGTACTACTTGTGAAGAGATTTGGAAGCATCCATCACCATTGGAACATCCATAAACATTAGAAAATTAGAGAAATTATTCACAGAAAATCTGAAATCCCCTGAAAACTTCAATAAACCAAAAAAAAACAGTTTTTCACAGAAATCATCGAAATGATGAATAATTCGTAAGAAATATGAAGTTTTCATAAGAATTCCAAGGAATATACACAATTTCGAAAAATTCTGATGAAGGCAAATGAAATCAAGGTCCGATATTTAAAAAAAAATCTGAAAAAAATGATGAATCTGGAACTACCCAAACAATTCAGCGCTAGAAAGAGGTCAATGAAAATCTTGTTTAGAACGAAAACAAGCTACGATCGAAATTTACCTGAATTTCGGGACTGGCATTCCCTGAGCTGGACAGAGCAACACGAAACCTTCCCCTCCTTTAGTTTCGAAACTGAAACTCTTAGAAGCCCAAGAAAACGTAGGCGCCTTCGATCCAACAGGTTCTAAACAATTCCAAACCAAAACCATTCAACAAGTAGTCACCTGTCATGTCAAAAGACTAGCAGATAATCGTTGAGAAGAGTACAAAGTCAGGTTATGTCACTGTCAATCTGTGACGCTGTGTTATTGTTTCGTGGTTCTGAGACCGTTTTGACTTTCAGTTCACAACATCAACACATATTGAGGGTTATTAAATTCAACAGATCATTTGAGGGATCAATTCCACAACTTCAATATACGATTCTTCCATATAAAACTACTCAAAGTCTAGTTCACTTTGTCTCCGACAGGAATCCTATTCCTCAAAGATGTAGAATCGACCTCTAGTTCGCCTTCAAAATTTACCTGAAAGATGGTACTGGATATCCCTGAGCTAAACAAAACACTGCGATGTCAGAGAGCTCTTGTCTTTCCGTACGCTTATACTTCGCATCCTCAGCCACGTTGGGTGCTCGAGTACCAAGAGGTTCTAAGACAAAATCCTTATTGTAGCACCGAAGGAATTTACCTGAAAGCTGGTGTCGGAAACCCTTGCGCGACGGGTTCTCACTTCAACAAAATCGAGCCTCATCAAACTGTTCGTTAGGGAATAATACCTGAATGTTGGCGATGGGAAGCCCTGAGCTTGACAAGGTAGGGCCATATCTGCGCCTGCTTGATCTTCGAACCAAACCGACTTGGCGTTCGAAACCAGCTTTGGTATTCTCGTACCAACAGGCTCTACAACAATGACACAACGTTGCAGGGACCGTCAGACTAACCTGAAGTTGGAAACAGGATACCAGCAAGGTTCTACAAACAAGCTCAGTCGAAACTTTCATCGAAACACGAGAGTATTAACGTTTCAGGTACCTCGGGCCGTCAAGAAACTAAGTTTGAGGACCTAAACAACCAAGGGAAGTCCTGAGGTTCGACTAAAAGGCTCATTCTTAACTAATTACGCAGAGAAGCAAAGTATTAACGTTACTCAAGACCTCAAGGTAGGAATCAAAAGTATCTTACCAGGGAAAGTCCTGACTAGTCAAATTCAAAACTTATCGCTTCATCAACAGACAAGTTTTGACGTTAGAATATCTCAGCGATTCAAGGTAGTGAACTGAAGTACCGAGCATGATGAAAGAACCTGAAGATGGACCCAGGGGAAGCCCTGCGCAACCAACGCCTCAGTAGAAACAAATTATTTCTTGCGAGAAGACAAAAAGTCTTGACTTGTCAAAGTACCACAAGTAAAAAGCTAATGGTGCATAACCTAATATAACCTATGATAACATGACTAACCTGAAGTTAGGCACGGGAAAACCCTGTGCAGGACAGACAACTGCCAATGTCGCACCCAGTTTATACTCAATGACGTCGTACTTGGATTTGGACGATACTTTAGGCAAAGTACTACTCACAGGCTCTGTCAAAAACAAGTTGAAACATGTACTCAACGAAGATGTCGTAGGGCCTCTAAGCGCATAGTTGAAGTACCCTAACTAACACACTAACCTGAAGTTGGGAACAGGAAAACCTTGAGCAGGACAAACAACAGCTACTGTAGCCTCAAGTTCATACTCGAAGACGTTGTATTTGGACATGGAGGACACTTTGGGTAAGGTACTACTCACAGGTTCTGTCGAAACAAGTTGAAATAAGTGAAGGCCTAACCTAACAAAGTACCTGAACTTGGAAAAGGAGAATACCCTAAGCCAACTTCTCACGAGGAATTGTATGACATATTTCACTCTGAAAAACCTAACCAAACACACTGACCTGAAGTTGGGAACAGGAAAACCTTGAGCAGGACAAATAACAGCCACTGCCGCATCAATGTCGTACTCGACGTTGTACTTGTACATGGAGGACACTTTCGGTAAAGTACTACTCACAGGTTCTATCGAAACAAGTTGAAATGAGTGAAGGAACTAACCTAACAAAGTACCTGAAGTTGGAAGAGAGTAATACCCTGAGCCAATGTCTTAGTACAACTAACGGATGTTGTCGATACAAGACTAGAATCACATCATCAAAGATTCGAGGTTAGGGACAAGCAGGAACTATTGATGTGAGAGGCAAGAGCGCACCGTACCTGTGATTCGGAACTGGAAAAGCCTGAGCGGGGCACAACATGGTCGCGCTACCTCCCATCGAAGCCTCCAAAGTTTGTATCCTCGAAGTACCGGCTGACAGCCTGGGAGCGACACTCCCCACTGGTTCTGAGCCAAAGGAAAAACTACCTGAGCCGACATTCGCTTACCTGAACTTGGGAATGGGGTATGCTTGCATCGGACACATCATGGTGAGAGTGGAGTTTATCGTAGATTGGACGACTCTACTTTCGTCGCCTGACGTCAACTTGGGAGAGACAGTACCGATAGGCTCTATAGAAGAGAAAGTCACGAGATCAGGAGGTATTCAGATAGATAGGGCACCCTCGCTGCCAGAGAAGATTAGTAAGTGACTCAAGGTCGTCTCATAGTCTCAGGGGGTCTCAGGATCAATTGGGATTTTTTGTCGATCGACAAGATTCAGCCGAGTCTCAAGGGAAATCCGGGAAGTCTAAAGATGTTCGGGTAAGTCTAAATCAAGTCGAGACTAGGAATTTATCTCCTAATGGAGATTTTGATTTATAGCCTGACAAGGTTCGGACAGAAGTTCAGAGGAGATTCAAAAGGTCTGAGAAGAAAATTCATTCCATGAACTTAAATAAATTTGTCTTAGAAAGTTATGAGAAACTCGTGTGAGAGTAAGAGGTTTCAGAGATATGAAAATCAAGGGAGTTGTAGGAAAGTACCTGCTGAGAGAAATCGATGTGTTAATTCAGGAAAAATGCTCAAGGAAAGATCGTTTGATGGCGTATCTACTAACAGATTGGTCTGTGAGTGGTTCGAGAAATTTCCCGGATGGTTCGAAAGGTCTCATAAAGTCCCAGAAGGGTCAAAGCAGTGCCATAAGAATCAATGCAGATTCAGGACATCTGAAGTATCTTCAAGGGGTTCTAAGAAGTCTCAGGAGGTTCAGAGAAGCTCCAGGGGGTATCAGGAATTTTCATTAGATTCAAACAAGTCCTTGGAGATTCAATGAAGTCTCAAAAGGTTTAGAGGCCCGATAAGGGGCTCCGAGAAACTCTGAGTAGTTTAGAGATTATCTGAGAGCGCTGTGCTCATGGAAATATTGGTATATAAGCTTTTTGAATATTGCAAAGAAGTTCAAGGGAGTTCCGTAATGCATGAGAAGGGTGAAAAATATGAGAATGTTTGGGTAGATCCAATGTTTACGTTTGGAGAGGTTTCAAGGAGGATCAAGGGGATTCCAATAACAAAGAGGGGGTTTTGGGAGGATCCGAGCGGTTCAAATGATATTGGGAGCAATGTGAACAAGTTGTGCCAAGTCTCGTACACCGAAAAGGCGCATATTTACCTATACAGAGGTGGTGGATAAGCCTGAGCCGGGCACAGTAGCGCTATATCCTCCTCGGAGCTGTAGCTATCGACCGTGGGAAATTTCGGAATGTTGGGTCGTACACTACCGACTGGTTCTGAAAACGATAATTTACCTGTGAGTCGGAACCGGATAAGCCTGCGCAGGGCATAACAAAGTGACGGTTTGGTTTCCTCTGGCGGTGAAGCCTCTCATGTTATCGGTCGCCGGGAATTTCGGGATGACGCTACCGATAGGCTCTATATACGGGAAAACCACGAGATGAGAACGTGTTACGATAGACAGGGCACCCTCGCTCTCAGGGAAGGTGAGGAGATGACTCAGGGTCAGCATAGTCTGGAGGAATTTGTTGTTTGAAGAGTTAGGATTTAGGAACGTTTGTTTCAGGCTCAAGGAAGGTCTAAGGATGTTGGGGTATGTCTAAGGAAAGTCGAAGATAACTAGGAAGCCTGCTTACGGGAATACTGATTTATAGCTTTACAAGGTTTGAACGGACGTTTGGACTAGTTCCGAAAGGTCTGAGAAGAAAGTTCATTGTATGAACTTGCGAGAGCTTTGCGGGAATATACGAGTTCATTGTAAACATGTCTCAGAACGTTGTGGAAAACTTGTGTGAGAGTCTGAGGACATGAAAACCAAGGGCTGAGAGAAATCGATGTACAAACTTAGCGAGATTTTGAAAAGGCTCAAGGAAACTTGATAGGTGAGATAACCTCTGGCTATTGTTTGATAGTATTTCTTCTGATAGACGGGTTTGTAAGTGGTTCAAGGTGTTCCCAGATGGCTCCACGAGATCTCATGAGGTTCAAGTTTATCCCACAAGGTTCAAATAAGTTCCAAGAGGAACTAGGAGGATTCATAGGACTCGAGAAAGTTCTAAGTGGTACATAGGAGTTTCAGGAGGTCCAAAGAATGCCTAAAGAGGTTGCAAGAAAATCTGGGCATGTCTAAGAGTGTTGTTCTCATGGAAATATTGGTGTATAAGCTCGGAAAGGTTGCAAAGTAGTGCAAGCGAGTCCCAGAACGCCTGAGAAGGGTATGAGGATGTTTTGGTTGATTTTTCCTGAACATGCACAATTCAGCGTGTGACTTTTTGGCACCCTCTGACGGTGAAGCCTTTCAGAATATCTGTCGCCGGGAATTTCCGGATGAAGCTACCGATAGGCTTTGTCGACATGGAAAAAAAAAACTAAAAGTTACCTGAATCTCGGTACGGGATATGCTTGAGCAGGACACATGAGCGTGATACTAGTGTCGATGGAACCTTTGAAGGACCTGGAGCTGTCCATTGTAGGGAACTTGGGAAGCACACTACCGACTGGTTCTGAAGCAAACGGTTGACTCAGAAATAAGTTAAGGCACAGAATCTTGAGATACCGATTCCTGAAGTTTCAAAAGTCGATCGACGAGTCAGCTTACCGTTGCGAGAAAAGAATACCAGAACTTACCTTTTCCCGAACCCAGATCCATCGAGTTGTGGACCAGGGTACCCAAAAAAGAACTGTTACCATACCAACCTGCTCAAAGTGTGAAGTTGCCCCGTCAAGGATTCAGTTTTTCGGAAAAATAAAGGACGGGCAGGTACTATCGTCAACCATCTACCGGTTAGAATCGAATTTTGAAAGTGCCATTTGAGAAGCAAGGGTACCCTATCCCAACATTCAGGTAAATTTTGACATACGAACTGTGATGGAAGATCTCTCGGATCTTTTACCACAGTTCACAGTGACAGTGAACGATGTACAAGATGTTTCGAACAACATTCAGATAACACACTGGGGAATTGTAACAAATGATAAGGAAATCGATTCACAAGACGCTATAACTGTGTTTTGAGTAAAAAATTTTGAATTCACATCTCGAAAACGATAATTGATAGTTTCATTATAAATGTCAAGAGAAATATCAACTTGTAATATATCATCGAAAAATTAATTACAATCTCCATCTAACTGTGTAAGAAAATTGAAAATTTCGTACCTTCCAGAAAACCAGGATAGATTTTCAGTTATATTTCATGACAATCATAAGTCTTCATGAACACCACAGAATTACAAATTTCTAACTAAAGAAACAATTGAATTTGTGAATCCATTTCCATATCACCCGGTATACGTGTTATTTTCATCGAGAAATCTTGTACCAAAATATGTAAATAGGAAATTTTCATGAAAATATTGGTAATTTCATTAACATCAGCCTTGCCTATTAGCAAATGGATCGATGTCTCTCGAGTGACATCAAATTTAATATGCTCTCGGGATGAAGTTGGTGGAACAAAAATTGATAATAATTCACTTAGAGAAAGGTAATTTTCTGGTTAATGAAATTACCATACATTGTATACTCGAACTATTCACCTGGAAAAAAACCTTGGAATCGATATAGATTTAATCTAGTTCTGGAACAGTATAATTCTTCAACAATCGTATA
Organism: Gastrophysa polygoni; assembly: GCA_963576655.1. Classification (NCBI taxonomy): domain Eukaryota; kingdom Metazoa; phylum Arthropoda; class Insecta; order Coleoptera; family Chrysomelidae; genus Gastrophysa; species Gastrophysa polygoni. The sequence goes on from OY755084.1 coordinate 632,578, forward strand.
ATGACTCTCGAGGATACAAATTCAAAAGACAGCTATACTTTTTCTACGACTCCCACAAATATTTGGTGACGAATGTTGATTTCCAATCACCAAATTGAACTATACAGGGTGTCCGGGAAAATGTGAGAAATCTCTCGGAATCAGATAGAAACTTAAATAATAAGACAAGTTCCTATATTACTTTTCCAATAGGCCCTCTTTACGAAGACACCCTGTATTCAAAAGGGCTGAAAAAATATATTTCGGTAGCTGGAACCTCAAATTGAAGAAAAGGATTTTGTTTATTTTCGATAAAATGAGCAGTTTTCATGGCCCTTTTTATCATAAATAAAACATTTATTTGTTTATTATTATTTTCCTTGATAACGGTTCATTTTATCGACCATAAACAAGTGTACATTTTTTTCAAGCTATCGAAATTTATTTCTTCTCATTTATTTATTTCTTCTCTATCATACACAGTGTTGAAGAATCGAGGATCGAAGATAAATTCTAAGATAAATCTAAGTCAATACCTGATAAGCAAAGAAAGATGAATATGCTTCAAGGACACTTTTTCGACGGGACCTCACTAAGGGTCCCTCATTTCGAATTTTCATCGAATTATATTGATACTTCAGAAGTTATTGAAGAAAGAACGATTTCCAGCGGCGTCTTTTAGGTAACGAAGCCCTATAGCAAAAACATTCATAGGATCCTGCAATCTCAATTTTCTAAATTCTATCTGAATTCAAGAGATTTCCCACATTTTCACACACCCTGTATATCTTAAATTAGTAATCTTCGGTACGTTCAACACCCTGATTGGTATGAAATTGTGTGACGCTTTTTTATACCCGTTATTCCGTTTTTTTTTTTTTTCGATATGGATAAAATATTGTATATCAAACTGGAAATGATAATACATTTTGACTATTTTAGTTAACTGAGATAATTGAACGAATGATACGGGTTATTTTCTCATTAAAGATGGGCTCATTATCCAATTGAAGCGACAAGAAGTGTAAAGTTCTTTCAACTCGAAATTTCACGCCTTTTTATCAGTATATACACTGCTTTCCCGTTTTTCGGTAAACATATCAAGATTAGAAGCTACACAAATATCATAAACTTTGAGGAGGAAGAAGAGTTTAGTTGAATAAAAGAAACTTAGAATTTCACATTTCAATAAACATTTTTTTTCTCGATAAATTGCTCTAATGATTTCTTCATTCTTGTGACTCGAGATCTTTCCCAAAATGATCTAAACATCGATATCATTGACATTTTCTCGATTCTGATGAGCTCGAAATTGAGTAAAGTGTAATTTAGGGAGATTGATACACAACTACTACTAGAAGTGATAATCTTCACATTTTATTCAATATTTTTCACTATTCTTGACAATCTATCGTAATTTTGAAAGACTTTTTATCGAATGAAACAGTCGAATAATAAAGTAAGGTATATTTTACTCCCTTTTTGAAGCTACGAAGCTTTATTATCGTTCATTGAAATGTCTGATTTGACATTTGACTGATTGATCACGACATATTTAAGAATTATCATTCATTCTTGGAACAAGCATATATCACAGTTTTGATAAAGAATATACTTTGCATATATTAATTTTAATTCTCCACACTTTTCGCGGGTTGAGCAGTTTATATATTAATTAACAAACTAATCACCCTACACGATGTTGCATGGCCAACATGTTTCACATAGCGATAGTAAGGCACTAATTAAAAAAGCGTGTCTGTCGCGGTAGACTTACTAATTACTCTAATTGATGGCCACCATCTCTGGGTCATTGTTTCTGCGGATGATTCCATTTCAGACCGGAAGTGACGTCACAGAGGATGACAGAAATTCGGGAGGGCGAGTCATTGTTTATTATTTTTGTCCAGCTTTCCTCTATCTTTAAACATTGCGACATTCTCTCAGAATATCCGCAAATAAATCAATACAAAAGTGAACGAGTACAAATCGTACAACGAATGAATAACTATAATACTGGGTGTCCTAAACCTGCATGTCGACATGTTGAGTAGAACGAAAAAAACATGAATTGAAAAGGAACATGATTTTTATGCTCTTCAGGAGATCAACCAAATCAACTCCATATCAGAACTACCCTTGCAACCCTCAATGCACAATAGATCATTTTTTTTTCTATAAGAAAATTCATGCTCAATTATGAGTTCTATTGATGTGCCAAAAAATTGAAAATTGAAATGTATTCTTCTGATAAAAAAATATCTCAAGTGTATTTTGCGAAGATTATTACAAAATCTTCTTCTTGGTAAAATACACTGCACATTTTTTCAATCTCTTCTGCCAAATTTGGATCTTCTGAAACGATTGATAGTTGTCAAGTTAGCAATTGTTGAAGGTGCATTTTCTACCACTCATTAGAAAATGCTGATTGATTTCGATATATTTGAAAATTCCCTTTCCCTTTCTAGAGGCTATTTTAACAGGGGGTTCATGTCAATTCGCTAGTATTTGTATATAAAATTCCTCGTATTTTTTCCAGCAATTTCCCATACTGTATGAGAATAATTCGAGTATCCAACGTTTCATTTGATGAATAATAAAAGAGCCCAAAGCAAACATGAAACTATCCGTGTGAACTATTTCGTCGCTTTCAGTGACTGGAATAACAAATGAACACTGCGGTATACCGGGGGTATCTCAGAAATACCTGAATACATCTTCGAACTGAGAAAGAAATGAAATTCTTTTTACACAGTGTGAGAAAAGTCGCATATGTACAGGTTGGTTTCAAATGAAAATATGGTTCGAAGTTTTGTGACAGAAAACCTTCAACAATATAAAAATCCTAAGGTTCAGTTTTTTATAAGTTGAAAAATAATAAAGAGTTTTTTCGCAACGGTTGGAGAACGATTAATTTTCAGAATTCCTATTTTTTTATGGAAAATTTTTTTTGCAAGATTCATCCTGTATTTATCACAACATGTTGTGGTATCATGATGATATTCTTAATTTCTCGAATGACCTTTCAAAATTCGTTAAAAAAAATCCAAAATACTGAAATAGACTGTTCTCGAAATATTTGACGTCAGAAAAAAGCTTGCTTGATTCTCAAAATTGCTGAAGGCATTATTTCTCTCTCCGTGCAATTTAATAAGGAGATCGCGTAGATTTTCTTCTAACTATCGAATATAAAATGAACAAAAAATGATAATCGTTTCGTGATAAAAAACTACTATCATTTTGAAAACTGTTGATTCTAGCATAAATGGTAAATAAAAATATGTCAAGAAAACCACTGGTTGAATTGTCAAAAATGAAAATTTTATAAAATTTTCCATCTTTCGAATGAACAGTAGATGAGAAAAAAATCAAAAAAAATCGAAATAGTATTGGGTCTCGATTTCATTGATTTGCTTAAGACTCCTAACCTTCAGTTCAGATACCCCGTTTTCAATTTCGAAACTGTCACAATTTTTTCGAAACATCTGAACATCAGGCTGTCAAATTCGAAAAAAAAGCACATCCGCTCACCAGTAATCACCAATCGGCCCTTCGTAGCGCTGAGTCTGGTCTCTCCGGTGAGCCTGTGTTTCGTACGGCACTGGTACGACTTGTATCCATCTTCAGGGCCGACGTCCTTGATGTGAAGTTCTCCGGAAGGCAGAACCAAGTATTTGCTGTCTATGCATCGGAAAAAATACGTTGATTATCGTCTGTATGATATGAAAGCGGCAGAGTACCAACAAAAATCATTTAGTTGAAATTTATATTTATTCTCGTATGGGATCTGATGAACATTACCTCAGATTTTTGAGATACGAGTCTGAATTCTGACAAACATTGAATGATTCCAAGATACAAGTCAGAATTCAGCGGAGGGTGAACAGCGGTCAAACATGTGTAAAATAAGCTTCAATTTGACAAAGAATTCAAAGAAAAAAAAGAATTCCAAAGTATTCCAAGATATTTCGAATTATTAAAAGACATTCCGAAGGATTTCAAACAATTCCAAGGGAATTAAAATAATTCCAGGGATTTAAAAGGATATCCAGAAAAAATCAAAAGTATTCTAAAGAAATCCAAAGTATTCTAAGGAATTCGAAATATCCAAAAGAATTACATAGAATTTTGAATTGTATGTTGTTTTATGTTTATGAAAATCATTTTTTTGTTGGCACTTATCGCTTTTGCAGTACGAGAAATCGCACGTCAAATCGATGGAATCTCGATCGATTTGACGTTTTCTATAACAAAAACTACTCACTATATTGAGGGAACGTCACATGTAAATGTTAAAGTGGAAATCAACGTTTCAGCGTAGTTCGAACTGCATTTCAGGAACACTGCTTGTATAAATCTGTATTTTACAAACTGAATATTCGAAAACTTTCCAGAAAATTGAAAACTCGGTTTCATGATATTTTGAAAACATTCAAAACCGTAGTTGTGTTGTTTCGGATTTCCTCAGGATTTTCCTCGGGATTTCCTTCACTTCAGATCAATCTCAATCGCGTGAATGAAACGATCAGAAAATTAGGAAACGCCAGAAAATCTCGCTATAATCCATTTACATGGAAGTTCCCTGATAAACTTGAAGACTAACCAAGTCGTGGAATTTATCGATTCTGAAAGATAGCCAAAGCATGATACAGCTTTATGTTTGAGCCAAACCCATTTCAGACAAAACTGAAATAGTGTATCATCATTAAACGAGTCTTATAAAACGGATGTGATATCCTTTTTTATTTTGTCATTTCGCATCAATTTTTATTGAAAGCAGAATTGAAATATAAAACATAATTTCCAAAACTTGGTTACCCTCATTTTGAATAAAATATTGATCAATGGAAACGAACCAAAAAAAAAAGTAAATTGGCGTCTTTTTTCTATTTTTTAAATGTTAAATTTCCACATGACTAGCGCCAACGTAGTGCAATACTAGTTATTCATTTCGAATTATCAAACAGGGGGCTCCGTTGATCAATAAATTATACTACAGAGCGTTGAACAAATCATTCCAGCAACGAATCGATGTTTTTTTCAGTGACTTCAAATTCCAAATTTTTCGTTGCTGAACATTATTCTCAACGATCTATAAACTTTCCATGCATTTTTCTATCTACTATGAAGGCAAGGGGTGGTATTCGTGGTAAGATCTGAAGGGGGGGGGGGGGGGGGAATAGGATGGTAACGGGAGTTCCAGATGTCCAAATTTTTTTTCCCGAATCGAATAATTCATCTTCTCAAAGTGTTAAATGAGAGAATATCTGTAGAATAGATCTAGTTACAGACGACCATTTTGATTCGAGTCGGTTGATATATAAACCGTTTGAAATCAGCTATTTGTCTCTATACATACTTATAATGGATTGTTTAACATATTGATAAGCGGCTTCGTTTGCTTCATTATCTTTATCAGCTACCGAGTTAAATATGAAAGCGCATTTGTGTAGTTCAATAATAATGAAAAAAAAAACCTAAACAAACAAGTTTATCGTTCCGGAATATCCATAGACGTACAAATGCACTGCTGGTAAGTTTCTCCAAAAATTTCTTCTCAATGGAAATAGTCATTTTTGTAAAACGTTTAAGCTACTTTTTCTACCAGTAGAAAGGACACTTACTCAAGTGGTGCACGATTTTTCAGGACAACTCTCAAAACAATGATAGAGTTTCGTAGTTATCAAGTTTTCGTTGAATGGAAACAGCTATAACCACAAATGAACGTCCATTCATTTTTCCTGTAATTATATAATAAAGTGTGTCATCCTGAACAACATTTTTGACGAGCTCTTCATTTTCCGAAACGTTAAAGGCTCTGTTTGTTTTTCGTCTGAACACTCTGTATAACCTGATGATTGATTACCGTAAAGATTAAATGCACCTGCACCCAAAATCGAGTCGCCTTATCGAGCGCAAATATTTGACAGCTGGCCATTTGAAGTGTCATTTCCGGTTCCTTTTAAAGGACACAGAAGGCTTTGTGATATGGCTTTCTCGAAGAATCCCGACAGACCATAAGAAACGATAAAAATGAATAAATAGCTCTCGAAAAAGGATAGGCATGTTGTCTCATTTCCGAAACTGTTCTGAAACTGTAAGTCACCATAAACATCTAGAAATCAGGATTATTGAATTTAGCTGGGTTGTGCTGATATGACGTTCAAAAAAAGGCAAACAGGATGGCAAATCCGAAATTTCGATCACCGAAAAATGAACATCAAATATTTGAGCAGAAAAAAATATTTTCAATAAGAACTATCAAACTGCAAGTGATCGAATAAATTAAAAGACGTATCAATGGACAATATTTTCAATTTACCATTCAAAATGTTGATAGCAGTGTGCATCTACTGGTGTACTTTTGGACTGACTTGTCATTTTTTTCCGAGTGGTTCTCATTCACTTTCACCCTGAATTAGATACTTCGAAACCAAGACTCAACTAGGACTGCAAATTCTCAGACTTTGTTGATTTCGGATATGAATGAAAATATTACAAGAGTTAATATTCTCAGTCCGAACAATAGAAAACACCCTATATATGCAGGAAAATTCGTCAAGAGGAGAACGGAGTAAGGAAAACGAGTCCTAATTATAGAACCAAAGCATTCAAAGAACTGTTCAAACGCACCATAAAATCCGCCCTGATTCAAAATTTCGTGTCCGTCATTTTGCAACCAAGAAGTAACGCTGACAAAATCGCTGACGAAACTGGGTATGTGACACTTGAAAATCGCGGTGTTGCCTTTTAGGACGCTCTCGTCCATCACGTTCGCGGTATAAGACTGCGACACCACTGTAAAAAATAAAAAAAAAACTAGAAATTTGACGATTCTTGTTTCCCTAGTTTTTCGCCACACTGTATATTCGGGAAAATCAGTCTGCTGAAAATAGGATCCTGGTGTCATATTCTCAGTGATGATAACAGTGGCGTATATCAAATGTATCATTACACACTGAGAAAAATATTCTGAATGGTTTGTTCTAACCCCTTCAATATCTTTCCATCTACGTACCAAACAACCCGTATAAATAATGAGATTGCATACGTCTAGGTCTCAATTTTATAAATAGAACTAAATAGAGCTGTATGTCACTCCTACTTGAACTCTACCGAGCATCATTGTTGAAATTGGAGCTCTGATTCGTAAATTACAAGATAATTTATAGTGCCATCTCGAGTTGTCCAACGAGATTTGAATAATAAATGGCAACACCGCAGCACTAACCTCACGTTTGATGATTCATAAGAAGCAGTGATATTATATCACACAGGGTTGCACTATATCCCAACATTACGATTAATATTTGAGGCGAAAATAAAGTATTTTTAATTACCTATGATTATAAAACTAGTGAGAAATTCTTTAAAAAATCATGCCATCACTGTCTATTTTAAAAGCTTTTCAATGATAATTATCACTTTTTTTTACTTCTTTACTGACGTGACGAAAACCCGATCTGAAAAATATTTCTGATAACCTCAATCCACCCCCTTAACTCCGCATGAATATTTAATGAGAAAGATCGATATCTCACTGGACTTGATGTGACAATATATACAATTAGATTTCACCCCAATGGCACAACCTCGAATGTTCATATGAATAATGCACAGCAGAAGAAACAAGAAAAAATTGAATACTATTTATATACCAGCAAGGGGGGCTTGTCGCAAGATAACTTTCGAATGAAGAAGACAGGAAATGTGTTCAGCTTAGGAAATTCGTACTAGATGTCACCTTCTTCTAAAGTTCCACTTGGAAAAGCTTTAGCTCGAGCTTTAGTGAATGAAAATGTCAGTTGGTGCAAAATAAATAATATACATCTATTGTACTTTCTACCTCCTGCTAGTTTCCTCTTTCACTATCAATTTTTTTTTTATGTGGTCGATCCTCGGGTGTTTTTTCCTCTTTCTTGCTCTACAGCTTCTTCTCACCAACTTTCCTTCTAGCTTCCTTGCATTATATCACGAGTTTCTATTCAGAGCTTTTTTCGTTTCATCTTCTTCTATCATCACTTCGAGTCAATTCGATCTCGGTGGTGAAAATTTTGATGAAACACTGTTCTCTACCGAAACAAGATATTTCAGATGCGAGTTGCATATGTTTCAGAACTTTGCGATGAAACTCGTATCTTTTTATGGTTCCGAACCGCTTCTGAGGGACCATGACTGCCAAAGCGATGTCACTATATTTATACAGGGTGAGTCAAAAATGTGTACCGAGCTTTCTGGGGGTGATAGACCATTGAAAAATAAGTGTAGTTTGATGATTAAACTCATGGCCCAAAATGCATATTAAGGGAGATATATCCTTCCAAAGTTGATTAAATTGAAATAATTTCTCCGCATAACTTCTGAACGATGAAAGCCACCCGATTGAAATTTTTTTGTGCATGAATGTATGTTGTCAAAATACATTTTTTCGTCACACTTCCAATATCGTTATACCGATGAATCTCGCGATGAATAAAATCAATCTGCTGATATCATGTAACTACAAAAACTCAAATATCTCACGAACGGCTCAATTTTTTGTATTTGAATAAGAGTACCTTTTTCATGTGATTTTCTTTGCTCCATCGAATGCTCCTGTTTTTTCACCGAAAATAATACAGGGAAAAAAGTTTTCTACAAAAAATCATGACTCACCCTCTGAAAACACCCTTTATAACAATATCAGAAATGTTGACAACATACATTCATGCACAAAATTTCAATCGGGTGGCTTTCATCGTTCAGAAGTTATGCGGAGAAATTATTTTAATTTTATCAACTTTGGAAGGATATATCTCCCTTAATATGCATTTTGGGCCATGAGTTTAATCATCAAACTACACTTATTTTTCAATGTTCTATCACACCCAGAATGCTCGGTACACATTTTTGACTCACCCATAACAATTTCACTGTATATTTTCCAGAGTCCCGGATATAGTTATCGCGATGGCTTCAATGCACACCCTGTACATTCGATATTACTGTAATTCGGACGGATTCAATGGAGCGCAGCGGCGGGACGTTTAAACGAAGGGGGGTGGGACGGGCTGAAGGGGGTGGGGTGGTAGAGGTGAATCACCGCCGAAGACACGCTATTTTTGGGCTAGAAAATTGAGGGTGTCAACAGGTTGGATACCTTCTGTAATAATATAGCTTGGTTTTGGTGAATTATTCAAGGGGGGCAATTGCTGTGTGATATCATCAATTATTACTTGAATAAGAAATCAAAGGCGAAGGAATTTCGCATTTTATTCAGAAAAGTGAGAACGAAATGGATCGGACTTCATGCTTGCGCTATCGGGAATCATTCAATTGAGGTCAACTTTTGAATGCTCTGGTTGATTTACAAGCCTGTTTATTATTTAGGTTGTTGTTATTCCAATTAAATCTCGGTAATAATGAGAATTTCAGACTTACTCTAAATCGCGATCATGAAACGAAACTAGGAAAATCATGCAAAAACCGCATTTGGACAAAAGAACTGAGAATTATATAAACAAACTAGAATGCTGATCTATTGAGAATTCTCGATTACCTATAAAGTTAGTTCATTGAGTTGCCACTGCTGTTTTCGAACCTGTGAAAATGTTCAGTGAAATAACCATTTAGTCTTGGAGAATTATAATTTTTTCTGGAGTATTTTTTCCTCTTTCAGTGTGTAATTTTGTTCCATTCACCAACATTCTACATTTATACACAATTTCAATGGAATATATTGGGTTCTAGGGAATACAATGCCAACAAAAAAAGTGCAAACGAAACACAAAGTAAATAAGTATGTACCAAAATCTTGGGAAGGAGGCAGAAACTTATTGTTCGCGGTATCCTGCCAAGAGATAATCTCCACGTGGTCCGAAACGAAAGACGGGATTTGACACTTGAAAACCGCCGTGTTGCCTTTTATCACGAACACGTCGTATACCTGCGCCTCGTAGTATTGGTTCACCACTGCAAAAAGAAAAATCCCATTCTGTACGAACTTCTCAGACTCATCTGGCAAACCCTTCGATCGAATTCAAGAGAGTTAATACCGAAAACTACAGAATAACTATTCCGTCAACTTTTTTGATACAGAAGATCTCATTATGTGTCTCTTAAATGCACTCAGTCTACTTATGATGTTGTAATGTCTTGATTTTCCATAGGAAAATCGATAAACGTAACTGTTATGAGCCATGCAGATTTCAAGGTCAATGCATGATTAGTTGTAAAAGACTACTATTCATATTACTGACTGGGTTACCTTGGGTAGAAATTCAATAATTTTCTTGTGTTGGACTGCACAAGATGATTCTCGAAAACCCCTCGATATTATTTGCCTACTAGCAGAGGGTCCAAAGATATAGTCCTCAAGAATATATCAAATGCGTTTTGAAAAATTTAATTATTACCACGAAAAATGAGTACACCACTGTGTGTTCCTTGTCACCATTCTGAATATTAAGTTTTATTGTTCTACAATCATTAGAAACTAGATATCCAAATTTTATACATTCATATCCGATATTTTGATCATGATATTTATTGGAACCCTGATGGCAACCGTTCTCGACAAAAATGACTGAAGAATTTGGTACGGGAAGGGGACAGACTAGGATGAGATGTAGATGGACCCAGGACTCTGTCTAAAATATTCAAAGTTACCGAAATCATGTCCGCTTTTTTCGTATTTATAAACACTGCCGTCGTCGACAATCCAAGCTTCAATTTGCACGAAATCGGAAACGAAACTGGGAACGGAACACTTCAAAATGCCAGTGTTCCCCTTTAAAACGAATTCGTCGATCACACGGCTCTGGTAGAATTGTTGAACGACTGGAAAAAAAATTGACGTCAAGCTAGCATTGGGGAATTATATTATATTACATGACTAGTGTGGAAACTGACATATTTCGCACGAGAATATATCCTTTTCGAAAATATACACATTCTAACGAGTTATGTACACTATTTTCCTACGTCCATAAATCCATAAGTCCACTGTCGTTCATTGAATTTTCACTCGAATCAGAAAGTTATTCAAAGTTTCACTAATCGTGACTGCTACTGCCCATCCAAGATACAGTTGTCAGGAACGAGAAATCCTCTCGATATAATTTTATGAAAATAAATCTGTGCGCCTCTGAATTGTTATAAGTTCGGCAACCGTCGGATACTTCAGCTATCATCTTTGATAACCAACTTCACTCAACTGATTCCACGTCAACTATGTTGTTTGTCAAAGCCATGACTCGTCGCGAAAGGAAACGTTTCCAGAGTATTTTTTTGTAATGAGAAATGGATGATGTAATGGAAAGAGAGATTAATCATTTTTCGAAAGGTTAGAATGCAAAACCAATCTGGACATAAACAGCTCGATCATATTCATCAACATCATGAAAACACGCATCCACTAAGGATGATTTCAGTTTCATTCGAAAATATTGATACGAAATCACGTAATTTCTCAAAAACTTCTTTCGCAAACTTCTCTTCCTACTATTTCTCCAAATTACGCTCGACGAGAGAGCTTACGAGAGTTATACAGGGTGGCCCAATGAAAACGAAACAAGGTATGCATTTTACTGACAGATCAGGGAACTGACATTGAAATGAATGATTCAATGTTGGATAGGACAAGATTTAAAAAAAAAGCGTTACTTTCCATCACCAGCCGATTATTTTCATGAACGTGTTTTTTCGAAAACTACTGCATTGAATTCCAAAAACAAGGAAGCGTTGGTGAGAGATTTCGATTACCTTCAAAATGATTGACCCCTTATCCCATTTGAGATTCAAGGGTTGGAGCTCACCCCTCCTGAGGGGTTTGGAGTGAAAATATTTCCCCTTCGAAATCGAGCGTTTTTTTTTTCTGAGAACGATAACTATGTCGAATCGGCCTTGTATCGTTTTCATTGGGCCTCCCAATATACGACTTTGTCGTATCTCGATTCTTCTTGGTGTCGCACTTTCTTTTCGAGAAATGCTAATGGCAAAAAATCAATTATTCAGAATTCATGCATTTTACCATCGGATTGGAACTCCTAAAGGAATTTATCAATCGAAGGAATTGTTGGGATTATCGGGAACAAAATTGTCTTTTCTCTTGTACCATAATCATTTGTTCCTGGTAAAAAAACGTTTCCTTGCGAATCTCTCCAATTCTCCACGCCGACGAAATCGGAAACGAAAGATGGCACTTCGCACTTCATGACTGCGGCGTTGCCACGTATGACGTATTCGTTGTCCGCCTCGATTTCGTATGACTGCGCCACAACTGTCAAACGGAATGTCAAATGTCAAAAGCGCCATTCTTTCGCCTCGAATGCGTGCAATGCTAGACACTGAACAATAGCGAACAATGCTGAACGAATGCAATGTCGGCGAGAGAAACCTTTCAAGGTTTTCGAGAAGCTCACGAAGACATTCGATATTTTAATCCTCTAAATTGCTGTCGCATGTGGCGACCAGATTGTGTGAAAGCAGACTCAGATTGAATAGAAATATTAATTCGAGTTCGTTGATTTCAGTGTGAAACGCAGTCATATTTATACACACACACATTTTGAGACTGTTATTTGAATCTCATAATCAAGCTGTCATATTTTATTGATAATGGTATTTTTGTTCTTCGAATATTGAACAGAGAAACACACTGTGTAATTAATAAGCTCTATTCAGCTCTGTCTAGTCTAAATTATCGATTACTTGATCTAATTCGCCGTCTGTCTATGTATAATCGCAGTCTTACCTGACGATTCACATGGAATTCGTGAATTTTGTATGAGAAAACTTCTATTTCTCTGCAAATTCTAGGAAATTGTGGTGCAATTCAGGATTATTATTGAAAAGTCAAAACCGAAAACATTGAAAAATTTTGCGAAGAGAAAAATATTTTAATTGTGTTGAGAACGGGAGCAGATTCGTTCCCGAAACGTCCACCAAGATAAGTAGAGGTTTTATTCGTATTAAATATATTTGTATTTCCAAATTTTTTTCAAAAACAAGGTGTCACTGACCAATAGAGAATTTCTCTTTTAGGTATCTAAAGGTTTAATTTCAAGCGCAGTGACATTTTGGGACAGATCACAAAATCTGTCTTACTACAAATATATTGAAACGAGCAGAGAAAATCCCACGAAAAGCTGAAAAATGAATGTACCACCTCCTCGAAGAACTTACAGACAGTATTTAGGGCATTGCAAAGTCTAAAAAATCCACATACTTCGAAATATCAGTCCGAAACCCATAGCTGACTCAAGAAATCGAAAGATGTCTAGAGAAATTCTAATGAATCTGAGAAATGAAATTCTAAAAAATCATGTTGGATCGTTAGAATCCAGAAAATTGAGTAGGGAAGGAAGAAAAATAAATGACGAAAGTGAACATGAACCATTGAGGAGTCCTAAAAAACGTCAATGCTTCAATCAAAATCATAGTGAATGCTTAGAAATCCTACCAAATCCTCATAGAACTGATATTCATTGGCAATACATAACTGATCTGGGAATACGTCAGCAATTCTAGGAAATTGGGACACTCAAGAGAATTAGGTAAGGAATGAAAGTCTCGAAAAGTGAACATAAACCCAACCAAGAAACTAGAAAATCACTGGTGAATGTCAGAAAATTAAGGAAATAGTTCTGGGAAATCATGACCTGACAAATTATAAAAATATGAGATATTCTTTAGCGATCTCTTGATCTTGAAATTTCAGATATTCATGCTCGCGAAGTACGAAGTTAGGAATGAAGGATATCATGGGAGAATACCACACCCTGTTGCCATATCTGTACGGAACTCTAGTATATACCGTAAGTTGCATCATCGTTGTATTTGTAAGTATGACCGTCGTCCGAAATCCAAGAATCTATCGCAACGAAATCACCGACGAAACTGGGAATTTTGCATTTCATCACTGCGGCATTGCCGCGTATAACATATTCGTTTTCAGCCTCGGTTATGTAGTATTGTGACACCACTGAAAGGAAGAAAAAAAAATTGAAAAAGAAAAAATGTCTTTCATTATTTTTCATTTCAATTCATTAGTTTTTCTCGAGGTTTTTCTCATGTTTTCTCGGAGGGGTAAAAGAGGAATGAAAATACCACTCCTTGCCGGCGAAAAACCAGCAAAAAATTCATCACCATAGTCGTCTGTAACTTTCAGTATGTTGCCTTCATCATCAATCCAGGATTCCACATGAACAAAATCAGCAACAAACGATGGTATACTGCATTTCAGCACTGCGGTGTTGCCACGTATCACGTATTCCGTCAGAATTTCCGCTTTGTAAAACTGATTGACGACTGCGAACACAAAAAAGCGATACTCTTATTCAAACATCGGAATAATATCAATATCCTGATTTCTAGTGAACAAAAGAATGTTTCATTCTCCACAAGCTACTGAAACAAATGAAAACGGTACACGATATGACCGAAATAGATAGTCGGCCCTGCTTTCAACACTACATTGCGAGTCTATAAACAAGTTTCGATATGAAATGGAGCCTCGAACAAAAGGCATTCCAGTTATTTTCAGTACGGTTCAACGGAAAAACGACAAACAAGAGAACGTGGTATGTGCGTAAATCATCCTCAACCATACGAACGAAATATCACGCAGATTTTCGTACAGATTCACTCGCGTACATTAGAAAATTTATGGAACTGTGACATGGGAAGTGGGACTCGATAGGTACCCCGAAACCAACCCCTTCTTCATCAAACGTATCCATCAACATTCATGCTAGTTGAGAACAGTAGATCTCGGAAATTTCTCGAGACTTGGCAACACGCGATACCCCCAAAAATTACCGTAATTCGTATCGAAATTGTACACGGTGCCCTCCGATCCCACCCAGGCCTCCACACGTACGAAATCCGCGACGAACGAAGGGATGTTGCATTTCAGTACGGCGGTATTGCCGCGTATCACGTATTCCGACACCACTTCCGCCTCGTAGTATTGGTTGACGACTGGAAAAAACGATCTATCTTTTCATTGTCCACAATATTTACGCTACTCGAAAATCATCGATTGTAATCCGGAAAAGTGAATTTCAATTTGAGGACATCAATTCGGTTTTCAGTTATTTGTGACTGCGATAACATCAATTACTGATATTCGAAACAATTCGAGTAATATCAGTAACTGATATTCAAAACAGTGATGGCATTCTGTAGATGGTGATTGTAGCCGAGTTACATCAATAACTGATTTAAAGAACAGATATTACCACTCAGTAAATACCAGTAACTGATGTTTGAAGTGGTGATTGATCATCCAGATTTATATCCTTGTGATCGAGAATACAAAAATTACTGATATTCAAAACAGTAACGCCATTCTGTAGATGTTGATAGTATGACAAGTTACATCAATAACCAAGTCGATAACTGATAGTCAGAATAGTTATTAGCATCCAGGAAACATCAGTAATTGATGTTTCAAGTGTGATTAGTCATACAGATTTTGTTTTTTTCAATGGATGGTTATATTCAAATTACATCAATAACTGATGATCAGAATAGGTATTACTGCTCCAAAAACACCAGTAACTGATGTTTGAAGTGGTGATTAGTCTAGATTTTCATCTCAACTGAGTTACTTGTGTTCGAGAATAAAAAAATTACAGATGATTGTAGCCAAGTTACATCAATAACTGATAGTCAGAATCTCGGTCAGAATAGTTATTAGCATTCAGGAAACATCAGTAATTGATGTTTCAAGTGTGATTAGTCATACAGATTTTGTTTTTTTCAATGGATGGTTATATTCAAATTACATCAATAACTGATGATCAGAATAGGTATTACTGCTCCAAAAACACCAGTAACTGATGTTTGAAGTGGTGATTAGTCGTCTAGATTTTTATCCCAACTAAGTTGACTGATACCTGATAGTCAGAATCTCGGTCAGAATAGTTAGAAACATCCAGGACACATCAGTAATAATTGATGTTTCAAGTGTGATTAGTCATCCAGACTTTCATCTCAACCAAGTTACTTGTGATGACAGAAAAAAAAAACGATAACTGATATTCAGAATATTATGTAGTTAGTGAGTAACTAAAACAAACAATTCGATTCGAGGACAATTAGGAACTCCGGTTCACGGACACAGAAGGAAAAGAGGTTTCCCACATACGACATCCGTGGATAGCCTCGAACGAAAAGGAAAACAGGTATTCTTTCAGGCGGAACACTAGGTATATACCGTATTCAAGGGAGTTCGGTGCGAACCGATTGCCATCGCTGTCGTTCCACTCCACTATCTGGATGAAATCCGCGACAAATGAAGGTATGGAACACTTTAAAACGGCCGCATTTCCACGGATGACGTACTCATTGTTAACCTCCGTTTGATAAAACTGTTGGACCACTGGAAAAAAGGACACTCCGTTATGTAGTCCCTGGAATGCCGATATAATCATCAAAAATTTCATCAATAAATAAACTCAAGACGATTACAATCAAATCAAGAGAAATACGATGAAGAAATTTTCAAGAGACTTAATCGAGATGAATCAATAGACTAGAATCAGAAGGAAAGTAATGGAAGAAGAGGAATACAACTAAATATGAAAAAATACAGTGGAATTTAATGAAATTAGATCAATCACTATGAAATCAAGAATTATACAATTGAATCAAGTACGATCCAATGAAATCGAGAAGGATATAATGAATGAAATAGAGACATCTAATAGATATTTACGTTACTAGTCCGGTAAGTACTGTAAAAGTTTGCCGGACGTGTGACGTATAACATTTTATTTCATACTGCTGAAAAACAAAAATGAACAGTGAAAAATAAAATATTAATCTTTGTTGAAGTGCTACAACAAAAAAATGGGAATGTATCAGCAAGTAGCAACTCCCTAATGAATAATTCATCCAATGGAGCTCCTGGTATCCATATTCATGGGAACGAAAATTTAACGGTTAATATTAATATTAGCAATAATTAATTTCTGTGTATTGTTTTGCTGTTGAATTTTTAATAAACGTATTCATGCTTTTGACGCATAACTGAGTTTTCAATATTTACAATCCGGTAAAATTTCATTACGGGATAGTAGCACGTAATGAAATATTACGTGCGCCTATCCTGTAAAAGTCTATTTTCCGGATTGAAATCAGGTACGTAAAGGTATGTTCTATGATGCAGTATGAAATAAAGGGATATGTTGTAATCGAAAGAAATGTAATGGAAACCTAAAGACTACCTACTTACATTGGAATGCGATCAATTATTCATGAGAACAAGCGGATTACAGTAAAATCGGAAAGAATACAAGCAAACGAATAATACAATTGAATCAAGAGCATTTCAACGAAATCAACTAGAATAAAATTGAATCGAGAATAATTACAATGGAATGAAAAGGAATATAATGACATCTGAAGGAATACAGTGGAATCAGAAAGAACACAATGAAATAAAACAGAATACAATGAAATCGAGAGGAATAAAATGGAATCGAGGATAATACAATGAAATCGAAAATAGCGCTATGTGTGCGAGGTGCAAAGTTGTGATACATATTGCGAAGAACTGGAGATGAATAACAGCAAAGTCTAGGATATGAAACTTTTTGAGAGCAATCGTATGTTAACTCAGTTTGTACTGAAGAAATCGTTGACAGTTCCGGCACTCCAAAGACTATACACCTCGCGAAATCTAGTAACCGCGCACCACCCCTCGAAAAGACGGATAAATATACAGGGCGGACGAAAGTATACCGTCAGGAGCGTCCGGGTAGAAATTCTCGTTTTGATCTGTCTGCCAAGAGATGACGCTGACAAAATCGGCTACGAACGAAGGAATCTGACATTTGAGGATTGCAGCGTTGCCACGTATAGCGTATTCTTTGTTCACGTCCACATCGTAGTATTGGGAGACGACTGAAACAAGTGTTTCCGATCGAGATTTTTAAAACTTGAGACTTTCTGTATACTACCAATAGGACGTTGGAAATATGATGGTTCCCTCGTGTGAAGAACTACTTATTTTGTAGATGTTTGTACTATAAGATTCATTCACATTTGATGCGTATCAGTCTAGACGTTGAGAAACTTGATATACAATGAGATCGATGTCTGCCACTTATATGCGAGTACTGAAAAAAGTTCAAAGTCACACAGATGGTCCAAACTGTCTAGGCAACATTGAAAAAAAGCACGGAAAAAGTGAACTTTATCGAGGCCCCACGAAATTTGAAGTCATAAGGGAGCAGCATAGTGAAAAATGAGTATATACCTATCAAGATCATTCTAATATCTTGGATTATTTCAGTTCTTCATTTCGAGATGATATTTGGAGGAAACGGCTCCAACCTTTGCACCATCTGGTACATCGAAAACGTGGGTTTGGAAGAGTAGAAAAAATAAACATCGAATTAATATTTCGGGCATTGCTTTGAGTTCACCGATACGGTATTGTTTTGCATCCGTTTCCTGTAATCGATCTTCGTCAATAGGTATTCCATGTGTTTCGAATTGAATTTTCATTACCGCGACCAAACGATGTCAATCAAATTATTAATGCTAACTAGACATCGTGGTACTAGTAGGTATTTAACACTGAGTGTATTCCATCAATCATCAATAGGCCACAATAGAACTTGTTTTTTTTTTTTCGAAATTGATTGAATGCAGCTATATTTCGATCATCACTTAGTATGATATTATACACTCATTCTGCCACGAGTTCTGCCACCTAATCGTTTTGATGAGTCATTTGTATATTGAATCATGCATTGGCATGATTCAGAAAACGTAGCGTTTTAAGATTGTGTTGATCATTTTGGAATTATTTCCAAATTGAAGAAAAATATCCATAGTTGTGATGAACACCTAGAAAAAATCTGAAAGAAATTTTATGATTATTATCATCAATACTCCATTCTGGAGGTGCAACCACAATAGGTAAAAAAAAATTATGTTTGTAATACCTGAAAACGAGAACATTACAATAAAATTCGAAAGAATTTCCAAGACATTATGAGGAATCCCAAGATATTCTGAAAAATTTCAAGAAATCATGAGGAATTCCAAGACTTTTCATGAAGGATTCCAAGACATTGTTCGAAATTTTTCAAGAAAACTATAATTAATCAAGACATTATAAGGTATTCCAAGACATTCTAAGGAACCATTTCCATTTCATAAAGATATGGTCAGGATTCACAAGACATTACATGAAATTAAAAAGAATTCCAAGTCATAATAAGAAATCATAATAAGTCATCAGGTATTCCAAGACGTTATGAAGGATCCCAAGATATTACCAAGTCAATATATGAGATTTCAAGGAACCCCAAGACATTATCCGGGATTCCAAGATATTTTGAAAAATTACACAAGATATTTCGACGTTTTCTAGAACGAAGAAATCCCTAGACCTTTCGAGGACTAATATAAGGAATCCCAAGGCATTACAAGTGATTCCTAGACATAGCATGACTTAGACATTAGAGCAAGTTCCACAAGCCGAGATAAACGATTCCACAAGACATTAAAAGTCATCCCAAGTCATTATAACTTGCCCCAAGACAACGGTTGCGCCTCTCAGACACTATTGACTGTCCAAGTCATTATAAGGACTTTCAAGTTATAGTAAGGATGTTTAAGTCATTACAAGGAAATTCAAGAGATCGTGAGGTATAATAAGGAACCTCAATGCATTCCAAGTGATTCCAAGTCAAGCGTAGGCATTGTAACGAGTTCCAGAAGCCATTTTAACTCATCCCAACAAGGCATTCCATGACGATTCTCAAGGAATTATAGGACAATATAAAGTGCAACAAGTTCTACAAGCCAATGTGAGAGACTTCCCAAGCCATTTTGACTCATCCCAACAATCCCTGGAGTTGTGGGTGCACAATATGGACCCGAATAGGTGGCCTAATTGCGTCAGATCCCAGACCTTTCACGTTTATATTTCCTTACAAAGCATCCCAAGACGGTTCAAGGAATTATAAGACAATATAAGGAACCTCAAGGCATTCCGAGTGATTGTAACAAGTTCTACAAGCCAATGTGAGAGACTCCCCAAGCCATTTTAACTCATCCCAACAATCCCTGGAGTTGTGGGTGCACAATATGGACCCGAATATGTGGCCTAATTGCGTCAGATCCCAGACCTTCCACGTTTATATTTCATTACAAGGCAATCCAAGACGATTCAAGGAATTATAAGACAATATAAGGAACCTCAAGGCATTCCAAGTGATTGTAACAAGTTCTACAAGCCAATGTGAGACATTCCCCAAGCCATTTCAACTCATCCCAGCAATCTCAGGAGTTGTGGGTGCACAATAAGGGCCCGAATAGGTGGCCTAAGTGCGTCAGATCCCAGACCTTCCACGTTTATATTTGATTAGAAGGCAATCCAAGACGATTCAAGGAATTAAAAGACAATATTAAGAACCTCAAGGTATTCCAAGTGATTCCAAGACAAGACAAGACATGTAACAAGTTTTACAAGCCAATATGAGAGACTCCCCAAGCCATTTCAACTCATCCCAAAAATCCCTGGAGTGGTTGCACCCCTCAGACATCGTAACCCTGTCGAAGAAAAAGAAGGAAAAGTGCGCTCACCAGCTCTAACGTTGACGTCTCTCGACCTGATCTCCCCCTCGAGGTTCTTCGCCAAGCACGCGTACACCTGCGCGTGCACCTCCTGCCTGTAGTCCTCGGCCCTGAAGGGCGGGAACACCAGGTTGCCGTTGGCGAGCACCTGCCTCAAGCCTGGCACGTCGCCGACGGCCGTGCCGTCCGATCGGACCCAAATCAGGTCGGCGGGCGGGCTGGCCCTCGCGCGGCACTCCACCACGGCGCCGGTCGTGTTGGAGAAGTCGACGCGGTTGGGGGGCTCGCGCGAGAACACGGGCCCCGACGAGGGGGCGTCCGGGGAGGCGGCCAAGCAGCGGACCAGCACCAGCAGGAGCGACGCGACGGCCACGGGCGGCGCGGAGAGAGAGCGCGGACGCGTCATCGGGTATCTGGAACGAAAAGAAAAATCAATACTCGATAAATACATTAAAATTCGAGGTATTACATGACATTCAATGTAATGATAATCGACAGTTCAAACATGGCTGTGTGATTCTCGCTACCCGAGATCTATGTTAAACGAAGAAGGAAGAATAACCAATGAATGGTACTGATATACGCCGCAAAATCATTGAAATAATCAAATATAAAGTACTCGGTTATTTGTCTAAGTACTCTCAGAATTTCTAGCACATCAATAACAATTTATTACATCCCACTCAAATTTTATCTCGAAAATGAACTGAAGCCTCCGTCCACATCTTTAAAAATACTCAAACTATCAACATGTTTCACAGGCAATAATTTCTCTCGCATCAATAGCAGCGATTTGAAGTGGAAATCAACCAAAAAATCGACTCCCAATTTCATAGATCGACAGCACTGTGAATAATTATCCGTGGACGCCCCTGATGATTCGTGATACGCCCCTGATAATCGTTCGTTGACATCGTTTGACAGAATTGTAGTCTTGTGATCTGTGAATTTGTGGTTGACACTGTCCACTGTCTCTTGCTCTCTGACAGTTGGAGGGTGTCGAGGCCGTTACTTTATTTTTCTTAGGTAAGAAATGAACATGTTCTTTTATTTTAATAATTTCTCATTGATTCCCAAACATGCTAGAGAAGCGAAACAGAGAGAATGAAATATTGAATCTTGTTTTTGAATGTTAATATTGGTTCACAGCAAAGTTTCCATACCGATAACACCAAATTTGAAGATGAAACTCGAATACGGTATTTCTATATTTCTAGGGGTAACTTGAAATTGAACTTTTGGTGGAAAGGCCTCAAGGTATCACCCAACTATACCTAGTATTTGAGAGTCGAAAAAATTCAGCAATATTGTTCACAGAAATACAAGTTTTCAGAAAAAAACTGAAATTACTTTCTACCTAAGAAACGGTCACAGATGATACAGGGTGAAAAACTTGTATGATAATATGGTGTAAAAAATGGCGATTTGTAGAAAAAATATGTTGACCAGTGAAAAACGATAGCATAGCAAATAATAGACGAAATACATCATAAAACTCCAGATAAAAATACCATAAAAAAGGTTTACTGAAAAAATAACAGAAATAAATTGGCGAAATGATGCAGGCATTAGGTCATCTCTCTCAATAAAAATTTGCAATCAAAGCAATAACTGTGCCTTCCATTTCAAAGCATTGAAATGTTGTTTGGTTAGATTTATTCATATGGGAATGTAGGGTAATCAATTATCCAGCTGTGCTCGATCAACGTTCCTTATCTGACTAGAAGAAGATTAAAAATTTTGCATGCCCAACATATTTAATTTAATTCGATTATTATCTTCATGTCATACTGTTTGAAATGTGGAGATTTTTTTGACAATAAGCTGACAGTGGACATTTTTCTTTCATTTGAAAATGCAATTTCATCAGTCGTTTTAAACTCGATGTTGAATGAAATTATTATAAGAAATTAACAATAAAACTTGTGAATTAACATTCCTCATCAAAATCCTAGGAAATACAGAATACAGGAGGAATCATATATAGAAATAAAATAGAAATATTAATTAACTGAATAGATGAACGAATTGTCTCAAATGAGTTTCAGCACATTTTGATTTGTCTATAATCATTCTTGATATTTTCTTGCAAACATTTTCACCAAAACCTTTTTTCTCGCTTCGACTCATGTTTCGCTAACTCTGATGCCATCCTCAGAGAAAGATTGAAACTTTCGATTATTCTATTAATTCAGTTACTGAATTAAAGAGACTTTTTGGGTCTGAAATAATTGCTTTCAATATCAATAAACCGATTCGTGAACTGAATAATGTGTTCACAATGTCACAATATTGTATTATGATGATGACTGTGTAACAAGCCCGAGGTATCAACTATTAGGTTATTATTTTCAGAGCTATTTTCGAACTTTATGACCGGCTTCATGTTTTGTAGATCTTCATGAATTATTGATAGTTGGGTGGATACCTTTTTTATGTACAGGGTATTCTAGAACACTATACTCCCATACCTCTCAGTTATTTTATTAAACAACTATTCCCTATATTTGTACTTTGTTCGCGATCTCATCATTAGATACTAAATGGCAGTTGTATAATATCGCATTCCATGAAAATTATCTACTGAAATACAGGCGCCTGGAAAAACAGGTTACACCCTTTCAATCTCGTTCCAAACAAAAAAATATTGAATCGAGTATAAAAATAAATAAATAGAAATACTTGAGGCAATCAAAAATTTCTATGAATTCTTAAAATTTCCTAGAAATATGATATGAAATTAACTGAATACAGAGTGATCTTTAGTAAAAAATTTCCTCTGAGTAAGCTCAACAAGAGAAATGCGATTTTTTCGAGGACTTTTTCATGCCCCCATATGAAACAAATTGGATCAATTTACGGAGAGCACAAACCGAATCTACTCCAATTATATTTTATTGTGACACCCTATTTTTAGCCTTCGGAAGCATTTTGCGCACTCGACAGTCTAATAAAGATGCTGGAGGTAGGGTAGAAGAGAAAAGAAGTACAAGGGATGACGAGGGCTGTTGTAGACATCATACTCGGGTGTATATGTGTGAGATGAGAAAGGATTTTGCCACCTATTTGGGTCAATGTGCACACGGTTCAAGGAAAATGAAGGAAAATTGCCGCAGACAATTTTCTCGACGGAAAATGAACAACACAGTAACAGAAAAGTAACTCAACCACAGATTCATAATTTTTTAGTCCTCACAGTATTTTGTATATTCAGGAACCGAGATGGGAACTATCTGTAGGTTAATCGAGTGATTAACGGGTAATTTTCACAGATTTTCGGGATTTTCTCTCTTCGTTTATAGCAATAAAAATAGAAATTATAATAATTATTTCAATAAATTTGTGGTAGTAGTAAATGAGCGAGAAGAGAAAATCCCAAAAATCTGTAAAAATTAATTTTGGGAACTAATCAGAGAAATTCAGAGATCGAATAGTTGGAAATAGTCCAACGCTTTTTTTTTATCATTTGAGATACAGTATCTATCAAAAATCACAACTATTAGGTATAAAGAGAAGTGCTGCCACAAAATTTTCGAATTAAAACACCTGGTCTTTTCTGGGTTTCTTGACTAAAGCAGGTGGTCTTACCTACTCGAAAATTACTAAAGGAACAGCTGCTGTCTGTACCATTTTCGAATTAAATCTCGTCCTTATGGCAGAGACCGTGAAAGGGAAATATCGCATTCTTGTCTTGATTTGATTCTCATACCTTTTAGCAACACACAAGCCATATTCTGTACGATACAATAGAAAACATACTTCTACTTCCTTAGGGGACTTCTATTTATACGTTGTGAATATTAATAAACTTCTGAGATTGAACAGGAAGTTGATTTCATTGGTTATACTAATAAATAATGAATGAGCTCGCGGTGTATTTATTATTTATTTGTTAACACAAGGTCTCTGGAGATTTAATACCTACCGCAATTTCCATGAAAAACCTATGAACCGGAAGTAAATTTTCCAGCAATAACTTCCCATCTAGCTGGCGTAAATATTGACAGATCAGTGAGAGACCGGCGTGGGTGGTATTAAAGCCGCACAGCATCAGCGACTTTTTTCGCAACTTTTTCAATGCTGCACAAAGAAAAACACATTTTTTTACTCACCTCGATAGATAACTATTCGACACAGTTACCGGAACCACGATTATTCACCACAAAAAGTCAATAATCGACACAAACTGCATGCAATGAGAGCGAAACTATGACGCACACCCACAACACGCCAAAAACTGACTAAACAAGCGAATCGAATAATCAACAAAACGCAAACGCCTTCAATGGACCGAGTTAGCCCGAACCGCGACGAACGAGGGGAGAACCGGCCGATCTTGGCCAGAGATGTTTCGTTAGTTGCCTTGCCGATAACAGCGTTGCCACTAGACAACAATATTCCCCAAAGCGGGGGATTTTCCACCCCACACAATTTGGTCCCTATAATGTCACAGTTTTGTTTGGTATCCAGAATTGTGGTCCATTCAAACAGGAACTGAAGTGATTCATTTGATCCCTAGAGACTAAATTGCATCCTAACATCTAATAATCGAGTCATTTCTGTTTGCGAATAGCAATATGATCTGTCAAGTTTGAAGAGATCTTGTTATTCCATCTTCCTCTCTCAGCAATATCCTTTTTACACTTGCTAGCTCATAGCTAGGTGAACAATGGCAGTACATTATTCCTTCCAAAAGTTGGAGAACATAAAAAATAGGTGTTTAGTAACATATTTACATACTTTACTACCAACTTTGAAATTTGTTTCAGGTGTCTGAAGGTTGAATTCCAGGTGCAGTGACATTCTGGGGCAGATTATAAATCTATCCATACAACAAATATATATTAGTATTATCATTATGATTTATAATCGTATTTTTTAGAAACGAGGAGAGGAAATCCCGAAAAAAACTAGATACCATCTATTATGGTACTACTTTTCGACATATTAGGGATACCAGCAATCTATTCGAGTTGCCGAACGGGAAGTTGAATGAGCCAGGGAAATTTAACATAATAGAAGAAGTCAGCGAATTGGTTGATAAACCAACCAGAAGAGATATCAGTTGGAATTTTTCTATAATCAATTACCGAACCCTGGCAATATCCTCGAAAATGCAGGAAATAATGTGTATGCCGTCAGCCTGAAATGACTGGATTGGGTAAAAATCTACTGTGTGTTCAATTTGATTGACCAATATCACTAATGAATTTCGAAATATGTCCCGAGAAATTAGATGGGAGGCATTTGGCAACCGCGCTGGCTGGCGAACCTGTATTGTACAGGGAAAAATCAATTATTGTGATAGGATCCAGAATCTGAATCATTTTCTGGATGAGACTAAATTGGAATAGCATTAGATTCAGTCCGAATCACTGAATTACTACACAATACTTGAATGTAACGAAAATATATTTTAATAGAACTTTGTAAATGCATCTAAAAAGTGAAGAGATAACAAATTTCAGTCATATTCAGAATATTCTTCTCTTTTCATGTTTGCAGCAAATGATGTAGGGTCCTCAATGAGTTTTTCCCAAATTGTGTAATACTCATCATTTGTAATGTTATTTGGAATGTTTCGTTCTCTCAAAAAATTCTTCCAGACCTAAAAAATAATATGAATATATATTGGATGAAAGAAACAAATTTCCTCATACCTGTTCATCATCAAATGGAACAGATGCTCTATTACCTAAATGCCCTTGAGTAAAAATTTGTAACATATACAGGAGGTAATGAAAAGTATACATTTTAGCACCTTGAATTGCCTAAAAAATTGAACATAGACTAATTCTGAAATTCAGAATGAGAGCATTACTACTTGGAATGATATGGAAACCCTACTACAACACTTTGTCGGAAAAACACTAGTCTTGTAGTAACTTTCACCTGGAAAGAAAACTTGTGACCAGGTATATGGATGGAATCTGGATAAACCTTCATAGTCTCTAGTATCACTAGGAGTGACATTCACCATAGCCAAATGTTTTCCTGAAAATCTGTTGTTCAGCCACTGAAAAAAAAACACTAGGTACTCACCTAGATAAAAATCCTCCCGATTCCAAAATGAATTCTTCGAGCAATCATTCCTAGCAAACCTGTCTTTGAAAGCAGTCCAAGCACCTTTACTCAAAACATAACCTGCCCGACCAGAGTTATATAGGGTGCTCCAAAAAACAACAGCATAACCTAAATAGTACTTTTGGCTGGCATTCAGAGGAGCCAAATAGTATCTCAGATTCTCCATTATCACAAATGTGGTATCATCCACCACAAGGATCCACTCAAAGGATTCTGTCACATCTATCAACATTTGACATAGTAATACCCAGGAGGAATTCTCTTTGGTCCTCTTAACAGGTACTGGTTTAAGGCTCTTCGCCTTGATATGGACGAATTTGACTTGACTACAGCTTTTGGCCCAAGTGGCTTTAACTGCTTCAACATTTTTATCATTGCGAACAAGAACAACACACAATATATTTATCTTAGCCTTCAGAATATCAGATTCAATCGCAGTTTTGAGAGTCTTGTTGTATCTCAATGTATCCCAAGGCAAAGGGGCCCTGATGAAACCCTGATCTGCAAACCATTTGGAGTAAGTTTGAGAAATTTTCCATAGTTCTCCATGAACTGTATTATCTGTGACATTGATGAAGGATTTTACAAATATAAAGCCTAAAAACACTCCACATACGAAAGTAGCGAGTCTGGAATAGAAATGAACCATAACTACTCACATTTTGTCGACTCAGAAACGGTTGTTTAGATTCTTTCTGGTCAAGAATTAATAGGTTATGTTTGTTGTTGTACTTGTCAGTGGTATTCGTGTGAAGTAAGCGGACGAAGATGGCAAAACTGTAATTAAATGTTAGTCCAGTGGCGTACCAATTTCAATGTATCATAATTTTGAAAATAATGTTTTTGTGGGTATTAGACCTTCCTGAGTCCCATTTTTGTTCGGTATTATTAGCAAGATTTGGGAAATGTGATTCTGATAACAGTTGACGTCTGGGTTGAAAAATTCCGTTTTGTTCGATAGTCCAGTCAAGACTACTTTGAAAATTGCGTTTTTCGTGTAATTTTTCATACTTCTAGGTCATAAGAACTTCTCTCCATTTCCAAGCTGATATTAATATGCAGGACTAATGTAGACATTTGTACCTGATTCTGAAAAAGTATTTGGTCCAATTATTCGACTGTTTAGTAAGGATAAGTCAAAAAAGTTGCATGCCAGTGCATTTCTGAATCTGCTCCATGGATACCAAATGTAGAAATGAAAATCGTTGTTATATACAACAGATAAACATTTATTTCAGGCCCAACTGAACACATCCAATAAAAAAATAATAATATTGTGCTACACCCTTCATAGTTTATTGTTTATACAAACATTCATGTTAAATATGTGCGCAACACACTCAACAATAGAGGAATGTAAATATTTTCAGGATTGCTAGGCCAAGCAACATATATTTGAGGGGGATATATAAGCTAGAATATGATTGGTTACAGATTCTCCAATAAGGTTTTCTACCCGACCGATGGAATAATATATCTGTCTCCTTTTATTACAAGCAATAAAACAAGATACATATATAGGTTGTTACTTAAAGGTTTGTACTAAATTTGAGGGCGTATTTTGGAACAATTTTCAAGTAGAAAAGTCTTGAAATATCTAGTTTTCAATATAAAGGGTGTCAAATTTTCTTCTCTAATTCGATGTATTATTAATATTTTGAATACTCTTGTCGATATTGTTGAAATTTTGTCAGTGTAATTTGGCGTGGCGTCAAAATTTTTTTTTATATATGTCGTCACTTTAATTTCGCTTCGTTTTTGTAGGAAAAAAATAGAAAATTCAACTACAATAAATCAAGGTACCTTTGCTGCCAAATTTCAAAAATATCGATAAAAGAATGTTTGAGATATAATATTAATATGAAATCGATTTGAAAAAGATACTTTGATACGTTGTATATTAGAAACCAGATATCGTGAGATACATATTTATATGAACTTTTCTACTTGAAATTGTTCCAGAAATTCTCCCCTAAATTTAATACCACATACCTTTAGGTGAAGCCTTGTATAGTGAGTGCACATTCAGGTATGAAAACGTCTGAAACTTTTGATAGTGATGGAAATGTACCATGAGCTCACAGGGAAATGTGTTTGACAAGAATCACAGTCGACAATTCGATGATATTTCGTTAAATCATCACATCACACTTCCATCACTTCTCTGGAGAATTTTGTATGAATTCATTATCTTCTGATTAATCACATTTTATTATGATATTTTTTGTTTTTAGACATTTATCATTCGAAATATTAGTTTAAAATGCTTTTCTGAAATACTCTTGGTAAACTTTGTATTTATATAATATAGATATATTTGAAATATTTAAAATTTAAAATTATAAAACTAATTTTCAATTCTTCTTGAGGAAAATGCCTCTGGCATCTGATTGGATGTCAATATGAAAACATTATAGAAAATATATATTTTTTTGTAAATTCTGTGATATGATTCCCTGTCGATATAGTGACTAGAAAATTTATGAATTAAATAATCTGCTGATATTGTACACACATCAAGAGCGTTGATAGTAGAAGAGGTTCAGTTAAGATTAGTTTGAAAACAGGAATTTTACACCTTCCCACCAAATTGTTTCTACAACTGTCAAAAAATTCCCCTTTATTGAAAAGCAAAAATGAAATAAATCAAGTATTTTCCAGTTCGGTATACATCTCGCAATATAACAAAAATACTCATGAATACTTTTTTATGACAGTTGTAGGAAAACTATTGTATTCAACACATGATTAGAGTGTTTTTCACTTCTAGGAATTGTAAAAAGTGACACTTTACTCACTTTTACTACATAAATAATCATTATATATAATTATATTCGACCAGTTTGGCACCATATCGAACCCTTGCTGACCCGTACCATGTATAATTACAGTAATAAGATAATTCGGTTTTTTCTGTCTCGGATGAAAAAAATCGATAATTTTCCATGAAAAATCCGCCATCCACGGAGACATAAGAATCCAATAATTGACCCAAATAAAAAAATATCACATCGAGAAGAGCATGCAACATTTTCCGAATTATCTTTGCCGGCTTAAAAACTGAATTTCCCTCTGACTTTGAAGTACCCCAAAGAGTTGCGATTGTGGATGACGGACCCCAAACCGACGTAGTTTTCCAACAGGATGTTGTGCTGCAAGATGATACCGTTTTCCTTCCATTTGTGAACGGAAAGACAAATATTTTCGATGAAAGAGTCGAGGTTGTAGAGATTCCTAAGTTTTTCGTCGGTGCAATCTAAAAAACATATAAATTAGCTGTATTTGACGTCGCCACCAAATTGTCTAATCAATTGAATTAAATTGAAAAAAAATTGAAAAACTGTCCATTGCAGTAACCATTATCTTCGCGGGAAGCTTAGGGGTAATTTCAAAATTTGGAAAACAGAAATATCAGCTGAATCCACCACCAAAATAAAACAATGGAGTCAGCTCTTTTCAAGCGGAAAATTTTCATTCCAATAATGTTTGCATTAAATTCTTAAAGCTGTAAGTTAATCGAGAAGGTAGTACATTTATTTTAGATACCTTCAGATACCTTGAAGAGAAATTCTCTATTTGTCAGTGACACGTTCATTTTCAGAAAAATTGGAAATTCAAATACTGGACGTTTCGGAAACGAATCTACTTCCAATTTCAAGGTTCAATTTCAAGCGCAGTGACATTTTGGGCCAGATCACAAATCTGTCTCTACTAAAAATATATTGAAATGATTATAATAACAAATAGCTGGTTCTACATTTCGAAAAACATAAACCTTCAGGAGAGCTGTTTTTAACTTACTCAACAAATCATGTTTCTAGAATATATAAGATGTCAAATCGTATTATCAGTCAGCCTTTATTATTTCAATCTCGAACTATCCAATCCAAAAATTTGATCTTCTAAGCGAAGAAATGGAGCTTTTTTGGATAAAAAATCACAGGTTCCTACACCGAACCCTTCAATTATATCAAAGTGATGGACTTCACTAGATTCCCAGGGTGAATTTATCCTCGTCACCAATTGTGTGGTCAGATGTTGGGGATAATCGTGAAAGCGTTGTTTCCATAACCTGCATCTTGTAGTTTCTGATGCATCAAAATATAAAAATTCTTCATTTATATTTTGTATCTTATGACAATTATTTTATGTCTTTATTTCTTCTAAAACTCGGCAGAAAATGCAGATGTTGATTGCTACGAAAGTTACTATGGAAGTGTGAATGTCATGTGAATATTTAATTGCCTCAAGAATCATTTTTTTTTGCTGTCGGATTTGCAAATCAAATATCTGGATGCAAGACCCGTGTTCCCTTTTATTCTGATTCGTGTTCAATGTGTACTCACCCTTGTGGAAAAAAAGGGGATGAAAGGAAAACGTCAAATATGGCACATCGTCGCTGAACGGGTTCCATTTCGAGGCCAGATTTTCAGGTTTTTCTTGCTTCAAAAGAAGCCGGATACCTTTCATGTTGCGGTCCCTAAAAATGTCACGAGAAATCGAGCCATCCGTTGATTTTCGAAACACAAAAAATAACATCGATCGGCAAGAGAAATTCGCTATAGGTAAATCAAAGGAGGCTAAGGTGATCGATCTAAGTCTATTTGCAATTTACTATTGGGAGTCATGCGAGGGATCTTCAGAAGCTGAAAAATACGGTGGATAGGGTCTAGAAGCTCTTTTCTTGAAAGTATTCTCATAATGATGTGGAATATGTTCCTAAGAATACAGGGTGGCCCATTTGTGTTATTACCAAAAAACGCATCATTGGAACGAAATTCAAGGCATACTACGTCTATTTCATTGAGACAACAAATTTCATCGAAAACTCTGGAGTAATAATGATTTTGCAGCCTAATCAAAAAGTGCGCTGTACATTTCCTTAATTCTACTTCGTTCATTTTGCCTTCGATTTTGCTGTGAGCAAATTTTTTGTAGCACATCCTGTCTCATTGAATACAGTATTGATATATTGTACAGTATGCTATTTGGTGAATCCTAATATCTCTATAGAAATTCTAGAATTTCACTCCGGAAAATAGTCATAGTAGGCCTTGGACTCTGTTTGAATGTAGCACTGTTTGATCACATAATCTTGGCACAAATTAAAAAAAAAAATACGGTCGAAATCGCACGATTTTAGGTGATTCAGAAACGGATGGCTCATACTGTAGATATGTTGCCATTTCATATTATTCAAAAAGAGAACTTCTCAACAGTTACACATAAGAAATACCATGGCGGAAGGCTTTCTCTGTGATTATAGGAGAGTTTTGTAGATATCACACTCAACTTATCTCGGTACCATTACAGCCATAAATTTTCATTTAGGTACATATTTACCGGATTATCATCTTGGAAATCTCGAAATTCCTAAATAGTTTCTCATTCCTTTGTGGCATTATTCTACCCAATGAAATTATGGCATTCATAATGATATTGATAATGAAAGGAATAGCATCCTTCAACTGCCAATAGTTGAAAATTTTCTTGCCTTCCACCAAAGTACAGACGAACACAAACCGACGAAATTATTTATTCAAAAACAATACAGAAGATGACAATAACAATAATATATACCTAAGATTATTAGTCTCGATTTCCGATTGACTGTTCTTTCGTTTGAATAAACAATTTTCCATTATAGTGGAAAAACCGTCAGCTAATCCATTGATTTTTCTGCACAAACACATCAAAAACATTCTACAGGATGGTCATTCGAATACGTACAAATAAATCGATCGATATGTACAGTGTACAGGGTGTTCGAGTATATTCCGACACTCTCTCTTAATCTTAAGATCGACCAATTTGTGTTTCCACTATTTTTTGTCGTGATGTTTTCTTTTATCAATCGATTATCTGAGAGGAAAGAATTGCATCTATAATTCAGTTACCCATTCATATAACCCTCCAATTAAGGAAACACCCTGAATGACATATGGAAAATCGGAGAACCCAAAAAATCATAATATAGATAAAAAGATAAACACATTTCGAGAGGTAGCCATATTCATTAATTCTATTTCCTTGATATTTTTTTATTGACTTCATTATTTGTTTTGATTTTGAACATATTTTTGATTCCATACTCCATACTCATACTGTAAAAAGTGATGTACATGTTTTACTATGCGAATCACGCTAGGCTCTAATTCTACGAATGAAATTGTAGTTTCCGTACTTCCCAACGACATACCTGGTGTTCTTTGAATGAAAATTGATGTTTTCTTACAAGAGAGCATCGAAATACACGTGGACGCCTTTTAGAAACAACCCTGTAAACATAATAGGGAACCTAACTATGGGGCGATCTATTTCAGCTATAATTTCAGAATGAGAAAGGGTAAGTTTCCGTCATACTGCAATAGATATATTTAAGATCCAATGAATTTAAGGTCCAATGAGTTGTGTAATACTCCCATTATTATTCCCAACTAATTATGTGAAAAACAAGAAAAAATCACCCCGACTTCTATGAGAAGCTCAAAATATGTTTTAAGGCGATTTCTCACGACTATGCAACTGCTAAGATCAAAAAAGGGAAAAGAAATATTTCGCAAGCAATTTAAACAGGAAGGAGAATACCCGAGCGGTGATCCTTAAGATGGTTCGATACAATTCCTGTCAATTTTTTGAAAACAAATGTTTGCGCAGATGAATTGATTCAAGTTCATTAATCCAACTATGTCATTGAATTCTCTCTAGTCTTGACATCAAGCACTCATTGAACTTTCTCATTGAAGGAAACATGATAGCATTCAAGGAATTCCCCAGCTATTGCAATACGACAGACAGAATGCTAGGCAATGAAATTTCGTTAATTATTATTGTGCACAACTAATTACTAATATTGATATTCCACTCGGCAGAGGGTTTTAATATATGCACTACTGATAATGTTCTAGGAGGCGTTGGAATGGGGATGCAACTACAGAACCCCTCACGAACCGACCGTCAACGATGTGAACAAGGTGGACAAACTTCTGGTACGAGAATAGGGAGTGCAAAACTAGAGCAGGGGGTTCATTAATACCGGGAAAGAACTCAGGAGTGAGCTTCTTATGAGAATTTCGAAGAATAATTGTTATCAGTTTCTTCAAAAAACCCGTGGTTTTCGGAATACAGGTTGCCAAGATTTTCGATGATTTTTTCGTTTGCATGATATTCAATCGATTAATTCTTCTGATTTGACTAGGAGTCGTTCAATTATTCCAGTGACGTCTTAGAGGGCAACGATAATATTATGAAAAATTTTATCCCGTCACTGATTCTTTTTCAAGTAAAATATCATTTCAAGATCGACTGATTCGAAATACAACTAATAACAGTGCTGAATTTTGTTCTTGCATTGTTTTAGAAAAAATAAATATTTCTCCCCACAACCTCAGACCGAGTGAATAAAAACAATTTTTCATTTCATTTTTCATTATTTGTTTATTTGAGAAATAACTACTGAAATTAAAGGAAACCGAGAAAATATGTGTTTCAGAAATTGATGAACCAGCTAACTTTGAAAACTTTGTTGAAAAAATATGATTGTATGACTATTTCAATATTTTATTTTATCCTCAATCGAAAAATCATTGAAACATCCTGTATTCATGAAAGTATTCACCACGTAATGCCTTAGAAAATCAGATTATTTTCCACTTCATTTGAAATTTTCTAATGGAACCAGTTTATTTTTTAGAGACAATAAATCTTCGAATTTTATACAGAAATGTGAACCTGTTTGTGTTTCCCAAGATGAAGAATTTAAATCGAAACCATCGTTGTGATAGAAATGTATATGTTTTTTTCAATATCATAACCAAGTTTACCACTGCCACTCTGTATTTTTCAAATGGAACCTCCACTATTTTATTGCATTTTCAGATATATTCAGAATATTTTCTCATTTGGAATCCGATTGAAAATGAGGAGATATAGTAGATTGTTAACCGAACAAAGAAGTCCTTGGAAAACCATGAAACTGAGCAAAATATTGGGTGTTCTATTTGTAAAACAAAAAACGGTTTCA
Source organism: Gastrophysa polygoni (assembly GCA_963576655.1). NCBI lineage: Eukaryota > Metazoa > Arthropoda > Insecta > Coleoptera > Chrysomelidae > Gastrophysa > Gastrophysa polygoni. Next base: position 667,244 of record OY755084.1, read on the forward strand.
CCAGGAGTGATGAACTTTCGGCTATATTATCAAAAAAATATTACGAAGATCAGAGTTTAAATTTTTCAGTTTAAGAACAGCAAACTTCAGGAGCGTACCATACCTCTAGGTCTCACAGTAAAAATAATGTTGCTAACGATATCTTTATGTTTTTTCTTTGGTACTTACGGTATGAGAGACCCGTTCGGATATACTAAATTTCCAACGACTACTCCTTCGATGTCACAGAACGGTATTTTTCTGCATCCCAGTCGTCTCAGCGCGATGAAGTCGTATTTGACGATGATTAAATTTTTGGCAGTTAACATTAGCAAGCGTTCTTTATCGGTGTCCCAGTGATTGATTCTGCAATAATCGGGAAATTTATGAATTTTCATTAGGGGATGAAAAGATGGCAGTACAAAGTCAACATAATTTGTACTGTACTGTAATTTCACAAAGTCCCGAGTACTTCCACAGAATTCCAAGGAATTTGAAGAGGTTCCAAGGAGTTCTCAAGAGATCCAAGGAGTTTCAGACCAGAATCATTCCACAGTTTACCTAAGAAATTTCAAGAAATTTTAAAAGAATCCGAGTTCCGAAGAGATTCCGTTGTTTGTAGACAATTATGCTATGATTTGCCGCAAACCAATTTACAAAAGGAGTTCCAGAGAATTCCAAGAAATTACAACGGATTCTAAGGAGTTTCATGATATCCCTGAGAAATCCATGGAGATTCAGGGAATTCCAAAGAAATCCAATTGTCCATATAACAGAATTCCAGCACAGTTCACTCCTTTGGGTCGGTTTGATTGATTTTTTCAATTGGATATGGAGTTGAGATATTGATTTCAAATTCGCTTCTGCTATTTTCAAGTTGTGATAATTTATGAAATAAACAGACTGATTCAAGAGTTACATCTTTGATGTGACAAAGATTTATGAATTATTGTTTGATCATTTTTTATTGACGAAGTAATATTGAGAATAGAAGCACAAAATAGAATTTTATTGATTACTAGAATATTTCGGATACGAATTTTGTAAAAAAACAAGATGACCCGGTGGCACAGCTGTCAAAAAATAGGTCCGACAAAAACGCCATCCATCGAAAGTAATCTGAAGTTCAATTCCCATACAAAATTTCGGTATTTTAGATTTTTCGGCTGCTCCTCTGGGGTTTTCTTAATTTCTTTTTTTCCTAAAGCACCCCAATATCGGGGCAAACAAAACACAAGAAATATATTCAAATCGGTCAAGCCATTTTCGAGTTCTTTCCTAGACTGCAGTTTAAGAGGACATTCTAACAAAATATCGCAGAACCTTCTTGAGTTTTCCATCAATTTATGTTATCTGAATGATTCCATTCAGCTCAATTTTTTTCCATACCCAATTTCGAGTCACTTCAATGCATACAGAACTACGAACTCCGAGTTGAAATCAATAAAGACAGAAATACTCACTGGGTGAGCATGAAAGCAGAATATACAGGTCCCTCAGTCTCATCGAGCAGATGGGCCATGCATTCTTTGACGGCCCTATCCACCACCCCATCTCTAAAGGTAAAAAAATTATTCGGATCCTCCTTGATGTTGAGAACGGGCTGTAAACTTTTCTCGTTTGAAGTTGATGCAGGTGAAGTAGAAGGAGTTTCCTCTTTGATACTTTTCGAACTCCATATCGTTTCTGATACTGCAAAAAATACAGGATGGCAGCGAAATCCACAATTTATCATGTAGGTAGCAAATGTCATGAATGTTTATTTGAAGTTCTGAATGACACGGTTATGATCAAGTTACATACCATACTTTTTCTACGACTTCAAATAAGAACAAATAATGGAAATGAATTCGTATTAGACGTTTGACAGCTATTACAACAAGGTGACATTCAATAGGAATAAGGTGACTCAAAGACAAACAGGTTTCGATAGATTTTGAATTTATAAATATTATTGTGCTTGCAAATTCATTATAAATCAAAAGGAAAATTCAGTTATCAAAATATCATAACTAAAGTATTTTCATAGTGAAAAAATATTAGGGAATAAGAAATTCTCATGCTCAGCTTGTGAAGAAACTAAATTTTTTAAACATTACATACGGGAAGAAGACTTATTGAGATACTCAAGAAACACGTTGTTCTCGAAATATTTCGACCAAACCAGTTTTTTCTGAGAAAACCTCTCGGAAAACTCATCATGAATTTCTTTTTTTCTGTGGTCAAATTAAATATCCTTGAAGATGATGATTCCACAGAGATTATACAGTATTTTATAGACTTGGAGTTTCGAGAAAAACTTTTGAGACATTCTCACTGAACTAGTTGTTTTTTCAACAGACAAAACTGTTACCTCTAAAACAAGATTTTGAGACAAACAAAATGTTTGAATAGGTATGACCATTTCAGTTACAGGAATAAAAAAATGGTATACTTTGTAAACATTTGAAAACATGGACCTTCGTAACATAATATTCATAATGCTACAACCTACATCATAAATAACAAGCAATTGCCGAGGTCACTGTTTGAAAAAACTATTGTCGAATAAAAATTGCTTCACTATAACTTTCAGCAATAACAAGTATAGTTTCATTGAGCATATATGTTACTAGTTATCATAGAACAGGACTCATTAGGAATTCATTGATAAGAAAATGTCTGAAAAACCAAGATAAAAACCTAACCTACTTACTAATTTCACACAATGGTGGACAGTAAAATCCAGTATTCATTTAGAAAATCAACACATATTCAAACTCAAAACACCTGCCTGGTTCATTTTCTACCCACTCAATCAAGCAAAACTAAGAGAAACATTATTATCTTTTCTTATCAAGGTTAATACAGGTATTCTAATCAAAACAAATATCCTAATTAAATCAATTATCTACTTACTTCTGTTGGGTATCGACGATAACGGTGCCATGAACGCGTTTTTCCAGTGGCAATTATTGCGATTATTCGTATTTATCTCCGTGGAGGAATCCTTATCTATCCTATCAGCGGGATTCGGTAGTCCCTGATTCGATATTTTACTGGCATCTGATCCGATCCTCAGAGTGCCACCCCTGTATTCTTCGGGACACTCTTCGTCCAACGCCATTTCAATCATGGTATCCCGAACGTCGCACCCAGATGAATTATTATGTGATTTTGCTCCTTGTAATTAAACACCAGGAAGAGCTTTTATAAGACAATTTCTCCCACAACGACAGCTACTATAAAACTACTGTCACTGTCTCCCAGCTCCCTACCCAAACAGACAACAATCGAAATGTCAAACACAGCTGACTGAAAATAACGTGATATTAGCTGGCAAAGATAGCAGCTGAAATTTTCGAGATCGACCGAACGTTCAGGGGCGTCAAAATATCATTTTCTTGAGAATGAACGATGAATGAATAATTCAGGCAAAGAGTATATATAGTGTGAACAATCATTATGTGATTCAAGATTCTGTTATCATAGAGGAAATCGTTCATCAATTAGAAAAAGAATACCCGTGCTCACGTATTTTGACCTCGAGAACCTGAATTCCACAATTAAAACGTGCGCAAATCTATATTTCCAGAAAGAATTGTATAGCCATAGCTCGGCATTCTGGCATTTCTTACATGGTATAATTTGTATGCCTTCGTTGTACATTCAAGAAGTCGAAAAGAAGGAAAATCATCCTAGAATGAGTTGAATCCACGTTCTCTAGCGCATCTCGGAGGAAAGTGGATTCAACTTTTTCCACATGGAAGTCGCTGGCAGATGAGAATCTGTGTCGAAACAACTTATTATGTGTGAGTCAGAATGTCACAGATTTCAACTTGACAGCGCCTTCCATATGAAATAAGGTGAATCCACCTTCTTCAAGATGGATTCACCTTCTTCGAAGATATTTTGCCTTCTTTTCAATTTCTTGAAAGCATAATGAAGGCATGAAAAAATTTCCTGTGTGAAGAAATAAAGGCCGATTCGCTTCAATGACGTCTACTCAAAACGGGCCAAAGGAAAGAAGATGAATTTGATTGAAATGCGTATGCAGGCAACACAAAATACGTTCTTGTATTCTCACAACCTGCCATCTGTTGACGAAAACCATATCATGTTGTTTCAGTGAATGCCGCTATTGAATAAATCATCGCAGATGACACTGGAGTGACGATTGTTATACAAAGTGTTCGAAGAACTAGTATCCAATTAGGTATCCTTAAGATATCCTTAATCCTCAAGCCTAGAGTGAGTAAGTAAGAATGGTCGATAGTTACAGCTATTTGGCTGAAAAAAAAAATCACTGATTTCTGGTGTTTTGGGCAGTTTAATAGGTCCATCAGTACTCGCGCAGAGCCTTCGTGGATTGAAAAAATCATATAGGTATCCGTTTGCGACTTTGAAATGGAGAGAATGATTATGAATTTCTGGATTTGTCGTTGAAGGTTGTCAATAATTTTAGGATCGTGTAAAATATCATTGAATGAAGAAAAATGCTATGATTTACGAGAAGAGTCTTGTTATAGGATTCCATATCTTTCGGGGATTAAATACATAAGAGATCTATCTTTTTGTTCGAGATTTCAATTGGGAAAATTAACAAAACGACGGAACTAGCAAAAATAAAAACAAAAATTCGTATAAGTTTGTATGATTTGGAGGTCTCCTGACGAAATTGCATTTACCATAATTATTTCAGTGGCGTTCCTGGAGGCAAGTTGGTGAAAACATGAAAAATATGCTACGTCACTGGTTTCTCATTTCCACTGGGAGTTTTTTCACATTGAACTTTGGATACAAAATAATATTGATGAAATCAAATATTCTCAATAAGCTTGATGTTTTGATGATCAACAAATCTATAATTCCAATGAATACCATGTAACCCAAAAAAGAAACTCCAAACAGTTTATATGAACTTTCCTTTTTATTTTTGTGGGTTCTACTACCTATTGAATCCTGTTGAATGACATCGAGAAGTGTGAAAACGATTACTGTGTGAAAGCAATAAAAAAAGTATTTCCACACCGTTCCTTTCAATATATTCAAATAGAAGCAGTTTCTTGTGCCTATAAAAAGTACACCCCATTAGGCTCTAATGATCCGTCTGAGGATTCAGTCATAATCGTAAAATGAAAATTAATCTCCGGCACTATTTTCCGAGAAAAAAGCGAATCCAATCGACCGAAAGTGGGGGAAGTGGCTGGCCGAGAAAAAGACAGAAATCACCCTATTTCAACATGTTGTTAGGCGAACCAACCCCTCATTCTAAGTTGCGCCGTGTACCTCATAACATCCATCGAAAAAGCGAACATACATAGCCAGGTGAGTGAGATGCATCTAGTTTTCTTCTCAATAAATATAAGTGAATATTCACGGTGAATTATTTTTCATTTCCAAAAAAGCCATAAAAATTTGCGATTTTTCAAAAAATAACTCAAAAAGTTTCCCATGTTTTTATGAACATTAAATTCATGGGATCATGTGAAGAACTATTCACAGCAAATTGTGCACGATAACATACAGTGTGATCACTTGAAGCGGAGCACCTACCTTGATGAAGTTTCATTTATCCACCAATTTTGAAAAACATGTCTCATAAATTTTAGCACTCCGAAAAAAATGTAAGATAGGACAGAATGTCCATTTTTTCCTCTACAAAACCAAGAGCTATTGTTTGAGTTCTTCGAGGTGGAAAGTAACCAACATATTGAGCATCTGCCGAATCGAAATAATGATGCCATCATGATATATTTCTGCGGATTGTGTGTGTCAAGAATATTGCAATATGAGTCAGAAATTCATTTTATTTTTCTATTTGCCATATATTCATCAATATTTAATATTCATTTCACTTTAATACATCACTTATTCCATGAGAATAATAAGATTTTTCATTGGACCATTGAATTTTCATTATATATAATTTTTTTTGTGAAATTTGCTATAGGTACGTCCAGTTGATCGAGAGCTCAATGCAATGTCGCTACATAAAACTTTTCGTAAATTAATGATTTCATGAAGATTGACTTCTGATATTATAGATTGGGTCTTGGAATATATAGTTTTTTTGAACAGTACTTCCCAACTTGAAGTTGTTTTGATTTGACGATTGAAGAAAATATCCCGTTTTCAAGTGGGTAACATACTGTATATGTTTCAGAAATAAATCATCGTCATCTATCTTCACTTCAGAGAGTAAAGACTATTATCATGAATTTTTCAGCTTCTTGTGGGATTTCCTCTCCTCGTTTCCGAAAAATAAAGTAGAAGTTAAAAAAAATCATTTCACTATATTTGTTGTAAGGACAGATTTTGTGATCTGCCCCAAAATGTCACTGCGCTTGAAATTAAACCTTCAGATACCTAAAAGAGAATAATTACTCTATTTGTCAGTGACACCTTGTTCTTTGAAAATTTTGGAAATACAAATATATTTATTAAGAATAAAAACTCTACTTATCTTGGTGTACGTTTCGGGAACGAATCTGATCCCGTTCTCAACACAATTCGAACACTTTTCTTCGTGAATTTTTTCAGCGTCCAGTTGGTTTCGACACTGAAAAGTAACAGATAAACTTTCAGACAGTTTTATCATGGATTTCAATATATTATGAATATTATGAAATATATCAAGAACATTGTTCAAAAAATAGGATGAAAATTTTTTTCGCATTATAATTCGTATTCTGAAACGCTTTTGCATTTTTTGTAACTGATTATCCTCAAAATTTTGTTCCAGGATGCTGGTTTTTTGGTTTTTATTTGCTGTCGCATCATCTACTAGCGATTTCATAGTTGAAACAGCAAATGCCAAGGACGTTTGGTATGCTCCCGGGTGCCACAGAGTCGGTGAGTTCAGCACATTTTTTTTCTACGGCTATAACAAAAATAATCCTCAATTTCATTCCCTTGCCAATACAAAGAGGTGATTGTGTTATTCGTTATACAGGGTGTTACCTAATGGTATGAACTCAATTCAAGAGGGTATCTGATTTTCAAGATACAGGGTGTCACAGTTTATTTTTTGAATTGATTTTTCATCAATATTCCAGACATCCTTTTATCGATAACGTCGAAATTCGCAAGGTTAATTTGCTATCTCACCGATATCATTGAGAAGAAAAATGTCAGCCACCTACTTTTATAAATAATGATTTTCTTCCAGATCAAACATCAACTGAAATGGAACTTTCACGTGTCTTCACTTTTCTTCATATCTCGCTTCATTTTTGTAGAAGAAAATCAGTGCGTTGCAAGTCCATATGTAAAAAAAAAATCAAAAACATCTACAATAAATCAAGTTACCTTCGCTCTTTGCTACTTACGAACACCCTGTATCTGAGAAACCGGATATTTCAAGACACTATAAATAAATATTTCTGTTTATTCAGACCAAACGTATTAAAAATTATGATGATTAATTGTTTTAAACATAATTTTACTCCTCATCCAGAAATAACTTTTGTCGCATGTGTGAGGTTGATCCAAAAATGTTGAAATAAAAATAGGGAAATCCCTTCACATATTGGCAAAAATTGAAAAGCTCACTGAATCAAACTCAGAATATGTATTACTTGCATAATCTACTGAATCTTCTCAGCATTTGAATAAATATCGTAGCCGTAGAAAAAGTATAGTGTATAACACGCACGGCATAGTCATTTCATGCATGGAGCAGTAATTTGTATGATGTGGAAAATGACTATCATTCCGAGCTCAATGAACAATATACAATTCTAGCAACGGAATCTCAATTCCGAATGAGCCACCCTATAATTTCCATTCAGTTAGGCAAATTAGTCAAAGGAAAACATTCGCATCGCTCTCAAAGAATGAAGAAACATATTTACCGCGCTCCATATTGATTACTTTTGAATCTTCTTTGTGACAGTGACGATAATAAGAATTGTTTTTCTTTAAAAACTCACTGACATTGCCTCTTTGTAGTCCAAACAATAGTGACGAATAATGAATATTGCTGGTATCAATTTATAGTGAAATGCGAAACATCCTACGCTTTCTTGCAGTGAAAATACGCATTATTATCCTATTCGTTAAGAAAGTTCGTCATATTTAGAACAAGATGTGAAATTAGCCACAACTTTTCTTCATGAGTACAGCAAAAACTATGACTCTTCATTGCGGGATATTTCCTCAGAATATTCTTTGTTAAATTTTAATTGACAAGTGCGTGCATAAAATTTTAAATTATGTGTAATTATGTGCTTTGAGTCAATGTTTCACATGGAGCACTATTGAATTTTATCTTAGTGTTATTTTTTTAACTGTACTGCTGACATTTCATATATCATTATGTCTGATCTTGAAAGATGATGAATGATTACTCACTAAGTTTTTCGTATAACAATACGTTCTGGCAGACTTGTGATGTTGTTCAGTAACAAAATTCCGTATATTATACTATGATGTGTTTGTGTGTCAAAATACAATAGAATCATATTTCAATATTCAATTCTGAAACCATTTTTATATCAACGCTCATTTCTCGCAACAAACTTCAATTAAATACTTTATTTTTAGTGGCTATATTCTCTCATACTCTAATAACTTTCCTCTGTTCATCTTGATGAGAGTGAAATTTATTTCTCGTCGTTGAATTCACGGTAACTAGAAAAGTTTTTCCTTACGTTATAATAGGTTTCCACAACGAAATCTGCATTTGATTCACGTCATGCGTAACCGAAATTTACAACGTACATTACACCGCCAATAAATGGCTCAGAAATGGAAATAAAACTGTATTTTCAGATATCAGTCATGTATTTGAGAGTAAGCAAACAATTATTCTCATTCAAATGATACTCGTCAAAGTGAATTCCATGATACTATTTTTTCAAGATACTTTCAGTCTTGATTTCTACCAAACTTCAATTAATGTTACGAAATTCCGAATGCTATTCGAAATTTCTCCAGAAAAATGTAAAAATGTGTTATATAGCAATTTTTTCAAAAGAAAATATGTTTATTCCATCGAATTTACGATACTTTCAAACAGACGTGAAGTACTCACGGTAAAAAAGCATATTAAAATCAATATTTACACATGATCAAAATATCTGGAAGGCACTGTGTAAAATATATGTTTGATAACATTTTTCATAATGCTCATTTAGATCATTATTATCAGCATATTAAAATCAATATTTACACATGATCAAAATATCTGGAAGGCACTGTGTAAAATATATGTTTGATAACATTTTTCATAATGCTCATTCAGATCATTATTATCAGTTCGCATTGTGAAAAGTTACAACCAACAATTAATACTAATATTATCAAGCTGTGTTCTCTCTACATATGCTGAAAGAAATATGTTTTTCCTTCAATGAATTGTATTCTGCTATAAGTCATTTTGTTGGAAATCAAGTGTTACTTCTGGAGTTTTGCTAACAGCCATTTGAAAGTATAACAGATCCAACACATTTAATTTGACAAAATGATAGAAACATTTGGAGGTGAAGAAGATTGGCAGTGAGTCTTTTTGAATTTTGAATTCCATCAGAATTCAGAAAAAACAATCATAGAGATCGAGTCATGAAACATCCCTCATGTCCTCAAGAAACTGAAAATGAATGAGCTCTCCGAGATTCTCTCTGCAGTTAAACTTCGCAGCTTCATCTGGAGTTCATCAATCGAGCCAAATAATTATTGGAAATTGTCCGTGATTCGCCCCATCTTAAATCCGGTTCCATCTCGATCCTCAATATAAACTGCTTTCGATCATCGGTTGCAAATCTTCGCCAGAAAACCGTGTCTCGAAATATACAAATGCAGAGCGACATCTAATATTTGATTTGCACTTCATCGGTGATTTATATTGCGCATCAAATTCGTTTTGGAGACGACGCCGAACTGTATGGGGAGGGGGGTTCATACAGTATCAATATACAGGGTGTCCCGCAATTATTAGTTTGAACAATATTTCAAGGGAGGCTTGAGTTTGATATGAAAAGTTTTTCGAAGAAGACGTTCTTCTCGTTATTCAAGTTTAGGTAAACATCGTTTTTTTTTTGTTGTAGGTCATACGAGGAAAATAAGCATACCTAATTGCGTAGAGTTTCACATGACTACCAACGCTTGCAGAGGCTTCTGTGAAAGTTACGCAATACCTTCGGTCCCTAGAATCACTCCAAGTCAACCGGTTACATCAGTGAGTTTCTATTTTTGCACCATTTTCTATAACGAATATGACACTGAGTGCACAAATATGTACACAGCATAGCATAGAATTTTCAGAGGCGGAATACCTCCATCAAAAACTCTCTACCTCTATATTATAACAGCCTTATACTTAAATACTGTCTGTAAGTTTTTCGAGGAGGTGGTACATTCATTTTTCAGCTTCTCATGGGATTTTCTCTCCTCGTTTCTAAAAAATCGAGTAGAAGTTATTAAAAATTATTGCAATATATTTGTAGTAAGGACAGATTTTGTGATCTGTCCCAAAATGTCACTGCGCTTGAAATTAAACCTTTAGATACCTAAAAGAGAAATTCTCTATTGGTCAGTGACACCTTGTTTTTGAAAGAAATATTGGAAATACAAATATATTTAATAAGAATAAAACCTCTACTCATCTTGGTGGACGTTTCGGGAACGAATCTGCTCCCGTTCTCAACACAATTGAAATATTTTCTCTTTTTTCAATTTCAATTTTTCAATGTTTTCGATTTTGACACTGAAAAATGACAATTTGGCAGACGGAGGAATTCTGGTTACAAGGTGTTTTCATTAATTGATATCGAATTTTCCATTTTCATATTCAAGTTTCAGAAGTGGATGCCAAGTTCTATCTATATCAACTGAACAAGAAGCAATATTATTGTCTCCGTTGAGGAGAATGCAAGCAGACTCTTTGATTTTCCGTTTTTGGTTGTTGTCTTCTTTTCCTATGATCTTAATATTATACTTGTCGAAATTTCCTAGTTGAAATAGCTGTTGAACGTCAAATACGAATTCAATTCGACAGAAGTTCTCATGATATAAATTTATAAATTCAAAATTCATTATCTTTTTCTCGAGGTACTGAAAATCTTAGTTACCTCAGAGTCAGAATACCTTCGAAAAAACTCTCACATGGATGTCCCAATGAGCTTTGGGTGGAGCTCTTCCGATGGTGATACCAAGCATGGCTACAACCCACCAGATCCCCATTCCAAGTGTCTTGCACATCTCACCTCATCAGATTATAATACAGGGTGTACTTGAAGTTATGATAATGAAACTATTCTTTTTTCAAAATATCTACACACTATAGTTCGAAAGTTGAGAGGTTCAGGCATATGTTCATGATGAACTTTTCTTCTCAAAATGAGCTGAGGAACCATATCCTATATTTCTAGTCATCAGTAATTCAGAAATTACATGCATCTATTAAACATAATTTTATACCTTAACCTGAGCCAAATTCATTCGATATTTCCGGTGTGAAACGAATAATTTTGACATGGAATTTCCCAGGTCGGCCAGTGTTGCAACATGATGGAAACAGAGACGGTGGAGGCGAGAGTTTTCTGCATGGACGGGATCAGAACGCTGAGCTTCAAATCGGCGGTCACGTGTTCTTGTTACCACTGCAAAAAGGATTGAGACTGATTGGCTGGAGACCAACAAAGTACGCAGTACGTGGCCCATGGATTTTCATCCCCCGAGAATCTGAAATGCCATATCGAGTTATGCACTATACTTTTTCAACGGTGATTTTTTCATGGCCTACGTACTGTTCGAGGGCACGTTAAATGTAAAAAATGCGACGAACTTTGAGATGTTTAGGCATAAGTCGACTTGTAAATGTTATTGTACATTAAACGGTTGCCACTATTGTATATATTGTACTGACTGACTGACTGATTGAATGTAAAAATGTACTACATTAAATTTTATTTCATAATATCTGCGTTTTCATTGTTTTCGAAAAATGATGACCTACGCAGTGCAAAAAACATTTCTTATTTGTATTATTTCATCAAAGTTCCAATAAATTCTCCCCAGCAATTATTTTTGGAAACTTTCGATTGGCAGATTAATTACTGAATAATTTTGAGAGATACAATGCGACGAGAAAACTTGGGCAAAATGAAACGAACGTCAGAAAATTAACACCAGTATACTTTTTGATGCATAAGTGAGATTACCTAGCAGAAATCTTGAGAGCAGTTACAGGTAAGGTGAAATTGAATTTCTTCAAGTCAACATTTTTCAACTTTCAACAAATCTTACAACAATATACCAAACTTTATTATTAGATTTTTTGGGTCAAAATATGAAAGAAGTTTACATGAAAATATGTCTGTTTCTGAAATACAGGGTGTTGAGATTTCTTGAAAAAATCGATCTTTGATGAATTTCTAAAGAAGGCTTCAACGATTTCAATTAAATTCATAATGTTTGTTGATAGATCAATGAGGTATCTTTTGGACTTATTACAGTTGGTAGAGTTAGTCCTTCTGATTTCGCACGAAAACATTTTCTGAAGCAATCAAAAAGCCACAACTTTTTCGGTGCTTGAGTTTATTTCGTAACAAGCTTCATTTTCAAGAACAAAATAAAGTCCCTAACCTATGATTTTTGATTTCTCTATTGAGAGATAGAAATCTGTAATCACGGCAAAACAAAAACTTACTTCTCAGAAGTGAATTTAATTGAAGCTCATTTCAGAAATCATTGAAAAATCGGTTTTTTTTCAATTTGATATCTTGGAAAAAAATCGATTCAGAGAGGAAATCTTTCATCTTTATTCGACCTACAGAAATTGACGTTGAAATTTTGTCCAACATTATTAAAACTGTGACTCAAAGATTTCTGTATTATTGTGAAAAAAATATTTTCGCAAATATTCACTTTTTGAAACTGTCTGGAACTTTCAAATATAACTGATAAAATGTTGAGCTGTGAGCTCTGAACTATATTTCATTCAATAGTACGACATTATGATATGATAATAAGACGTGGAGCTGGAAAAGAGTGGTTAATCACATGAATCACATAGGATGCAATGCAAAAACTGCAAAGCGCAAACAGTATAAAATGATTCAGTTGGTTTTTTCCTTCGCGGTGGCTGGTGGTCAGTTCTTCCAGTGAAGATGATTTATATCATTATTTCTGGTGAACGTTCCTGTTCCGGTTCCATTATTGAGTGCTTCATTTTACTAATCATAAGGTGAAAATGTGTTGTTAGCTTCATTTGTGAATTTGTGCCTTGATTTTTTGTACGTCAGAAATTTTGGTGAGTAAAAAATTTCTCGATTGTTTCAAGAAATGAATTTCTTGTTGTCATTGTTTGCTCCCCCCCTAATATTCGTGGTGAATGCCTCGTATATTCCGATTACTAGTTGTTCACTAGCGTTAATCCGGAAAAGTAGATTTCGGACTCAATTTCCGAATAAATCACCTCTTAAGCTATATGAGTTATCGAATATGTATAAGAGAGGGCGTATAAGCAATGAATAAATTATCGACTTCATCCTCATTCTCCACGTATTTATGTGAGTTTAATAGATGCGAGCACACGGAGTTGCGATTTCTGAGGCATTACAACTCCTGATGCGGCTTCAGGTGTTATTACTTACGTTGTTAAAGCCTCGTTGATGTTACGTAAATGCTCGCCGGATTCTCATCCTGCGATACACTCCGCAATTTTACCCATTTTCTATATAAGCGGGCAAAGCTGAGGAGGTAATTACGCCTACAAAGCAGTGACGTATCTATTGTAGAGCAAGTCCCATTCAAGACATGGACATCCGATGGATGTTATCCATTCGGGATATTTTGGATATCCATGGACGTCCGATGGATGTCCTTAGAACAAAAACATGCACGTCCATAAGATGACGTCCTCCATGGACGTCAGATGATAATAAAAAACTGGTGTCACGGAAAATTGAACCCACGACATTTCCATCATCAGGCTGATGCATTTACCACTCAAACCATCTCACTTCTCAGTATTCGAGGTGTCTGATGATGATTCTCATTTCAGTCATATTTTATTATATCATGGATGGCCAGAAAAACGATGATCCAAAACTTATTCAATGTTTTTTTTTTCCAGTAATAACCTTATTACCTACATATGAATTCGTACTTCTATCTTTTTGATTCACCTATTTCTGAGTACTATATTTCTTTGTCAACTTTGGGTATAATTTAGATATACCATGGATATCCAAAAGTAGTCCTGAGGATATGTTGACATGAATTGGATGATTTGGATGTCCATAGGATATCCGATGTTGCTAGTCCTAGACAATGTTTCATACAGGGTGGCCCAATGACAACGAAACAAGGCCGATTCGACATAGTTATCGTTCTCAGAAAAAAACGCTCGAGCCGGTCGATTTTCATTCCGAGGGGAAAATATTTTGCGCATGTTTTCAAGTTTTTCACTTCAAATCGCTCGGAGGAGTGAGCTCCAACCCTTGAATCTCGAATGGGATGGTGGGTCAAGTGATACATCATTTTGGAAGTGATCGAAATCTCTTACAAACGCTTCCTTGTTTTTGGATCGCAATGCAGTCGTTCTCGAGAAAACACGTTCATGAAAATAATCGGCTAGTGATGGAAAGTAACGCTTTTCCCCTTTCATCACTATTTGTCATTCTGTAGTTAGAACGATGTTCATCTAGGAAGTGTCTTACGTGTTTTTCTTTTTCAAATCCTGTCCGATCTAACATTGAATAAAGAATCATTCATTTCAATGTCATTTCTTTGATCTCTCAGTAAAATGCATACCTTGTTGGGTCAGCCTGTATGTTCGTGATGAAAGATTTTATCATTGAATGTGGTTTATTCACATATTTTTCCACTTCATCCCATTGAACTTCTAGATATGTATATATTCCTTTCAGAGAAGTATCATTCTCAAATTGCCCAGGCATTATGAATATTGCTCGATTAATCAGTGTTTTTTTGCATAATAATATCGAAAAAATCATCCAAAGCCTTTTTTATATATATGCTTTCATTCATTCCAAGAAGATTACAGTGGATCTGATATTAGGAACTAGGGCTATCTATATTAACAATTATAAAAGTAAAGATAAAGTACGTATATAGGTAGAAAGCACCATACAAAAAACATAATACGTAAATCAATGTGGAAAAGCATAATAACATCATAGGCATAATTCACACTCATCTGATACAGCCTATGAGCAAAAGGGACATGAAAAGGACATTATATTTGTTTACATAATACCTGTTATACTAGATAAAAGAAAAAAGGAACCAAAAGAACTTTGCCCAATGAGTATTTATTGAAAATTCATAGACTATACATCTTTTAGTGTTCTGATGATGAAATACAAATCGATTTACAAATATGCTCTTATTGTAATTTCAGAGTGTGCCATTTCAAAGAATACAGGACTGCCGTGCATTTAATTCGATCTAATGACAGGTGCTATTTTTGTAAATAGAAACACTAACCCTTTGGGAATTCCAGTCGCACCCGGCTATTTCGTATTTTTCTATTCACGCATTCATTAGACTCATTGAAGTAACAAACAAACCATCACGCTAGTTAGTGATTCGGCAAATTTCCCTATCATCGGCATCAGTGCGGGGCATACAAGGAAGGTCCTGGCTCAACCAGTAATTATCCCAGTAGGCTTTTATATTCTCGATTCGATTATTTTCCCACCAATCTACGAGAGAAGTAGTTTTTCCCCGCTATTTATTCATTGGGTTTGGATGGATCAAGAATTCTAACTAGGTTTGGCAACATAGGAAACAACAGGTGGTTGTCAACAACCCAAAAAAAAATAACATCGAGAGCATCAATTAGTTTTTCTAAATAGTTTTTTGCTCTAATGCAAAATGCAAAAAACGCAAAGGAAGTTGATTAAAGTGCTATATTCCTCGTTTTTACAATTTTTTCACACTAAACTCAGTATGTATGAATTCAAAATAACAAGCTCTTTCAAAATCTGTAAAAAATATACAGGGTTTTGCATTCAAATTAAAGAAGTTGAAAACATTTCCGATTAAACCGTATAAAGTATATTATCGACAAAAAAATGTACATCAGATGTACATTTTCATTTTGTTTCATTGAATTTACCTGCAAATTTTCATAAATATCATCGAGATATTTCAAGGTGAAAATGCAGTTTTTTTGTTTTCTTTTGGGTGTTGTGGAAGTTTTGGGTCATTGGATTGTATTCATTACGCAACCGAAACTTCGCCTGTATTAACAAAAATAAAGTATAAAACGAAATTTCTTCAATTCAAATTGTTGCTGGGCACAATCCAATTTTGAATTTTCAAATATAAAATACACTGTAACTTAGACAGGAGACATATTTTATTTCAGGTGATCAGTGTTAAATCTTCATATTCTGAGTTCAAGATTCCATAGTCGAAATATTTCCATTTAGTATTGAAACACCCTGTATAAAGATCACGTTAACTCATGAAGATGTACTCATGGGATTGGCATCAAGAAATAAGTTCCTTCTAGCAAATGGACATTCGATGACGAAATCATTAAATCTTCAAAATGGCTACAGACGCAAAAAATATATGTTCGACGCGATCAAATGACTTCCACCCTAGATCAAACTATGATTCCACGGAAGTAGCAATAAATTATTGTCATGACACGGAATTTCTGTTAATTAGAAAAATACAGCGTTCGAATTCTGTGGATGCATAAAGTAGGTCAGTTACGAGGAAGTACCATAAATAAAACCATAAATTAGTTCACAGTGTGTGTGTATGTGTATCGATTAACTCACTCACACCTCCCAGCAACTTCAATTTCAATTGGAAAATAAGGGTGACGTCCCTTTAATTTATATCATTTCGTGTATACGGGGTGGTTATATGATCATCAAAATATAAGCGAGTACATCATAATAAATTGTACCAGGAAATCAGTATCAGAAAGTCAGGCAATTTTGAAATCTTGTAAATTCAACGTACTCTATCCGTCTATATTTTCATCAGTGACCGCTTTTCCGATTTTTCCGGTCGAACCAACCAAATTCAGGATCTGGAAAAAAATGAAACTCGTTTTAGGATAGTGATCAACCTCATTTTATAAGCCAACTAACATATTATTTTTTCATCGTCATCCCCAATTAATCGAATGATTATTCGAATGTGGTTTTGATGATTTTTTTCATCGGTCATGGTCAATGTTATAAGAATATCACCAAAGGAATGAATGAGAAAAAAATCATCACATTCATCAGAAATTTCGAAATATATCTTCGAAAGCAACAGCCAGTTGTTATCCAAAAGTTCGAGGCAGTTCCTGTATATTATCACATTGATGTATATTTTCCGAAAGTGATTCCAGAGCTGTACGAAGAATATATCATCTGATTCCATAACGAGAACATTGTTGAGAAAAACTGCTTCCGATTTCTTAACGCCTCCACAAATTTTCTTTGGCTTTAAATTGAGAAAACTCTCTTCACGAAAGAAATGAGAGAGGTTGATGGAAGTTGTAACTGCATTAGATGTAATTTGTTCTATTGAAATACGAAGTTCAACATATGGAATATTCACTTTGAAGCTTCGAATCATTCATACATCGTATTTTCTTAAGAAATTACGTCGGCTACATTCTACTCTTTCTCAGTGTTTATCATTCATTATTTCGAAATTATATGGACAGTGATTATAAAAGGGAACCGAACCCTTTGGTGAAATAACAAATAGGGATGAAACTCCCCAGCTTTGATGAAGATTTATGAAGGACTGTTGTCGTTATCGCATAACCCAAAAATGGAAATCAAAGTTTGAACCATATTTCAAATCTCATCATAAATGTACATGTTTTCTCGAATCTTCCTGGATGACGAAATCATTGTAATTTTTTCTAATAACAAATCAGAATAATTTTGGGAGAGAAGGAAGGAACTTTTCTTGAAAGTTTGGAGGTTGTAAGCATCAGAAAAGACTTCACTAGGCAAAGAATTCCACAACAATGATACTTGGTATAGCGATGTTCGACAGGAAAAAATCAGCGGTTTGGGCACCGTTGGATTGCCAGAGGTGGAGCAGTTTCTTGGCCTCCTAGCTCACCCGATTTAACGTCGCTAGATTTTTTTCCTGTGAGGACATGTGAAGTCTTTGGTCTATGAAACTCCAGTAGAAACAGAGCAAGACTTAATTGGACGAATTGTTCAAATCGGTGTATTCAGGTTGGAGGAAGACATTTTGAACAATTGTTGCGATATTATCATGTACAAAAGGCAAAAATTAAATGCATCAAATCCTATTTAGGCAATTCATCGTCTTTCTAAATTTTAACGCGTCTAACTCGGACCCACTAGTCAAATGTTTTCTACTGTTGCATTGAATAACCCCAAGAAGTTTGATCCCACAGTTCTGTAACACCCTGTACACATTAAATGAAGTTATGAATATGTAACCACTGTAGGCGGGTTACAAAAATGTACGGGACAACCCCCATATACAGGATGCCAAGGTAGAGATGTAAGATACATACATACATACATACATACAGATACATACGACAGTAGACAAACATATTTTTATTTCAACATTAACATTCATAATACTGAAAGTAGGTTTTCAAATAGACAGTGGTATAATTATGCATTTCTTGAAGCCTAACATTTCACTCTGGATTAATCAATTCGCATATTAGAGAAAAACATCGATACATAGTAGACATCAAGATAATAGACGATTTTAATCAACAGTGCCATTTACAAAATAGGTTTTTTTTTCAAAAATTGAACTCCAGTCACCAGCCACCATATAAAATAATCCTGGATATCTTTGGTCAGAAATGTAAATTCAACTCAACGAACTGGTACTGAGTACAGCTCGACTAATTCATGATTGAAACTATATAGTCTCAGTCCTGAAATACATCTGAATTTTCGAAACAAAACTTTAGATATTCCATTCGACAGTACGTAAAATCTGAGTGGTGGTAACACTTTCGCTATTTTCATCACTGATTTCCCTCACGGGAGACTGAACCCGAGCTTTTCTGAGTCAGGATCAGACCGCTGTGGCCTGTACCTCACCCCCTCGCAGCTGGTATCAGTAGACGAGCAAATTTGGCACTTGCATTCGTCGGCCTCGTAGTATTCATAGTAATCGGTACCTTCTTTCACGCCCTCCTCGCAGTGTCTCAACGTCACGAACACCCTGTTGCGACCGTAGTGAATGCAAACGGGGTGGTTGGATTTCTTGAAAGGAAATCGCCAGTCTGAAATCTGAAAACAATTTAATAAATTGGCCGAGGTGTCGATATGTAAGACGCACTTCTAGGGTGATGAAAAATGATCCCATAATAGATATTTACGTCACTAGTACTGTAAAAGTTTGCCGGACGTGTGACGTATAACATTTTATTTCATACTGCTAAAAAACAAAAATGAACAGTGAAAAATAAAATATTAATCTTTGTTGAAGTGCTACAACAAAAAAATGGGAATGTATCAGCAAGTAGCAACTCCCTAATAAATAATTCATCCAATGGAGCTCCTGGTATCCATATTCATTGCAACGAAAATTTAACGTTCAATATTAATATTAGCAATAAGTAATTTCTGTATATTGTTTTGCTGTTGAATTTTTAATAAATGTATTCATGCTTTTGACGCATAACTGAGTTTTCAATATTTACAATCCGGTAAAATTCCATTACGGGATAGTAGCACGTAATGAAATATTACGTGCGCCTATCCTGTAAAAGTCTATTTTCCGGATTGAAATCAGGTACGTAAAGGTATGTTCTATGATGCAGTATGAAATAAACATATGTACAAAACTCTTTCGTTTCCGATTTAAAACAGTAGCGTTTTATGGTATTTGTGATCTAGTAGAAGTAAATATTTTTTTATTAGTACCTTCTACACACCTACGTGTCATGCTATTTTTTCGCAAGACAACCTATAAATGTGCTGAGAAAGACACAAAAAGAAACATAATGATTTGACATAACTGTCACAAAAAACTAGATGTGTATTGTAATGAGGTTACACCAACACAGAAAAAAGTCACACACACTGAAGTTCACGTTCGTCTGACTGAGTGTTCCAGAGCCGCCCTGTATTGATAGTCTGTAACTTTCAAGAAGTGTACTCTCGCAGTGCCATAATCATTTCGGAATTGATTTTAAGTTTCCCTATTTTACTGGAAAATTGGTTTTTCGCAAGATAAACTGGACCATTTTATGTATCTCCCTAACAGATTGGAGTTTGCTGGGATTAGAGACGAAAATAAATTGCTTCTGGATATTGTGGATAATATATCCATAGTTGAGTAGCCAGATATTATAAGGCTTCATGCAAAGCCATCAATTGTTCTACAAACTGAAATTGATTCATCAAATGGAAAATAATATTTTTTCAATAAAAATTTTGTTCGACTTCATTCGATTCGGTATCACAAATGGAATCTGGATGATTTATTTGTGAAGATTGATTCAACACAATCTCAATGTTTTTTTCACCTCCTATTGGGATGGTAATAAAAAGTGATATCTTGCTGATTCGACCATAAACTATTCAGAGTGTTGGAAGAAAGTAACAAATTTCCCCAAATGGACTATTGTTGTATCAGAAAAAGAAGCAAGACTCATTAATATAGCTATCCGCCATATTATCAACGTGTTCAACAAGTAGGAAATTTTACTGGATTTTTACGGCGTGGCCATAAAAAGTCAATGAGATTTAGAAGTGAGCCTTTTGTAGATAAATATGCCATTAGCTAAATCAATGAATACATCGACACAAACCAAGTTTATTCTTCATATGGTTATCGTGCGAAAATCTGACAAGGCCTGACAAGATTCAGAGAGATAAAATTATACTCAACTTTTAGAAAAGACAAAAATATGAATTATTTTTATTCGAATCAGCTCAATATAACACACACATTCAGACGAAGATTCGAACAAAACACAAAATTTCAAATTCTGCCTCAATTCACTCTGTATCGTTGAAGTAAAAGCGTCCGAAAAGTGTCAGTGAGTTTTCGTGTCTGTCGCCAAAAATAATGCTCACAACGGTGAGATGTGAGCTATTATATAGCAAGCACTTCTATATCCTGAGATGTCTTTATATAATTTTTCTCCACTACCGATAATGAAATATCATCAAATTACAATAATTCAGTTTGACATTTTCACTGAAGAAGCCTGGCAACGTGTTCATTAGGCATATTTCAAAGATTCTGATATATCAAGTAACCTGGGAATTCAGTTGTGATTTCCTTAAACTCTTACTTCATACCCATAGTTTTTCACAAGTTTTCATCTCATACCCACGAAAATTATTTTTTTATCTATTTCATATGCATAATCCACTTGACGTCATCCCAACCCTTTCAATATTCATATCGTTGTTTCAAGTGTGTATTTTTATTTTTATTATGATTTTTCATTACCTCGTTTGAGTCGCATCTACCCCAGCAGGCCATGACCGATATCTTGTCCCAACACTGCTTTCCATTGTCGTCCGATTGGGTGGCCAAATAGGTGTAAATCTTGCGGTGGCACTTCAAGGTCGCGGGGGCGTTAGCCGAGAGCTGGTCCTCTTCGATGACGTCATCTGCGTTGAAGATGGCGCTGCTGACGATGTTCGAGGCCACTGCCAAGTAGAGGAAGATTCTCAGCATGTTCGATCTGTGGAAGGCAGATTTCATTTCATAAATGGGAATACTAACGAGGGATTGACCGAGGGACTGATTTCATGGCATTACATAGTGATCACATTTATTTTTTTTTTACTTTTCGGAATTGCATTCAAATAGGTTATTCCGAAACTATATCGTGAATAATTCAATGAGTTATTGTAATGTTTAGGTAACTTTTGGT
This sequence comes from Gastrophysa polygoni, assembly GCA_963576655.1. Lineage (NCBI taxonomy): Eukaryota > Metazoa > Arthropoda > Insecta > Coleoptera > Chrysomelidae > Gastrophysa > Gastrophysa polygoni. Next base: position 689,040 of record OY755084.1, read on the forward strand.
GGTTTCAATTTATTGAAATGCTGATTCAAGCTGATTATTTGTCTCTCTTCAATTTCTATATACTATATGATGAATTGTTTATTTACAGTGTGGCCCATTTGATTTTGAGTCTCGATTCATTATCATACGATGTCTATTCTATCCAACTATTAGAGTGATCTGATGAAAAGGTACAAAAAGTTCAGTGCATTCTTAATTCCACTGAAAAAAATTTTCCGAAAGGCCCATTTCGAAAGCTGGTATGAAAAATGAAGTACATGATTTTTTTTATGAAAATTGCGTCTAAGGAATCTTAAAATTCCAGTCCTTATAGTTGAAGTAGTAGGCCTTGAATTTTATTGGAATGTGGCGCTTCTGATCATATAACCGAAATCAACAAGCTCGACAATTGAAACAATGAAGATTTTACAAGGTGACTCAAAAACATATAGACCAAACTTTTGTATTTAACGTAGATATCACCTCTTTACAGACATTTGACGTTCAAGTTCAATAATCGGACTTGATAGAATTTGATTATTTATATTTTTTTATTTTTTCCTCCCAGCGAATATGTGATCGAAAAAGAAAACCTAAAAAGAATGTGAACTTCAGCCTCGAATAACTCGAAAATCTTAGAAGATAATGGCTACAATATATGCATTAGTCATTGAAAAATCTCAACACACATGAAAAATTGAGTGAAATACTGTCTGTAAGTTCTTCGAGGAGGTGGTACATTTATTTTCCAGCTTTTCGTGGGATTTTCTCTCCTCGTTTCTCTACTTATCTTGGTGGACGTTTCGGGAACAAATCTGCTCCCGTTCTCAACACAAATAAAATATCTTTCTCGCAAAATTTTTCGAAATTTTGCGAAGAGAAAAATTTTTCGAAATTTTGCGAAGAGAAAAATATTTTAATTGTGTTGGGAACGGGAGCAGATTCGTTCCCGAAACGTCCACCAAGATAAGTAGAGAAACGAGGAGAGAAAATCCCACGAAAAGCTGAAAAATGAAAATTGAGTGAATTAAAAAAAAAAACTGTACCATAGATAAAAAAGCAGAGAGTGATCTGAAAATGTTGTTAAAGACCCTGTACACAGCTTAAATAAATTTGTCGTCAATCACCCGACTCACATCAAACAACCACCTGTTGGCTCCCGACGCGCCTCCGTCGAGTCGCCGCGTCGAAAACAAACGAAGCGCAGCGGACCTACCTGTTGCTGCGAACGCTGGCAGAGAACTCCGCGCGGAGTTCCGTTGAAGTTTGGCCGCAACTCCTCGGCCCGAACTTATCTTCGTTCCGGTTTCGGAGGGCGCGCAGGCGTCGAGGTGAGAAACCATGGAATGCGACGCCTTTCCAGGAATTCTTCCGTTAGGAAACTCCTTCGAATTATGACGATCGAGCGTGCCGGGGAAGATTAGTGGGCGTTAATGGAAATATCTACGGAGTGTTGCACGCTATGAAAAAATGCGCCGATATGAAAAAATTTACTTTACCAAATCGATTGCCGAATCAAATTCAACATGTTGAATTGTTCCTCAAGGAAGTATTTCAGGTCCACTTCTTTTCAATATTTATATCGATGATTTATTGCAGTTCAATTTAACTAACACTGTACATTCGTTCGCAGATGATACTGTTAACTTTTACTCTGCAAAAGATTGGCGTGAATTGGAAATTAAGGTAATTGAGGATTTCCTCATTATTAAAGATTCGTTTCATCAAAAATTCATTATCAATCAATTTTGAAAAAACAACATATACGACTTTTACTTCCTGTAAAGTGACACTTTTCAGTGTCAAAATCGAAAACATTGAGAAAATTTTAAGAAGAGAAAAATATTTCAATTGTGTTGAGAACGGGAGCAGATTCGTTCCCGAAACGTCCACCAAGATAAGTAGAGGTTTTATTCTTATTAAATATATTTGTATTTCCAAAAATTTTTTCGAAAACAAGGTGTCACTGACCAATAGAGAATTTCTCTTTTAGGTATCTAGGTATCAAATCTGTCCTTACTACAAATATATTGCAATAATTTTTAATAACTTCTACTCTATTTTTTAGAAACGAGGAGAGAAAATCCCATTAAAAGCTGAAAAATGAATTTGAAAAACATATTGTATATAATAAGCAAAGAATATGAGTATTGAATTTCTCAATTATATGATTAAATTCCAGATGACTTTGAGAGAACAAAATCACTTTATTCCTGAAGGACAAAAAACAAAAATTGAATGAATTCATATTCCTTAAATATTCTGAAGGTACTTATTATTATCAATATCATTATTGATATGTCCAAAGTTTAACATTAATTCCTTCGACATATTCAAAACTCTTTTTTCAACAATAAGAGACCAGTCTCTTTCTTGGCCACCGCATATTCAAACACTTAGGAACGAAATATCTCCTATTGTTGATATATTATATAAATTGAGGTCTTTTATACAGCCTAAATATTGTAAATTGACCTATTTCAGCTTGATTCACCCTAAATCGCAGTATTTGATATCAATCTGAGGCACTGCAGCAAAATCTGAGTTACTAACCTATGAAATCTCTTCAAGAAATGTATTCATAAACAAAATGGTGCCAAATATGTGTCCTGTGAAGAAATTCTCATGGAATATTTTTTTTTCCAATCACGTACATCACACACAATTATTAATCTTATCTGAGTGTACAAGAATATAAGCCATAAATGTCTTCCTCCACTATATACTATCAAACTTGGTCATTTCTCAGCCAATTCCAGATTTGAAATACATCCAGTGTAGGGTTGTAGATCTGAACATACAATAGATTAGGATCAGTTTCTGGTCCCCGATGAAACACCCTGTATTATCGGCTAGATAATTTCATGATGAGAATTTCAATATCTCTCTTGGAGAATGTATGCTCTCTATTTCATTGCGAATGTCTCAAATATCTGGACAAAGCAATGAAAGCGGCAACACTGTAATAGCGGGAGCGCTATTGGATATTCGCACTGTGTGACGTCATATTTCACCGACTGTGTCATAGCGAGAAGGTGGATGCGTCAATGTACAATTTAAATATTTTGTCCCAAGATCGACGGAAAAATTTAATATACTGGTATGATTTTATCTATCACGAAATACACTGCGGACGAATATAAAAAAAAATTGGAAACATCATCATTGCCATATTTTTGGTTGCCTAAATAATGTCAAACTACAACCTCGATGTAAAATTCACGATATATTGCAAGAAAATTGTATAAAAAGACGTTAAAAGCACGATACCATGATCAAAAGGGATCACACACTGTATATACAGGCAAACCGCTCTTCCCACAACCACACGCGCGCGCATCTAAAAGTCCTGGCGCTCCGAATGCGACGTTGCCACATCCACGGGAAAGAACGAGACCTCCGATTCTCAAGGAGCTTGCAACTCTTCGTCGTTTTCTTCATCCACGTCCATCAAATCCGGGTTGGGATTGGGGACCGGAGCAGGCGGCAGCGCCGGATTCAAGTTCGCGTTAAGCTGCTGTAGAATATTAAGCTGCTGCATATTAGCGTTAACAGCGGCAGCAATATTCTCCTGCTGATTGTTGTTAGCCGGATTGGCCATCCCTGCCTGGTTTCTTTGATTCTCCAGGGCTATCATCTTCTGGCGCTTCTCCTCCATCAGCCTATCTCTGGAAATATCGATAGAAAATCAAATCATGTCCAAATCATGTCCAAATCATGTCCAATCACTACTCTCTCAGTTCCTTTGAGTTTCACTGGTGTTGCAATGTCACTAATGATTCTTAGTTTCTCGAATGAACCTACCTATGCTTGTGAATATAATCCTGTACATTTGGCAAACCATCAATGACACATGCAGACAACGCTGACCTGTAAATATTCATGTCAGTTGCCTCGTACCATTCATTGGTCTTTTCATCGTAGCACTCTACATGATAAATTGTGGTGACTCCTGGAAGAAAAACCAAATTCTTCGTTAGAATACCATATTCTAGACCAGTGGATGCTTATCGTTCTTATATTCACTAGTGGTGGTCAATGATTATCGAAATGCCCGAGGAAAAACAAGAGTCGTCGACAGAGCTAATGACACGAGACTCACCGTTGAATCCTCCGATACCAAAGATCATATCGTCGATGACCTCTATGGCGAAATTGCTGCGGGGGTTGTACATATCGGGGATGGGAGCCCACGCGTTCGACTGGGGGTTGAATTTCTCTCCGCTGCACATTCTCGAGATGCCGTTGAAGCCCCCTATGACGTATACCTGGCCGTGGTAGGCTATGCAAGATACTCCAGACCTTCTAGACCGCATGGGACTGATCAGCGACCATTGATTGGTCTCGGGGTCGTAAACTTCCGCAGAGTGCATGCACTCTTGGCCGTTGAAACCGCCTGTTATGTAGATTTTACCTGAAAAGATGAGTGATTTCAGTAGCAGAAGATTTGGACTGCTGCGTGGTGTTCCTCATTTCAGTAGAACGCCTAGAGGAGGGAGGTATTACCAACTGGAACTCTCATATATACAGGGTGAGTCAAAAATGGGTACCGAGCTTTCTGGGTGTGATAGAACATTGAAAAATAAGTGTAGTTTGATGATTAAACTCATGGCCCAAAATGCATATTAAGGGAGATATATCCTTCCAAAGTTGATAAAATTAAAATAATTTCTCCGCATAACTTCTGAACGATGAAAGCCACCCGATTGAAATTTTGTGCATGAATGTATGTTGTCAAAATACATTTTTTCGTCATACTTTCACATTTCTGATATTGTTATAAAGGGTGTTTACAGAGGGTGAGTCATGATTTTTTGTAGAAAATTTTTTTCCCTGTATTATCTTCGGTGAAAAAACAGAAGCATTCGATGGAGCGAAGAAAATTACATGAAAAAGGTACTCTTATTCAAATACAAAAAATTGAGCCGTTCGTGAGATATTTGAGTTTTTGTAGTTACATGATATCAGCAGATTGATTTTATTCATCGCGAGATTCATCGGTAACGATATTTTAGCAGGCCATGATGAATAATTTTGTTCTCAATTTTGACGTTCATGTCATCAACATTCGAGTCAACATTGTTGTAGTCGATTTGTTCGTGTGGTTTTTCTGTGTCATTTATCACTGCGATTATCAACTGGGATTTTAAGAAATATGGAAGGTTATTCGTTCTCTGAACAAACTGATATGCTTCTAATGCTTGGCGAGTGCTCCGGAAATGCAAATGCTGCTGAAATATCGTTATACCGATGAATCTCGCGATGAATAAAATCAATCTGCTGATATCATGTAACTACAAAAACTCAAATATCTCACGAACGGCTCAATTTTTTGTATTTGAATAAGAGTACCTTCTTCATGTAATTTTCTTCGCTCCATCAAATGCTCCTGTTTTTTCACCGAAAATAATACAGGGAAAAAAGTTTTCTACAAAAAATCATGACTCACCCTCTGAAAACACCCTTTATAACAATATCAGAAATGTGGAAGTGTGACGAAAAAATGTATTTTGACAACATACATTCATGCACAAAATTCCAATCGGATGGCTTTCATCGTTCAGTAGTTATGTGGAGAAATTATTTTAATTTTATCAACTTTGGAAGGATATATCTCCCTTAATATGCATTTTGGGCCATGAGTTGAATCATCCAACTACATTTATTTTTCAATGTTCTATCACCCCCAGAAAGCTCGGTACACATTTTTGACTCACCCTGTATACAAAAACCTACCGTTCAGTGTGCAGGCGCTCGCATCAGACCTCTGCATGTTCATCGGAGCGATCAGAGACCACTGATTGGTCTGATGGTTGTATTTCTCGGCCGTATTTTGTCTGTGGTGTCCGTCATAACCTCCCATGGCGTAAATCAAGTCGTCCAACACGGCAACACTGACGTAACACCGACGAGCGTGCATTGGTGCTACCTGAAACAAAAACATCTCAGTTCACAATTTTGAGACCTGTCTTGAGACGTTGCTCCTCCTCTCCTTCCTCCAACAAATAACTCACCTCCTTCCATGTCTTATCGACAGCATCAAAGCACCTGCAGGAGTTGAAGTAATCCATGCCGTCGAAGCCGCCTATGACGAAGATGTTGAAACCGACGACGGCGGTGCCGTGGTAGGCCCTGGGCCCCATGGGGTCGACCTCTTCGACCTTGACCCACCTGTCGGCCCTCGTGTCGTAGGTCTCGATGAAGTTGGTGGGAGAACCGCCGCTCCAACCGCCGATGGCGAAGAGGATTTCGTGAGGAACGCGAGGTCGCGCTATCTCCGGGGTGACTACCTCACCGTCCCTGAAAATTCCTCAGAAGTCACCAGAGATCTGAACAATCTGAAGATATTTCATTCAAGAGAGATGTTGACCCTGAGATGAGGTAGATGCACCTCATCTTAGTTTCCCTGAGTCAATTAAGAGATATGGTTGATTACTCTGTCCCTAGAAAGTCATGATATCATTTAGTTATGAGGGTGATTGATGCGATTGCGAATGAAAACATTCAATATCACTATCTCCTCAGTCATGAGATCTTTGGATGGTTTGGCCCTCCTGAAAAATCACAGGAGTCTTCAGGAAGTCTACACATCTTTCAGATAAAAGAGATGATCACCCTGACATTGCTGCTGATGGAGAGTATCTTTCATATTATTAACGAGCATAGAAAGAGTTGATCTGGTTATGCTCGCCATGTTTATGGAAAGTCACGAATCTTTCAGAGGTAAGAGATGGTCGACTTCGCCACTCTTCACTTTCACTGACCTCAGAGAGTGTTCATTTAGTTATAATAGTCTGCAAATTCGTGAGATCTTCCAGTAAGGAGAGATGATTGAGTTTGTATTTCCTTTAGAGTCTAAGACCTCTTCAGATGAGAGAGATAATTACTCCAAGCTCAGATCTACTCCAGATGAGAGAGAATATAAATCTGAACTCAATGTTCCTGGAGGAACACAGAATCTCCTAGATGAGAAGGATGCATAGCTCGACCTCACCGTTTCAATGAGGTCAAAAATCTTTGAGACGTTCAGATAAGAGAGATGGGTCAACTGAGCTCACAATCACCAGGATCTCCAAGAGTCTTTTGGAAGGGAAAGGTTATTTGAAGAAAAAGCAAGAGCAGAATTCACCTGTGCGTTATCATTTCTAGATCATACAAGAATTTCAGGGTCTCGATGATCATGGGGCGGCTTTCTTCGCATCCAGAAACGTAGGGGTGTTCTTTAACCCTTTCCAGGAAGAACTGCGTATCCAGAAGACCCAACCTTATGCACCTCATTAAGGAGACGATGTGTATCTTCCTGGCGTCGGTGTCGTGGTCTATCCATCTCAAAATAGTTTCCCACACGGTTTCCTCACTTTTGACGTTCAAATCATCGGAATTGATGATCTCTTGGATTTCAGGGAGGGACAGGGTGAGTATCTCGTCACTTTCCGAGGCGATTTGGGTGAAGTTTTTCATTATGTACTTCCAGGAATTGGCACCTACAGTCAAAGTTTATCAATCGAAGTGTCTCGACACTACTTCTTGGCATACTTAGTTCTCTGCAGAAATGATTTCTCGCGAAAATTAGAACACCGATGCAATTTTTCGCGTTCAAATTGTTCTCCAGGAACTTGCAGCATAGGTCCAAAACGCCCAGTATACTAAGATAGTCCGCAGTTATCAGCAGAGAGTACACATTGTCCTGGTTTATGTCCAATTTTCGTAAGTAGATGTAGACTAGGAGTATCTGCAACATTTCCGATGTAACTCCTGGTAATTGCACTCGATTCTTTTCTCTGTTGTGTAATGTCGTTGTGAATAAAGCTCTGAAATGAAAAGAAATAACCACGTATGTCAACGAGTTGTATTTGTCTATTCCCACATTTCAGTGAATTCAATAATAATACTAAAATTCAGTTCAGAGGTTTGTACGAATTGAGGCGCCACGAAAAATCGTTGACAATTTTCAGTTCCGTTCTAGATTCTCGTTCCAAACACGCGTTACCAAAATGACATTTATTGCACAACTTTTGATATGCTACCAAAGAAATAAACCGACAGACTCCAATATATAGAAATGAATTTTTCTAGTTGCGAGTTTGAGATCACCTTGCACAAAGCATTTTTCTCCCAATTAGAGATTCTCATCGGACTTTCGCAGTCAGAAGAAAATAATTGGGAAGTGGGTATTGAATAATGGATGACTAATCATACAGCGTTGAGGAATATTCCGAATAATGATTCATGATAGACAAGAATATATTATTTGTCTGTTCCCTTAATGAGAGAACTTCGATTTGTTGCCACTATGGCCATTTCCTCAGGGATGAATCAGTTAAAAAACACTCAGTATACGTTTTTTTATGTTTCTGATTGATATGTTTGGAAATCGTTCAGACAGCATATCATTGACCCCCATGAGATCTGGAGGTGAGTCAAGGCCAGTAGGTGTTAGACTCTCATGATCATTTGAATCCTTTTCGATACTAAATCAAGCTGCTTACCTGACCAATGAAGTCACCGGTCAGCTTACGAAGAGATAAAAACGTTTCCAATGAATGAACTGGACAATTCGATGAAGGGAAATGAGTACCTAGAAGGGTTGATTCTTGGTCGGTTATCGTATTTTTCATTTTGTTGGGTTTTCAGGTGTTAAGATACAGACAAACCTCTCCGAAATGGCTTCATGATCATAATCACTAGTTTCCAAAAGATGTGCTCTTTTCTATAGGTAATTTTGCACTTATCATGCGATGGGTGTTTTTTTCGTTTTTTTTCACAATAAAAACGTGCGCAAACTTATATTATTCGAGATATTCCAAGAAAAAGTATGAGAATTACCCTTCTTGTTTCGGCCTGTTTTCGGTAGGCATCATAGCCATCCGAAGTTTCATTTCTCACATATACATTCTTGAAGCTAAAAAAAAGGAGGAACATCCTCTAAGGAGTTCAATTCATCGTCTTTCGCATCTTTGATGAATCCTTCTTTCATCTGGAGGGCGCTGTCAAATGTGCATCTGCGATATTTTGACTCACAGAACTAGTGATTCTGAGGTAGATTTTCATTTGACAGCGCCGTCCATATGAAAAATGCTGGATCAACCTTCCTCCAAGATGCTAAAGAACGTTGATTCAACTAATTCGAGGATATTTTACCTTCTATTTGACTTCTTGAATGTTCAAGGAAGGTATGAAAAGTATCCTGTGTGAGAAAAGAAACTCCATGCCTACCAAAAACGAGCCGAAGAAAGAAGGTTAATTTTCACACTTTTTCCTGGAATATCTCGAAAAATATAAGTTTGCGCACGTTTTTTTTTTGTGGAGTTCGGGTTCCTCGTGAGTACCAAGAAAAAAAAATCGAAAAAAACCCATCGCATGATGAGTGCAAAATTACCCAAGATCACTTCAATCAGATGCCGTGATGATCTGAGCATTTTTTTGTTACCTGAAGTATGAGCTGCAGGCGCAAAGTATAGCTCTATGCACTGGAATTTCGGCACCATCGTCCAACACAATAGTAGCGTCACAAAGCTGATTGTTCTCTTTCAGCTCGAAGAGGGCTTGCATGGCTTGGATGCTCATGCATCTTCCAGACCCTACTTCCACAGGCTTTCCCACAATGTTAGTTGATTCGCCCATCTCATTTTTGACCGCCACTTTGTAGGGGTGTTTTCGAAGAGAAAGAAATTTTCACAGGTAATTTGGTATGGTGTTGATTATAAATGAAGATGAAATGAAAAGTCAAATTTGAAGGACAGGTGAAATGACGTTCGCGGCATTTTTGTTTCTTGGTTACTCTTTCGATAGATACTGATAGTTAATTGAGGCATTTCGCATTTTAACAGCCCAAGTGATCATTAGTATATTTCGAGGAAAGAGCAGTTCAAAGATTCACAATGATAATGTTCATGTATATTACTCAAAATCCTTGGATTTTCAAATAGACGAAGTGCAGAATTTCTGAAATGTTCATGTAATTTAGGGAAAAATGTACTGGGCCGAAATAACATAGATAACTTCATTTTTTTTCCGGTGAGGGATTTTTTTGGGCCACTTTTATCATTAGAGGAACTATAAGGAATCACACGTATGTTTCAGAAGTACAACTCTTCTGTACTGTAAGGTCTACTCAATTATTACATTGACAGGCTACTTCATCATCATAGTTTTTTTGGCCTCTTATTTCCCTTGATTTCTGATCCTCGATGCAACGCACAATCTTCAACACATTCGAACACCATCTAGTTATCCTTGTCGTGATAGAAAGTTTGGAAATATGGTGGAATGTGGATTTACATCTCCTGAAGGTTATTGTATTATTCAATTTGAATCTTTCCAAAATATATGCGATGCCAGACCACCGAACATATTTGGGAAAATTCTTGGATACATTATGTATTTTTTTTTCGATGATTCTCTATGGGCTCGAAAATTCCACGAAGGAGAATTGGAACCGATTTCTTTCATTTACATACCGGGAATGTATGCAAATGTCTCACTCCATCAGACATGCATATTCCCTAGGGCGCCGTTATAACAAATCGAGCGTCCTATAGGTACATTTTCATAGAAATCCACCGTGATAATGGACTGAGTTCAGCATATTCATGCTTCCAGTATAACGCGTAGTATGTTTTAGCAGAAAGAGGGCATTTATTATGAGCAGACACCTACACTTTTCCTCTGGAGTGAGGTAGACTTGATGCATTATAATATCCAGAGTAGTGTTGAATGAAAGTGGAATCGTATGATGGGATGTGGAGAATTTTATTACTTGTTTTATCAACGTTGTATGCTCTGATTGCCTTGAGAATTCAAAAATACTCTGCAGCATTATACAATGCATCATCTCTTTTTCCTACGGATTAGGAAATAAATACAGAATGTTATAAGGGGTATCTCAGAATTCAATGTCATAAATCTCAGGATGAATTCTTTGCTCGAGACAAAGTCAAAGAGTCCTGATAAATAGATGTCCTGAGCCAAGGATGTTGAAGTTTTTTCAGGATGAGTAAAGTCCTGTCGGTACATTTCGAAGCCAGAGATGTTGGTGAATCATCAAGTGTTGATTCTGTAGGATTTTTGATTTTTTTCAGTCACCAGACTGTTCCAATTCTACCTCTAGCTCACAGTTCATTGTTCCAAAGCTTTTTTTTATGAATTTATGCATTTTACTGGGAATGAGCTAGTAAAACTCTACACACACCGTGTGCTAAAGAATGATGATACACCACCTCTTTTCCTTCAGATCCCAGTTAGAGATGAATGATTGACGTTTGAAATATCCTATTCAGTTGTTGAACTAAAAATGATGAACTGAAACTCGGGTTTTGACATTAAACACTGTTCATTATTGCATTCTCGAATTGAACATAATTTTCTAAATCTGATGATTCAAATGAATGACGTCTCAAAAATAAATATCAATTTCAATTCTATTTTTAATTTTCCATCTGAGTGTGCGATGACTATTTCGATTCAATCTCATTGATCGGTCTGATGCTAGAAAAATCTGAATACTGTTGAAAACGTCAAATTTCGTGATTTATCGCCGAATTGAATCCATCAAAATGGTTTTGGGATAAAACTTATGATTCCATATTTTTCGTGATTCCATAATCCATGGGGTAGCCGTAACTGAAAATAGAATTGAAATTGATATTGATGTTTGGAATGATGTTGATGATCCTAGTTCTACTTCTCCGGAAACGGCAATAACGTTCATTAACGATATAGGATATATCAAATTTCAATTATTTGTCGCTTACACCAGGAATATGAACATCAATTGCACACCGGCCTATTTTTTTCTGTTCGCCTCAACATTGGAATGGAAAATTAGGTTTAGGAATGAATAAAATTAGGAAAACCCCAAAGAAACAGCCGAGAAACTGAATTGGAATTGAATTGAACCTCAGAATACTTTCGATAGATATCTTTCGTGGCAGACGAGATCATAGATCTAGAAGTAACTGCGGAATTCGAGGACAGAGGTGATCAATTTCAAGTGGTACGAAGTTTCCCTGGTCATCAAGTAGAAAACTAAGTAAGTGTATATTGATAAAAAGGATAATCTTTGATCTGGATTGTTTAATCTTGAATCTTTATCTGACAATCTCTCATCCCCCTTCAAGTGCATTCTCTGCTACCCCTAATCTCCTCAAGATATCGGTATACTCCAACAAGACTGTATTGGTCCTGCCCAGATTCTCTTCGATCTCTTCCAAAGCATCCCTCTGGAGAATCCTCATGGTCCACGTGACGACGGCAAAAGTGACGGCATTGACAGGGAAAGCCCGTACGAGCGTCGGCGTCAAACCTCGGAAGAGCGACGCCACTCCGTTGTTTTTCACGGTTTGCTTGAAACAATCGTACGCGCCTGCGTATTGAGTCGAGGTTATACCGTCCACTTGAATCCTGCTCTTTATGGCGTCCACCGGGTATGTGACTGTCCAAGACACCACTCCTGAAACGTTCATCATCATTAGTCTGATTAGTGTGATTAGTGTGGTTTAGTGAGGCCAAACCAAAGATTAATATTATACAGTGTGGAACAGCCAGATAGAATGAATTCGACAAAAAATGAATGAGGTTGTGTCGGGAAAAACGTCGATTTGTATTTTTGAATACGCATTTTTTTCAAAAAAATTACATTATATAGAGTGTGTCATGTGAAAGTGGCCAATACCAACTTTCTTATTTCAAATGGAACACCCTGTATTTCATTCCATCTTTGAATTCTCACTGAAGAGCTAATTCCATCGATACACCACACTTGGGGTCTAGCGGAAATGATTACAGATTTTTTTGTGTCGAAAGGATGATAACAGATTTAGTAGATATTACAGTTGAATTAGGGGGCCGTAGCACAGTGGTCAAGGCGTTTGACCATGATCGAGCTGCCGGAACGGTAGTGAGTTCGAACCCGGCCGCGGTTGTTAATTTTTCATTGAAATTAAATGGTTCATCGATTTCAATCCTGTCATCGATCTGGTAGTGTCGATACACGGTCCCCCAGAAGTGGTTGGCGGAGTCCACTATAAAAACTCCTCCCGCTCTTCTCAACCCGCTCAAGCTTCGGCTTATGGGACGTTGGATTCCGACGTAGAAGAAGCGATTGAAAAAAAAAAAAAAAAAAAAAAAAAAAAAAAAAAAAAAAAAAAAAAAAAAAAATTATCGATATACGAACGGGTGTTACTGAAAGCACCGAACATAGTTCTTATATGTTCGGTGCTGGAAGATTGGGTTGGATTGGTGCAGGAAATCATGAAGGGTGATTGAGCTCTGGTTAGGTCAGCTTCGTGAGGCACTCATCGAGCTATATCTACCTGCAAATCCTCCAGCAAAGAGCATTCGTCCGGTAGAAATAGGTCCTTGGTCTTTTGTTCGCGTTAGGTACTCATAAGCGAAGAAGTAAGCAGAATATCCAGGAATTTCTCTGGCTATGGTCAATCCTAGTCCTCTGCAAAGCCCTCTTATCCCTTCGCCGGTGTAGATTTTTTTCAAACACTCGAAAGGGCTGTTCCCCGCCTTATCAGAGACCTTGGCAACAGAATTAGGATAGTGTGAAAACAAATTCACTCGAGGGATGAGAAATATTGTCTATTTTGATTCATACTACAGCTTGTGGTTGACAAAGTCGGAGGAGACTCATTCTTGATTGTGAAGCAGATCCAAACGATAACTGTTGGAAAATATTCAAGGATCTGGGTTGCCTTGGTAATAGCATTCAAGATATTGATCAAATTGTGAATAAATCACTAATTCCGAATGTCAATGAAACTGTTGATCTGGATTAGTCTCTGAGCATCTTACACCTATAAGTTTTTCATTGTTGGAATATCGGCACATACATACAATAATACAGCAGTTTCGTTGATGTAAACATTTCATTTGCCAAACTTATGTGAATATTCCAAAGCAATCGATAACAGATAACGCTAATATTGAATTACTTCAGATCAAATCTAGATCCCTACAGATTCTTTGATTGGGATTCTCCAAAATTTATCTGTTGAGTTTGAAAAGACTATTGAGGCACTCAAGTGAACTACAAGGAGATATTGTGTAGCTTTCCCTTCTATGAGTAGAAGACTCTTCATTAAAGAAATAGTAAATTTCCTGGCTCAGAAGTTCAGTCTACCAAAGTTATCGGTTGAACATACAACAAGATAAGATCAAAGCTCATCGAGTGTTCAAATTCGGACTCTTTGCCAAGGCGATTGGAAGAAATTTCACTTCCATCTCATTTATTTTTCCCCAACACTTTCGCTGAAATGTTTGCAACAATGTATTTGGTCAAGCCTATAGTTTTCAATAATGTTTATCACTTTTTTTGTCCAATCGTTGGGAAAACAAAATGTGGTCAGTGCTAGATTGAAAATAACTGATGATGGCTTAGCGATTGAACTAGCGCTGTCTTCGAGTAGAAAAGATGACAGACTATCAGTACCAGGCGTCATTTTTGATCAACATTTTTTGAGTGACTTGACTACGTCCTCCAGATACATTGAGGGTACAGCAGTTCAAAAAGGGGGGGCAACTGCATAAACTATTTCATGGGGGTCACTCGACTTGCTTTCTTCGTAATTCGAATTACAGGAGATTTATGAACGTTTATGGGTTTTTTTTTTTAAAGTGAGCGCAAAACTTGGATGGATCATCTGATAGGTTGGGCTCAGTGTATCTCGAATGTGATTGTAGTTTGTGATAGGAGTATGCTGATCCTGAATCCGTGATGATAATATGAAAATCCTCACTTGCAACCTGGATTTGGCCAGCTCCATGGGCCCACAGATGAAACTTTGGAACAGTCCAGCCGCAGCCCCAGCTACCGCATGCGACTTCAACGAGTCCGGATCGTGCAACCTCCTCTGAGCGTTGCCGTAGACGCCGAAAACGACGGCGTTGATGCCGGCGACGCCGAAGATCGGGCTGCTGACGCCTCTGTACAGACCCCTGAGGCCGTCCTTGGCCAGCAGCGATCTGAAGCAGTGCAACGCGCCCTTGAAGCGCGGCGAACGGTGGTCCTGCGTCTGCAGGTGCACTTTGATGGTGTCCAAGGGGTGGCCGACTATCACCCCCGCTACCCCTGACGGAATCAGAACCGGGATATTCTTTATTGTCGGTAGCGAAAATGAACGATTCTTATGGACGAAGTGGTGGTGGATATGATGATGAAAACAATAATAATAATTTAGGTACCACTTGAAAAAATACATAAAATGTTGATGATTAATTTAAGTGAATATTAATATATGTTAGCGATAAACAATAGAACTATCCCCACTAGAGACAACTCGTTTCAATGTTGATGGAATTAGAAATGAATAAATAAATTGTTTGAAATATTATATGCAATGATTAACATTAAATATAAATTTGTGTATAGATGAAATGAATATTACTGAACCTGCTCAACAATCGACAATCTGAAAATGAGAGTTATGTGTGAATGAACTGAAACATATCTGGTCTCTTGATATCTTTTATCCAGTTGAAATGTTTTGGTCGATCACTAATACCTAAATTTATGGAGAATTCCTCTGGTTTTCTTTATATTATAACAAATATATAACCAATGTATAACGAAGACTTTTCGGGCATGTCTTTCAATAACCTAAATGGCAGTTGAAAAAAATATGAACAGGGTTCCGCACAATTTCCTTAACGAGCATTATCTTCGTTATTTGAAATGATAGGAAGATGAATCTAAAAAAGTTTCGAAAGGCATCAAATAGTTCTTCTGAAAGCACCCGTGAAACGTTGTTCCATTGATTCAAAAATGCTCTTGCAAATCTAGAAAACCTATAATACTAAGTATTTCTAAAATACTACTATGTACCATCGATTATATTTTCATCAAATTATTTCACCAGCCAAGCTCGAGAGGAAAAATTATGGTATACCATTGTATTCAGAATGAAGAAGAGATTCAATTTCCATGAAATGAAATAGACAACGCCATTAAAAAAAAGTAGGTATGGTTTTTTTCCTGAGGAATTTGTTGAGGAAATTGTGGCAGACCCTTATACATATGAAAAACACGCAAAATATAGTTCGTGTGAAAACCTATCAACAACAATTCAATGTGAGGCAAGAAGAAACGGAGGTCATGAAGACAATGAAGAAAATGACTGTTCATCACAAGAAGGGTACAGATAGACAAGTCAAGGTTTTTGTTCATCACCTTGCAAAGTCAATGAAGTAGTGATTATTATGTGTCAAGTGAAAATCAACAGTACTTCTTCCATTTCGTGGTGAATTACGTAATATCATCTCGAAAACATATCGAGGTTTATCACACGAAGCACTGGTTCAATATTTGTAAATCTTTTTTAGGTTTACACTACTTATTATCTATATTATTATCAACACAAAGTTGTTACCTCCAAAACATCCTGCTACGAAATCAAGACCAATCATAGCCAGGACTTTCGATGTGATAAACGTCCACGAAAATTGTCAACTTCCACGGAACTGAGGAAAACCTTTTCTTCAATTGGCAGTCGAAAACTTTGTCAGATTTCGTCTTTGTTTGGTGATAGAAAGGACTATCTAAGCGATCCATGTAATATCGAACTGAGTCTGCAAAATGAATAAAATGTAGCATAATTACAAATTAAAATCAGCACTGAACAATTTTGAAGTTATTGAAACACTGATGAGAAATAGAAAGAGTTTACTTGATTGTCCATTCCATATTGGGAGGTGGTTTGGTAGCAAACATCACTAGATGACTGACAGTAATACGAATTTTTCCATGAGCTTGAATAAATTTCGGCCATCAAAAGAAATTAAATCAATCATAAAATTAGATAGTGTATGTCAAAAGACAAAGTATGAATGATAATGTGAATGAAATAAAGCATAGGTCACTTTTACAAGTCATGTTTGTTTAAGATAGCTGGCGGGTAATAATAATCTTATGGTTTCTGCATCAGCCATGATCATCCATATGAATGAAATTCACTTCGAATAATGATAACGCTTTTTCAAAATGATGGACCTATTTTTATGAAATAGCACTTCACTTTTTGAAACGATTATTTGAATAGGTAATACATTGGATGGAGTGTTTGGAATGTTAGTAGAAATATTTCAGTCCAGATTCACTTACCTTAATGCGTAATACTGGTGACCCAAGAATCGAGCATACTTCTGGTCAGGTGGTTAAAATAATACTGATTCAATGTCCCTTCGGAAATATTCAAACGTATTGTTGGCAATATTATCTATTCAACTGATACTGCTGTCTTCTTGAAGACGTATTTTATTTCGAATGCAGAATAAAAGGTCACTTATCAGTAATGACGTGTTATCAAAGTTATATTCTTTTCGAAAGCCTTCAATCAATAACAAATAATCGCCGATTTAATTTGTTGAATTGATTGTTCTTCATACATTATTGGCTATTATTATGATTTCAATGACTTTCGAAGTTTCTTCTCGTCTGTACATATATGTCCACGTTCAAATTTCCGCTCTTTTGGGAAAGTGTTTTTCTTTCACTATTGGAAATGATGTTTTCATATTCAGGATCATTGTTTTTATCGACTTGACATACTCACATTCAACTTCCGTTATTTTCCAACATTTCAACATGATTTCTCATTAGTTCTTCTGGAATCTTTATCAATACTGAGATAATTAAGGCGATATGACACAAAAACATTGCGAATAAAATATATAGTGTGTTAACTATTCTCATATACATATTCTCATACGAATATCATCATGTAACATTTAGGATTCAATCTAGTATATGTATTACCGAATAATTTCATCTCCCTGTATTTTCGAATATACAGCGAATCTCTTGCTGTATTTTTCTAAAATACCCTGGGTATCAATATTGCAAATTTTGTGATGTTCAATAACAACATATTATCAAAATATGTTGAGGTTCATTTTTGATTACCCAATGGCAATCATTTTGTTGTTGGATAAGCTCACAAATTAAATATAGTATTACATTTCGATCCCCATTGAATGATGCAACAAGTTCCAATGTACTTAACCTCAACAAAAAACAAGTCATTGTCCAATTTTTCTACTTGAATGCACATATTCTGATATTGTTCAGAATTATTTTTATAATATCTGAAAATTAATCATCTGCTATCAGTAGCAATATTTATACCGCTGCAGTAAAAACTGAGATACGCTTAAAAATGTTTGGAATTATTGAACGATAATAATTTGATAACTGTCTTCCAGAATGAATACAAAATGGTTCATACACATGTTTATATATAAATACTATTATTATATATTTTTGGAATGAAGCACTTTATATAAAATTTACTAGCAATAAACTCACAACCAGATACTATCTTTGAATATCTGCTGATTTTTCGTCTAATCTTTTTCACGTTTCAATCCCCAAACCCAATTCAACGGTACGCCTATGGTGACGCCTAGCGTCTCGGCGCATTCTAACTATTGATCGAAATGGCGCTGGCGTCAGTCAGCTGTTTCACATGTGACAATGTGTAAAAATAAACCAATTTTTATTGCAACCAATTGGTGGTAATTCTTTCCATCAAACGATTTCATATATTTCTTGATAGTACGCAAAGATTAGAGTGATTGTGTTGTAGTAAGTATGACGTTTGTGGAGTTTACATTGTTTTGAGCCCCATATTTGTTACGTTATCCTGAAAATTTCGTCATCGAGTTCCATTTTCCAATGTTATTAGTGTTCAGAAAATCGAAATTGTATAGTACTAACCTATTCTAGAATAATAGAAGGTTAAGATCATTACTACAACACCTTCTATAACCTAAGAAGTTTATAGCCCTCTCAGTAACAGTAGTCGAAGTTGAAGTTCTTGAACACGGTTTAGAAAGCAATGTGCACTCTTATCGCATATTAAAAAAGCCAGATAGCCTTTTATAATTTATTGAAATGTCCAATATGACATTCTATTGGATGATTATGACACGCTCGAAAAAACATATTCGATTATACTAATTTCGTTTGTGTTTATGGCAATTTTGGCAACTCGCTTTTGAAGAAGCAAAGCTGTGATGAATTAAATCAGTTGATACTAAAATTCAAAATTCAAGCTGCGCCTCTGAATAGTTGTCAAATAAGCCTAATCAGTAATAATCAGTTTCCAAATTTCACTTGCTTATTGCAAACGTAGGTAAAGTTTCACGAAAATTCACCAGTTACAGCTACTATGTGACCCTGATAGGAAAATCATCGAAACATGGAAAGTTTCCTGAGAGTAGAATCTCAACATTTGACAGCATCGCCTAGCAGTTCTTCGTTTTTGACGGACGAGGTCGCTTCGATCTGCCCCTTAATCACCCCTTCACCCCCCACCAATGCATTGATAAACCCCCTTCAAGAACATTCAGAACCCGACTATATCATCGGACATGAGTTGGCTACAAAGTTGCAGCAGATTGGAAGTAAGTAGCAGACACAAATACAGATATATCAAGTTCTGTTGAAATCCTAAGCGAATTAGTGGAATACTAGTTGTTTTTTTCAAGGTTCAGATGAAGAGAAAGCAGAATCAGCCTCCTCAAGCTCATCGGCTTTGGCAGAACCAGCTTGCGCTCAACTATTGAACCACAGAAACGTCTACCATAACATCGCCAATGGAGAGGACAATCATGAGCCCGAGGTGAGTATATTAGAACACTCGTAGCAGTATTTCAGGTGCAAACTATCTTTTCAGGAAACCACCGAAAAAGACCAGCCTCTCCAACTGACCTTTCGCAACCCGCCTGACAACTACTTCTTCATGACCTGGAATTGGCCCTTGATTCGCAGGGTATCCATGTGGGTACTGCTATCCGGTTTGGTTGCTATGGTAGCTCTAGTAGCCGCCATGATAGCCACCCTTCCTAAAACATGCAACCCCCCCACCTTCTGGTACCAAGGCAACCTGCTTTACGAGATCTTCCCAGCTAGCTTCTACAGCGGCGAACAAAACATGGAGGGCGACTTCAAAGGTATCGCCCTCAAAGTGGACTATTTGAAGAAACTAGGCGTCAGAGGGGTGAGACTCAATTCAATCTTCGACAGCAATAACTACCCCTACGACTACGAAAACGTTACTAGTCTGACAGATATCGCTAAGCCTCTGGGAAGTTTGAAAGACTTTGGAGGTATGGTGCAGCGCTTGAACTCGAGGAACATCTCGGTGATACTTGATCTACCAGTTTATCCTTTCGTCAAGCGACTTGCTAACAAAAAAGACACCAACAAGAATGAGAGTAGTTCTGGGCCTACCGTAGAGTTCTTGAGGAGGCAGCGCGATAAGCAACTAGATGCTATAGAAGACTCTATACTTCACTGGATCTCCAATGGAGTTGAAGGATTTTACCTTAAGGGTTTGGAGTTTCTCAGTAATGACCCGAATCTGGCTAACTCTTTGAGGAGATGGAAAAAGATTCTTGGTGAAACTAGAACCATTATTGTCAGCGAGCATTTCATCGACGCTGTGCCGCAAAGCATCAAGAACATAGTTTATAACAACGTTGACCTGGTGGATGTGAAGCTTGAACTCGAAAACGGTGCTACTGAAGTGAGCAAAGCTCTCAAATCCTTGCATAACAGTACTTTATTCACAACGCCTGGTATGCCGTGGGTGCACTGGTCTCTGGGTAATGTCAACTCCAAGAGATTAGCCAACGTATTACCCTCCAGGAACGGTACTTTAGGAGCTACCTTGCTACAGTTGATGCTGCCTGGAACTCCATCAATTTTCTACGGCGATGAGCTGGGTCTTCAACAAATTTCCGACCAACAAGGAGAGAACCAGGATCTTAAACACTTGCACCAGCTCGCTATGATGCCTTGGGCTAATCAAAAGATGAAAATCCTTCCTTGGATTCACGGTGATATCGGAACAGTCAGTAGATTCGACCAGACAGATGCGATAAGCAAAATGGTGGCTTTGAGAGAAGAATCTCCTTCTATCTACATGAAATCGGTGCACAAGCAGGGATCTACTAAGGCTAACGCTGATATCAAGTATGCGCAGGACTACTTTCTAGTCGTGCAAAGATGGTACCCGAGGAGGAAACAGTATGTCGTGGCGTGTAATCTTGGCAGTAAGAGATTCAGTACAGATTTGTCTACGATTTTGTATAGCGGGGATGTGGTTATTGGTCCTAAGCCTGATTCGAAGTCTGGAGTTATTTCTTTCAAGGACATTTCTTTGTCGCCCGGAGAATCTGTGATTGTGGTTCTGAATTGAATTATTCGTTGAGTCGGATTCTATTGATTCATGTATGAATATAACGAGAAATAAAGGTTTGCAATTGTGATACGATATTTTTGAAATTGGATTTAACAGCCTCAGAAGCATCGATGTCTGTGCAAAAATTGTTTGGCATTGTGATTAGTTGATCACCTGATAATTTTAAGAAGAACAGATCGTGTGTTTTTGAGCGACCTGTGACAATTTCATCCTGTTTAGTCTACCAATGCTACAAGATGACTTTAATCAAGCAACGAAAATGAAAGTCAGTTATATTCTTTTCACTTTATTATCTAAAAACTTATGGCAGCACCATATACTTGAAGCAATTTTGGAATTTCGATCGAAGGAAATAAATAAAAACATTGTAAATATTAAAAATATCGGTATGTCAATAACCATAAAGTTGAGCAAGTGTGAAACTTAGGCTAATAACTGTGTCATTCAATTCGTGCAGTATACAATACAACCTCTATTTACAATGAATTCAGACGAGGCAGAAACAAATATATTTGTTTCCGTGTCTAAAAAACGGGGGGAGGGGGGCCAATACAGCGGTCAAGAGTTCTCAACTATTGGCCGGAACATTGGCGCCTACTAATATGACAAATTCGCGTTGATGGCACCCTGAGTAAAACAAAAAGATCTTCTATCATCTACTTCAATAACGAAAGATACCGAAAACCACAACTATTCCAGCTTACTTCATCGAGTTTGCTGAAAGATAAATACTTCCAGATCTGGAAGTAACATATATTTCTAGGGATTGAAGATAACGCAGCGAGGTTACAGCTTCCACGTGCATTTTTTAGAAGTTTCTCAGGTTCTTGTCGATCTGTATTCCCTACAGACCCCTCAGAAACGACTCGTAATGATATCAGAACCTAGACAAATAAATTACCGGACCCTCAGAGCTCGTTCCGAGCAACAATCAACCACTCTGGAGTCACGAATGCGACTGCGTCGTCTTCCTCTTAGCTCTCGGATCAGTCAACACGTAATTATTCGGCGTCGCCCGCGGTATCTCCGGCAACTTATCGCCCGGATGTCGGTGAGTGCCCACGGTCTGCTTCCTGCCCTTCCCGATCCTCGCGCTGCTCAGCCCCGACACGGGATACTTGCTCCTGCTGCTCGAAGTGGACACTCTGGCGTGCTGCTGGAGCTCGCCGCCGGGATGTTTGGGCATCACGAACGCCTTGGTCTGCTTGATCAGCGACCGGTCGTTGCACAAGGCCGATATCAGCGGCAGGTCCATCTTCTTGCTCTTCTCTCGGAGCGTCCTGATGTCCAGCGCTGTCCGCTCAGCGTTTTTCGCCTGCTCCGCCGAGAGCTCGGTGGGCTCAGGAAGATGCGGAGGTGGAGGGGGCGGCAGCCTGGAGAAAAAGAGAAGCTTGTTATCAGGAACGTGGAAAAAACGAAACTCTGAACCAAGCGTGGATATTGTCCCTGATTATTGTCACTCCTAGTTCGGAATTTGTTTTTCAGAGATGGAACAACTAATATCGTGTCACTTTGCACTCCAATCACCCTCTCCAACCCATATCAACCCTTCAGAGCCGTCGAAAATCTTACCTCCTGAACTTCGGCGGCTGTTTGGCGTCCAAAGAGTTCAAGATGTTGTCGTCGGACCGGGTGCGCATGAATCTGCCGGGCCGGTTGGGAGGTAAGGGCGGAGGCGGAGGGTCCAGGCTGCCCGTGGACGAGACGCTGGGCGCCCCGTAAACCGGCAGCTGGACGTAGGTGTCGGAGAGGTTCTGGCTGGAAGAGTATCGCCCCAAGTAGGGCGTGCTTCTGTAGAACACTGGCTGGTTGGCCAGAGCGGCGAGCAGCGACCTGAAACGAGTTAGTTCGAAGTTAGTATTTTCCTTCGATGGTGGGAAGAACTAGATGAGTAACACCCTATGTGTTCCATTGATTTGGTGACAGAGAGAATCCATGTTAGAAAGGATGAACACACACTGTTTATATCATGAATGGGCAGAAATAAATTCTAGACAAGGACAATTCAGACGACCGAAGATATGATATTACATATTATCTACTAGATCGAGTTTAAGAGAGAGGAAGAAAGAGACTCAGCGATCGAAAATCAGGTGACTGTTTGCAAAACATTCTGATATGAATAGTTGGTTTAGCCGGTTCAGCCCAATAAGTAGAGGAAGAATTTTGAAACTTTGTTCGGAATGGTGTTGTTCTGTTCAACCTATGGCTGTACTGATAGATTCGAAAGAGATCAGAATACATTTCAATACATTTCATGGGTAAGACATAGTGTTGAACACATTTCAAATAGACCCTAGTTTGACCCGAGGATTCGTACCAATGGAAACAGCTGACAAGAGAGAGGAAACCAGCAGTGATCAGCTGACTGTTGGCAGAATTGCACCTTTGTTGCACATCCAGACGAATCGATAGCACTTTTTATTATTTTTGTTTCAAGGCTACTCATCAAGTCGATGAGGCAAGGCTGTATCTAGTAGACAATACATAATATATCATATCTTCGCAGACAACCCGATTGTTCATTCACCATCTATAATTTTCCTTATTCGGACTTATTTTCATGAATCCACGTGCAACGAAATGAGCGAGACACTCTTCAGGGATCGAAATCAGAAAAGAGGTAATGGTAATTTTCTGAATCAATCTGAATCTGCATCAATCACTGCAAGCGTGCGTTTTACTTTCGACTTTCTTGATGCCATAGTGAAATGAGCTACTTTCCGAATATCGAAACAATGTTGGAAGCGCTATTTTCCTGGGTGATAGTAGGAAAAATTATATACTATACTGACCCTTGCTTGGCCTCCAAATACTCCTGTTTGCTGATCGCAGGCTCCTTCAGCGGGAAGACCACGAAATCCACATCGCTGAACATCTGCTGACGGTACTGCTCGATTTGCGACCTCGACAGCTGACTCGAGTAGACATTCGAGAGCGCTGGAGGCGGTGGAGGTGGCGGCTGCCTGGGCACGGGCGGCGGGGGCGGCAAAAACGCGCAAGGCACCAACAAACTCGCCTTTCCATTGGGAATGGCTCGTGGTACCTGAAATAGTTATGGAAATTACTATTCCGGTCATCTCGACATTATCACAAGACCCCATCAGTCCCAGCACCAGCTGTCTTATAATTTTTATTGGCGTATCAGGTTTGGTTTTTCTCTACAATGAAACCATGGCGAAGAAAATTTTCACAGTCCACCAAAAAATAATGGGCATGTTTAGAAAAGAAAAATCATCATTCAAATATTTGAATTACGCGATTTCAATATCCTCAGGAAACGCAATGAGAAAATTCCTTATTCATCACGACATACGTCCGTTGTAATTCACATCTGTCATATTCATAGTTTCTGACAGAGACAACAATACTCTTGCATGAGTATAAATGAAAACAATAGAGATAAAGGCCCAACCTCAGAATTCCTGGTCTTCCCTCTCGATGAAGTTTTCATTTATACTCATAAACATCCAGTCCTTACGTTGCCATACAACAATTCTGCTCGACAATACGAAATGATGCCAAACAATCACAAAATGCGGAAATCACTAACCTTGGGAGGTATGGGCGGTACTTTGGGTGGCACTAAAGAGCTGGATGTCGAATAACTGGGCGAAGAAGTAGTGCCGAGGGTGCTAGCGTGAGCCGTCAGCAGACTAGGCGTCCTGGTGGTTATGAACCTGGCGCTGGCTTCCTCGAACGGATAAGGAGGCGGACTCCTCCCGCTCCCATCGACGTCATCGGTGGCTTTGGCGGCGAACTGAACCCCGTAGGGCGGAGGCGGCGGGCGTGCACTGTCCACTCGTTTGGGCGGGACCGGGGCGTAACCTTGATAGGACGACGGCAAAGTGACGTAGTCAGAATCCGAGTCCAAAGTGTGGCTGACGCTCTTCCTCGAAGGATACCGCCCCACGATGAGGTCCGACAGCTCCTCGGCTGACAGCAGAGTGTGTTTGCTGTCGGTGGGATCGCTTCCGTCGCCGTGGAACGAGCCGCAGTGGCTGACGTTGCTGTCGGCTCTGGGTCTGAACGACGAGCCTTCCAAGGGCGCTTCGTAGTTGTCGCTCGAGCTCAGCGTGTACTGCTCGCTGGACGTGAGCGTGTACACGCCGCTGGTTTGACTGCTCGGGGCAGGGCCGGGGGCGTAGACGGGCTCTTCTCTGGTGTCGAGCAGGATGCACGTGGCGTCGCTGAGGGCGGAGTTCTGGGCTGTGTGCGAGTACCCCAACTCCAAGCTACTCGTCACTGATGTTCTCCTGCCTTTATCTGGTTCTGCGAAGGTCACAAGCTATTAGTGAAGGCCTGTTTCAGTTTCACGACTCAGAGATTTGTTTGAATGATGGAATGATAAGCCCAGTTGAAACAGTAAACATGCTGGGAATTGTTCTAGACCGGAAACTATCATGGCATTCACATATCGATGCACTTTTTACCAAATTGAAAAAATGTTGTTTCTCTATTAGGTTCATGTCTAATCACTGTAGTAGCAATGTATTGAAAACTCTGTATCACGCCAATTTCCATTCCCACATTCGTTATGGGAATGCTCAACTAGGATACAGGGAGTCTTGCAGAAATGCATTCAAAGAACTGAAAATTCCAACAGTGGCCAGCACATATATATTAGAATCTTGTGCATATGTATTTAGACATAAATCCGACTATCAACCAAATCAACACGACCACAATACTCGCTCTAAGGGTCTTTTGTTGTCAAATGCTCATAGAACAGCACGGCATGAAAAAAGTGTAGATTTTAATGGCTGTAAATTCTACAATATTCTTCCCGAAGATATCAAGGATTCTCCCAGCTCTCAGGTGTTCAAATATAGGCTAAAGAAACTGCTGCTTCAAATGAACTGTTACACTTTTCAGGAATTTATTGAACAACTGTAAATTATAGACTAAGAAAAGCTCATTCATATTCATAATACAGTTGACTTACCCTCTTTATTGCTATGTTGAGAAATTATTCAATTACTTTTATATTTACTTATATACTTGTTAGTTTTGTCCAACTTTACATTTTTGTATTTATGCTATGCTTATGACGACACTTCTCCAATTATTGTACATTGTAACAGTATTGCAACAACTGTACTTTTCAATTTGAGAAATATAGATATTATTATTATTATTATTATTATTGACGTGCATTTTTGACCGCTCTGTACCAGTTTAAAGTGACATATTAAACATCTATCTGAATGACATACAATTCACTGAAGATTGTGAGTTTATGAATCTGTTTGCGATGATACTCTGTTGGCTGTAAGTGATACACAATTATCCCAATTATCCCAATTATTTCGGTTTCATGATTGACAACACATTGAGCTTTAAAGATCACTTCCAATACATACACAGCAAAATAGCAAAAACACTGTTTTTCTTCACACGTGTCAGTAACTATCTTATGATACGATAATACAACCTCACTTTGTCTATTGTGCCAGCGTGTTATCATTGTTCGATAGTAATAGTATAGAATCTCTGCAAAAGTTGCAAAATAGAGGAATGCGAATCATTTTGAAATGCAGCAGATTCACTCCTAATTGTGCATCAAGTCTTGGATTGGCTCACAGTTAAAGATGGAATTTTCTATTCTGCTATGGATTTCATCTTTAAAATTTTATCTGGTGAAGCTCCTGCCTGCTTTGATCAGTTCATCACATTCACTAGTGAAATTCATGACTATTCAACACGCAGCAATACCAATCTGTATGTTTCTCGTACACGATATTCGCAATCTATGAGCTCAATTTTTCATCGTGGTTTACTTGAAATCAATAAGCTTCCAGTAGAAGTCAAACAGTCTTGTTCGGTGAGAAAATTCAAGGATGTTTTGGTTGAATATTTGATATCAATGTACCATATATGATCAGTATTGAACATTGTTAGCGTTTGAAGTCATCATTATTATTATTACACATCTTTTGCATAATTAGAGCATATATTTGTTTTTTTTTTCATTCATCTATTTGTTTTTATATGTATATTTATTCATTTATGTATTTATTAAGGCTCCCAAGAAAAATCTCTGTTTGTAGAGGGATAAATCATATCAGGAAATTTACTTGTATATGTAGTGAATTTATCTTTATATGTATATTAGGATTCCTATTTCATTGAACAATTTCAACTCGGCAAGGGCAATCCGGAAATTGAAAAAAAGGCGAGGTTTCTTTGAAAAAATGGCGATGGCATCATCCCACAAAGTTGGTTCAATACATAAGACACCTTCTGGACGCACTGTATATCTATCTAATGACTCTTCTCTGTAAACCGAGCAATTTACTGAGCCTTCCCCGAAACCTTCCCGATGCCCGTCTGAATCATTGTCTACTCACTAGTCTGGGCGGGCGTGACGACCACCGTGCTGCCCGACGAGCTGCACTGCGACCCGGCGCACTTGCCGCCCGCCTTGGCGGAGCTCTCGCTGGGCGCGGGCTTCTCCTCCTCGTCCTGGGGGGCGGCGCCGGCGGAGGCGGCCGAGGATCGACTGCTGGCAGGCGCGCTGTCCAGCAGGTGCGCCAGCGCCAGGCTTTCGGTCGACGGCGCCGGCGGGCTCGTGATCATGATCTCGAGCTCGTCTTCAGAGTGCACGCGGTCGCTGACGATGCCTGCGAACCGAAAAAAATACATATTTTTATTAGAAATTTTTCAATTAGGAGATTTATTATAGGTCGTCGAGTCGGTAGAATCGATTAGGAGAAGCTCACTACAATTGGGGAATGATCAGAAGCGTTCGGTCTTGTTATGTCCGAAGGGTTCCTCATGGTAGCTATTTGTAACAAGTTTTTGAGGTTAGGATTAACTTGGAAATATGTATTTTTGAACTGCAGGGCTATTAAACATGCTCCTTCATTTTGAAATATTTCCAAGGTCATATCATTTCCAATTTTACTGGAAAATGGAAATAGATAAAATAGAATGGAGATGGAGAAAATGGAAAATGTTGAAAACACACAGAATTCAACTATGAAATCATCAACAAAGAAACAATTGTCGTAAATGATAGGGTTGTACAATCTCTGTTGTCACGTAAGGGTATTCTCCAAATGAAATTCTCTTATCTTCATTTATGTCGATAAAATTATTGACAACAATCCATTTCGTGACTACAAACTGTCCTCGTTCGTGCCAAAAGATTTTCATTGAATGAACATAATAGATTTTTGCACAGAATCCACGTACCATCGAGATTTGGTCCCGTAAGTGGACGGTGTTCCGTGGTGTTGGCATCACTGCCATTTAATGTATGACATACGACCCGACAATTGACATGACATAGTGCATGACAAATGACATGATAGTAAGTAGGCACTGCAACAAGATCACCGGCACAACGGAAACGCGTTGTTTAAATGATATATGAGGTTTGTTCGCGTTCACTTGATAAAGGGTCCAAAACCGCGTCTCAAATAAGATACTCTTTACATCTTCTTCATACATTCTAGAAGATAAAGAGGAGAAACATCCTCTATGAAGTTTAATTCATCGTCTTTAGCATCTTTGATGAATCCTTCTGTCATATGGACGGCGCTGTCAAATGTCAATCTGTGATATTTTGACTCGCAGAACTAGTGATTCTGACGTAGATTCTCATTTGACAGCGCCGTCCATATGAAAAATGCTGGATCCACCTTCCTCCAAGATGCTAAAGAACGTTGATTCAACTAACTCGAGGATGTTTTCCCTTCTTTTTGACTTCTTGAATGTTCAAGGAAGGTATGAAAAGTATCCTGTGTGAGAAAAGAAACTCCATGCCTACCCAAAACGAGCCGAAGAAAGAAGGTTAATTTTCACACTTTTTCCTGGAATATCTCGAAAAATATAAGTTTGCGCACGTTTTTATAGTGAAAACTCGGGTTCCTGAGGTCGAAATACGTGAGTACCACGAAAAAAAATCGGTAAAAACCCATCGCATGATAAGTGCAAAATTACCCCAGACGGTTGCGTTCAGCAACATCTCCAGATCTTGGGTGTTTATGTAAGTACTCATCATTTTGAATAATGTCTTATTGCTTTGTTTACTCTCAACGAGTCTTTGACTGGTGTTTGAACCCTCAGAAATCCCAACTATCCGCTCACCTGACGTGGTATTGGACGACGTCGAGCTGATCACTGAGACCCTCTGCCCGCACCCGTCCCACTTCAACCTGCCCTCCTGCTCCCTCTTCGCAGCCGTCAATCTCGGCCCCGCCTTCATGCTGAACTGGTGCGCCGCCTTGCAGAGGGCCAGCAGGAGGCGGCTCTGCTCGCCGCCGCTCGCGTACAGCGTCAGCCGCTCGTGGGCGGTGCGGATCTCGAAGCGCTTGCGCTCGAAGCTCAGCTTGCCGATGCTGCCCCACAGGAAGACGGAGGGCGGGTTGCGGTCGGGGCGGACCAGCAGGCCGCGCGGGCAGACGGCCAGGTGGAGGGAGCCTGGCGGCGGCTCGGATTTCGACGCTTTCAATCTGCAAGAAGAGAAATGAAGTTTATTTCCCACCGGTATATTATAGGATATGAACAGGGTCATAACTCCTTCGGGATATTATTATTTTTTTATCTGTGGACAACACGCAAGGGAAACCTATGATGTTCGAGGAACATCGTGTTAGCCAGCGGTGGAATTTCGGGAGAGAAGGAAGGTGTTCATTAATTTATTTCCCACCGGGATATTATAGGATATGAAGAGGGTCATCACTCCTTGGGGACATTATAGATTCCCTCTAGCTTTCATCAGTGAACACAGCTTGACAACGAACAAACTCCTATGATCAACGGTCGAGAGGCAACCACCAGTGATCAGCTGAGTGTTGGCAAAATCGCACCTTCCTTTCTTCCACATCCAGACGAATTTGTAGCTCTTTCTTTTCCTCATGTTCGTTTCGTTTCCATCCAGTAGAGATATAAATATCATCACATCTTTGATATTTATCGTCATATCTCCTTAAAACTTAAGCTACCGCCTACTTCGCAAGGGTTATTCTCACTGGTTCATAGTTCCGTATTTTCATCGAATGGTGGATCGTTTGCTACCATAACCTCGAGCATACCCTGGACAACCGTTCCTCATTTCTGTTCGATTCAATATTGTTCGCACTTTATTTTGTTGCAACAACCTATATCCTCAGATACTTTTATTGTCAATTTCTAGATAAAAATCTGTCAATGTTTCCAGACAGGAAAGAAGTATAATAAACTATTTGTCGAACTGAATTCAATATTTCCACACTAGTGAGTTTCACTTTCCTGTTGTCATAGTGAAATGGAATACTTCCTGAATGTCAAAACAATCTTAGGAGCGCAGTTTCCTTGGGTGGTCGTAGGAAAATACTTGTTTCGTCATCATCATTTAGTTATAGGTATTTAGTTCAGGTAGATTTATTCATTTATAAGGAATTAGTCATCGAACAACCCTCGTAGTTTGGTAGCAATGAAATATTTCAGTATCGAATGTTGAGTTTTTTCGAGAGAAGAAGAGTGAGATTTTCTTTATCTTCATTGTCTTCATTCGATTTCGATATTTCTCTTTCTACAGTCCATATTTGGTTCATTCGACACTATTATATGATGAATGGAAAGAAAAAAAAAAAGAAGAAGGGCGTGGTCTCCGTGGAGGAGCACGCCTCTCGCCGACCAACCCACCTGAACAAGTGGGCGTTGACGGGCTCCTGCAGCACGCCCGCCTCCGCTATGAACCGCGCCCTCGCCTCGTGTTTCTCGAGGCCGCGATTGGCGCGGTGCGCGGCGACCACCGCCCTGAGGTGGGCGGGGGCGCGCATCGCGGGCGGGACGTAGTCCTCCGGCCGGAAGACCGCCCCGTCCTCGTGGTCGCCGAGGTCGGCCTGCAGCGCCAGCCCCGCCAGGCGGGCGGCGTGCCCCCTGGCCGCCCCCGAGGCGACGTTGAGGCGCAGCTGCAGGTAGTAGTGGTGGCGGGTGGTGTCGTCGCGCAGCAACAGCGGACTGTCGACGTAGAACTGCACGCGGAAGTGGAAGGCCAGGGCGGGGCGACCGTTGGCGTCGAGGCCGTGGCTGTGGGAGGAGCGCCAGCTCTTCGGGGCGTACTTGGACAGCTTGCTGTCCGGCTCCGCGAACAGGTATTCGCCATCTGCAACAAGAGATGATTGTGGCGTATACAGATTGTGTGGAAATGAATGGAAGGAATTGTATGGATCTTTCATAGAGATGGTATACTACACAATTGTGTTTGTACACACATATTTCGATTGATAAATTGAAATAAATATAACACATATGATTCGTTCTGAAAGTTAACTCACATGCTTCATTTTCAAATTGAAATCACAATTATCCCTACCCAGAACTGAATGGCACGGCTATTGACGTCACTAGATCTGTTCGTTTCCTGGTACAATGAAAATCACGAATTTCAATAATAATTTAAAAAACGTAGGAATTACTTAGAGAGAAACGGATTGTGCCAGGAACCTATTTTAAATGAACTAACTGAACATGCCCATAATGCTCGAGTTGTGTACAATACTTTTTCTACGACCACAAATCCAGTGACTGTCAAAACCATATTTATGGTTAACATTCATATCAGCCCTTCGTGAGAAAATTCTATTCTGGATGAAACTTGTTATCTACATTTATATCATCGAATTTATAAATCACAAAACAGTATACAAGAGAGAACGAAAAATCGGAATATTGACTGATTTTAAAGTACCATCATTTGCGACATTATCAAAGAAGTCACGCGATAAAATCGAAATTGGCAATTTCGTATGGAAACTTCCACTTCGGAAAAAGGTTCCTATATTGTGTGCTAGTAGAAACCACTTCGGATTATTTTCAATAGATGGCGTTCGTTTCGGGCCTATCGTTTGACAGCTGAGTCATGCATTACTGTTATTAACTCCGTGCGGTTGTGTAAAATCTATAACATTCGAAATCTTGCGAAAAAAAGTCGTAAAAAATGGATTGCGAAAATAGGTTTGGTTGAAGCGAGCGGAAAAAGTAGTTTGCCAAAAAGCGTTGTATGGAATGGAAGGTTACAACTGCATTCATCTGTCATGTAAATGAAATATATTGGATTCATTTAAATTACAAACGACTTTCATTCAATAGCCTGACGAAGCTCAAACCGTACGAGATTTCAATGAACTGGAATATCAGGATTGAAAATCGCTCAAAAAGAGTTACAAGCAAATCAATTTTAGGGTCATCTGTTATCAAATACTTTCTTGAGAATGTATTCAAAAACTCGTTAGGTAGGTATATATTGAAGTTTCATTCAGTGGGTAAGCCTCGCCAAAAGACTGGAAAACAAATCAATGTGGGGTAAAAATATAGGCACAGCTTTGAGTCTTCGGTTAGTGATCACGTCCCGTTGATTTTTTCAAGCGAGTTTGGCATTTCCGACGAACACCCGGCTCACCATCGGAGCTTTTTGGTCGTTTTATCGAGAGTTTCGAGCGAGCAGTCGAGACCTTCGCATACCGGAGAAGTCTGCCCCGAGAATTTTGGCCTACACCTGTACAAAATTCAAATTAAAAAAATACATTAAAATTCCATTTCCCGTAATTTCGGCTCCGAGCTGGCAGACGTGCTGCTCCGACAGGCTCCGGACTGACTGCATCCTCAGAGTGTACCCGCAGAGCGGTGTTGCCGCTACCACCGCGTGCAGTCATATTTCAGTAGATATACGATTTTCGGTTCTAATTCATTTGGGTTCTAGTCTGTTTGTGTTGGAAAAGTCACTCTAATTGTAAAGTTACCCATGCATGAAAAACATCGGAACAATTAATTGTCGAAAGTGACATATCGACGTGTTGAACGGTATGTGTGGAGTTGATGATAATGGAAGATTCAACTCTAAAGGAGACTTAATAGAAATGATACGTCGCGGTGATATTAATTCGGAAAAAAGAACTGCGATATAATCCAATGAAAAATATCCAGATAGAGAAATCGCAGTACTGTACAACACATCAATGAAGTATTTAATGAGACAGGATGTTTTCCCTGAAATCAGTTCAAAACCAGGCACAATGAACGATGTAGTATGAATTGATAATATAGTGTATTTCGATTCGGATACAAAAGGATTATTATTCAGGAGTTTCCTATAAAATTTTGGGAGGTGATGAATCCCAATAGCGTGCATGATTCTTTTTTGAAAAATTGATGATATAAAATCCTCGAACTTTACTTCTGAAAATAGACGTAGTTGACCTTGGATTTTATTACTAGGTGACTCAAAAACCGATGGGTCACACAGCCCTGTCTGGTTTACGCACTACCCTACAAATAAAATTACCACTAAGAGCCTCCCCCCTGATTTCAAATTGTTCTTTCTCTAGATTAGCTCAATTAATCTCGATAATATTTACAATTGTAGGATTATTAATCGATAATGATACCAGGGGACTGAATTTTCATCAAAATTCGAATTTGAGCTTATAAAAGCGGGTGTCAAAAGAACCAAGCAGTTGCGCTATGTTTTCTGATTTTTTTTCTTTTATGCATTTTATCATCTGTGTTATGGAAAAAGAAACGCTGAAGTAAGCTCTTCAAATCGTGTGAACGAATTTCTAGAAACAAATGATATTTCTCTGAAAGACTCATATGACGTAAAAAAATTGAATATACTCCTTGTGTAACATCTTTTTCATCTAATTCTGATTATGCATTCCAAATAATCGAGAATTTCCATTAGAATATTATTAAATGAAAAAGAATTTATGCAAAGAATCCACTCAACTTTTTTGCGTCGTATAAATGCTTGTAAACCTACTAGGAAATGGAAAACATTTCGAATGATTTTGAAATATTCCTTGGCGTAGTTTTAGATGTCTATTTTCTGAACAAAAAATCGAGTGTACGCCCATGGAATGATTTTCATCATGACTATGACATGGGTTTTATTGCCTCATGAAGCTCTGCCGACGTAGCAAAGTCGAGTTGAAAAATCTTACGAGCCGTTTCAAAGTTATGAAGAAAAAACTTCAACTTCGTATTGAGGTGAGTTTTTTCAAATCGAATTGTTTTGGTTGTGGTAGGTTTTTGTAAACGCCTTCAAGGGACACCTTGTACAATATCTTCAAATGTATATACGCATACTAGCTCTATGGTAGTTGATTCTCAATGAAATATCGTCAGTTTTTTCGAACGCCGCGTTTTCCGCAGATCTCCTGTTTTTTCGGCGGAGACGGCATCGTTGCATCGAAGGCTGGCCGAATGGAGGAATGCAGCAGCGCCGGACCACATTCCGAACAGCCGCCGAGTCGGTGTGCCTCAGGGCCCTGTACGCCTGGCCTATTCCAGATGATCCAGTGGCGTAGGAATCGAAATTTCACCACCGGAATCACTCACAACTCAAGTCGAAATATCATTCAGCGTTCACTGGAAGAGGAGGAAAATCACCAGAAAAGTGAAAGTCGGAACTTGATTCACCCACTTGTCAATGTCACTTATTAATGACAAACACAATTAGAACAATGATTGTTTTTCATCATTCGATCCAATGAACAATCTCAAACTTTGATCTTGATCGTGCGCAGTCCCTTTTTCGAAAATCTTGATGAGTTCTGTCAAGCTCATAGAAGGAATGTTAGTACAACAGTCGAAGAGTTCATAACAGAAGGAGTATCGAATCAAAAATTCACCAACAAACTCAGACAAAGTTTAAAAAGAGAAAGCCAAAAACAACAAGATTCAAGGTGAACCCCACCGTTCCACAGGATACCACCGAGATTATCATTATTGTCAAAATCTGTCTCCAGAAAGCCGATGATAATGTTCTATTTTGGGTTATATCTGATTTTTCCATGAAGTAGTTGCATGGAATATCTCAATCATAGATTATTGTACAGGTCACATTGAAACCCCTTGTATAAATATATAAACGCGAGAATTGAAAATGAAATAGCGTGAGTTCTGTTGAAACAGGTCCGCTGAGACACCCGGTATACTGGAATATGATAACTGATTCAATTTGCAAGTAATTGAACTGATTTTCATTGAAGTGGTGAACGTTGAATACTTTACACACGATTTCAACGTAGATACCGTGAATTTACATACAAATCAATTCATATTGAATGAAAATGAAGCTTCTTTCTTTTTCTCGTTGGTCTAGTTTGAACTATATAACGTGAAGCGTCAATAATCAAAAACGATAAGCGACGCGGTAGCGATTGGTTGCCTGATATTGACTGGATATGAACTGGATATGAGGGAGAGAGGAATTCAAATGACAGAAAAAAGAGACGCAACAATGAAAATGATTACATGACTGTTGGCATTGTCGAAACATTTCGATGTGCCATGCCATTGTCATTTTCATTCGAGTCGAGTTAATAGTGTGAGATTATTCATTCATATATTGTTTAGCGATGTTTATTGATCCATAAGTGCGTTAAAGCAAAGATACTGTAATTGGTGTTATCTTGTAAAGCATATGGCTTCTCGAGAAATATCAGAATATATCATTTCATAGGTGATTTATTAATGTTGAACAAATTTCAAATAGACTCTAGTTCGCGTCTAGAGAAAGACGAAGGAATCCAAACCAATTATAACATCAAACGAGAGAGAGGCAACCAGCAGTGATCAGCTGACTGTTGGCAAAATTCCCCTGATATATTTGGTTTTTCCTTATAAATTGTGAATTACGTCATTATTGGTGAATAATTCATATCAATTATTTTGAATGATTCTGATCCTCTGCAATGAAGACAATTATCGAAGCCTTCCATTTGAACTCTTCCAGTGCATTTTGAAATATTTTGACCACTACTCGAATGAAAAATATGATCTCTCGAATTAGCTTCAAAATTCGAACAGTTATGGTGAATATTCTATGTACAAGGAAAACTATATTTTATCGTGATAATATTCATACATATAAATATATCATTCGTGTACGCAACTGAGCGATATTTCTGAATTGACCAAGGTGTAGATAACATCTAACGCTAATCACCGGTGAGTGATAAGAACATAGAGCAGCATTCTTGATGGAGAAATCTTCTCAAGAAGCCACAGTGATTTTTCCCACTTGAGAATTACTTTTTTTCCGAAAGAGCAACAAACCCATTAGGAAAATCTGCGGAAATACTCAGGATAGAATATGTTAACAAGTCTTCGTCTTCTTCTACCACTATATGAAACTGCTATCTCACTCAACAATGAGGTATTTCCTACTGACTTCGAATTCATTTAACAAAGATGACTTCTCGTTTCTCGATCTCATTATGCCAATTTCGTGAGATTCATGAGTGGACTGTTATCATTCATCACCATTCGATTGTCACATACAATATTTTCGAATTGCATCATAAAGCATACTCAAACCAAATGTAACATTTCAGTGTGGAACGTGATTGTTGAACAAAATAATCGTTATCGATGTGGGTAGATATATATTCTGCATTCCTAGAGAGTATTAGTGTTATTATATGACAGTTACGTATGAAAACATCCTATATACGTAGATCTGCTTGATGTCTAACAATAGATTGGACAGTGGACTGCATTCAGATGATGAGTAACAATAACTTCGTGAAGAAATTGATGATATACCTTCCAGCAACGCATCAATACGGCAAAGTTGTAGAATGCTTTGCCTAGTAGAGTCTTTCCTGATGCCTACAACCTCCAAACTTTCAAGAAAAATTCCAACACCTTCCTTCTCTTCCAAAATTTTAACACGATGAACATTCTAGGTTTCTTTCGTGTTGTCCACAGATTGAAAAAAAGAGGTCTTCAACCTCAATCCAAATTAACAGTGGAACAAAAGGAATAGCAAAAATCACTCGGAAATCCTTCGAGTAATAGAAAAAAAATTCAACTATCTTATTAGGAGAGGTTAGATCAGGCATCTCTGGAAATATTCTCGCGATATTTTGGGCAAAAACTAGGAAACATGTGTGAATGAAAATATATAGACTATTTTGTTCTCGAACACTGTAGTTCGAGTTCAAAAAAAAAAAAGTACATCCAGAGATGGCTCAATTACACATTCAACTGTATTGAAATGCGGAATCATCAAAATGCATCCTAAAATACGCCGTTAATATGATTGCAGATACTATTTTGAAGCATTTTCGTTCACTGATTAGATTTTGCATCCCAATGGAAAGATCGCAGTGAACCCGCCAATCATACTCAAAATATATTTCAAGTTGTGTTGATTAATTTGGACGAGTTGAGCTATTATAATTTGTTCGATATTCAGACAAAAATAAAAGGTCGTCCGACGAATTTGAATATTAAGTGGTATCTAATTAGGATGGGCCAAAACAATTATAAGCCAATTCACCCACATCAGTCAACTATGAAAATGAACAAGTTCAACCAACCTCAAATACTTACATTGCTTTCAGAGACAGCAGGGCGGTGTAGAATATTTCGATACGCTCTTTTGTTACTGTTACTGTCATCATCGGTGATTGCACAAATAGTTTTCACTGTTAAAATATTTGAAGCTCATTTCGAAAATAGAAAAAAAAAAAAGAATTCAAGAAGACAGAATCTCAAGTTTTGGTCTGTAAGAATCCCGCACTGCATGAAAACTTGTTCAAATCATCGATGAAGGGTGTCTATGAATAGATTGATCCCAAGTAATCTATTCTTTATGCGGCAATTCAAATTTGACAAACTCCAAACGGTCTCAATACAGAATATTGGTGTGTGAATTGGCCTCAAGCGACATAGATGTTAAAAGAGCAGGATGTGATCGTGTTTGACGGGTCGAGTAATTGATCAGAAATTTCCCAGACATCATGAGAGAATATCTTCGAAATTTATTGGGTGTGAAAGTATCAGCCTTCTTGTGAATCAATTCGCTGCAATTAATTCAAACACTAAGAATAACTAAAAAGGATAACAGGAAGATCGAATCTCGTCTAGTAGATCAGTAACTGATGGTAATTTCAGATCAATTCATATGAAAATGAGATGAGTCAAGATTATGAAATTCAAACGAATTGCATTATGTGCCGTGACATCAGTCTGAGGTTCTAATTCAGAGCAAATTCGTAATTTATCGGTGAATGTTAGTACAGGAAAATGTGGAATTGTGGAAAAAATAATATCGCTTTCACTGCGGAAATATTGGTTGAATCTCTACTATTCTTGTGATATCTAACAGAAAACGGTACCTGATAACAAAATATTGTAACAAAAAAAAAATAAAAATGTGGCATCAGTGCAAAATTTCCAAAATTTTATTTTATCATTCGATGATACTAACACCGGTTATTTTCATAAACCGTCCTATCGAAGTACTTCTACGTTTTTTACAGTGAAATTATCGAAATTCGCAATTTTAATATCATCAGAAAACGTACCGAAAAAATGCTAGAGTAACAAATCGTAATTCACGAGATTTTTTTTCTATTCATCTCGACATACGTATCCATTTTATATGTATCACATTCATAGTTTCTGACAGAGACAAGACACGCTTGTACGAGCACATTATCAGTAAAATAATTGATCTCTCAGTGAAAAGCATACCTTGTTTAGTTTTCATTGGGCCACCCTGTATAATCTAGTCATTGCATTGCATATTTATTGTATGAATTTCGAACTCGGTAGAATTTTTCTTGGATAGTTTGACAGTATTGATAAAAGTCATCCTCATTGATCGCTCCAGAAACTTTCTAAATAGTTCGGTTAATTACACCACCAGTTTAATTGAGTTTTTGGATAGTTCTGTGATTCGAATTCGATAATAAAGCGTGGAACGAAAGGAAATGTGAGTTAACTTTCGTAATGACTGATGCCGTTACATGACGATTATATATGGAAACATCATTGCGTCGATGGATTCGATCGGATATTCGATAGACGCGTGCACCTTCATCATTCACAGCGAAAAATCAGTGTCCCTACGGAAAAATCTTGCGGTGCGGCCACACCGCGCATTTTGGCCGGGATTGTACCGGGCCGGGCGCATTCCCCGCTCATACAAATGATCCCGATCGGGCTCCGCCTCTGCCCCGCTCCCCCCAGACCGCGGCTACCTGTCTTTAGCAGCGCGGCAGCGATCGTCTTTTTTTTTTTTTGGTCGTCTTTTTCCGCCTCGGGCCCCCACCGATTTTTATTGACCCGGCCGGTATGATCCTCCTTTACGACCGAGAGTCGGTCGTGCGCCGGAGAGGCTCGCGGCGTTGCCACGTCTGTCGAGTGGGAATCCGAAATAAAGCGTATTTCCCCAATGTACGTCATCATCCCTCCTAGGGTTTAGCTCTGCTTGAATTGACTGAATTGAATTTTTGATACATTCGCCACACTTGAGATGTGCGTGTGATAAATGAATATTACTGTGATTGTACCTAACAGCATTTTCTGACCGTCATAATATTTTACCACGCTTAGTGTTTGATTCATTTTGAACTGTCACTGCTTCATTTTCCATTTCAGTGTTATGATCAGTTTCATTCTCCTTCATCATCCCTAATATCTGATGACACCTCGTCCTATAGTGCAGAAACTCAAACGTACTACCTTTGGAAATCGCCCACTTTGAGCTTGATGTACCTGAACTAAACACTAAGTCGATATAATTTCAAATCGAGTTCCAGAATCGAAAAAAATTGGCATACCTGGTAAGGTTTTGAGTGTCCGATCAGCGAGTTAGAGCTTGACATATCCACTAATATTCTTTCAATTTAATGCATAAATCAAATGGACAACATATAGAGTGACCTTGTGGAAGCAGATTTTGGCTGAGATACAGCTCATCTAGCATACCTCTGGACCTGTCAGACCCCACCACCCCATAGTTCTTGAGGGTTAAACCTGTGGATTACCTGTCGATTCACCTGTCGATAACTAGGTCATAATATCGTCCTATTAGACGTGAATATGACCCTTCACAAGTCGAATCGAATATAACCCTTACTCATATCAATCATTTGAAATATTGTGAATGTATTTCCACTGAATGTGAAGCCAGGGGAGATATAGAAGAGAAATACAACACTTTAACATCCAAGGTTCAGTGCATTAGGTGAATGTAATCTATTTCGTATGAAATGGAACGAAACATTTGGAACAACGAAACTCCAATGTCACATCTAGAGGATCTAGATCTCACGTCTAGGCATAAATGAGATGAAATTTCGTTACCCATATGGAAACTTGCTTTTCTTTGCAAAGAATTCCTTGTGTAAACATGGAAGTCAGAGTATTCGCTTGTACTAAATGTAATAAGCCCATTTTTAGATTTTCGTGAGAGCTTCATTCACTTCCAAATGATGATATGCATCTCTGTGATGAAAGATGGAACATTCGGAATGCAGCGGTGATGAAGCTGCATGTTTTGGTAAAAGATGCGAATGTTCACAATCAAATCTCCTGGTCCTCATTTCAACTGTTGATTACCTGTGGGGCTCAGTCCAATTACCGGTCACTTGTTGATAGCTCGAGGTACATTTCTTGCTGGAGCGCGAAGGTATGGCAACGTAGCGGCCGCGAGAGAGCTAGATATATTTCGCTGCATCTCGAGAAATATTCAACCTTTAAAGTGGCCTTAGTAAAACCGACCAGATGGCCGGACTGAACAATAAGTGTAACACCGGTGGAACGTCGTAATATTATGGGTTTTTAAACTCCGCCATTGTGGTTCGTCGAAAGGCACTAATCCAAGGGAAATGATAAACTTCGAGACACGTTTTTATCGAGCAGTTGAGATTACGAGCATGTTTACCATATTGATGAAGTCTGATCGGATTATGAAAGATGGACGTGAACTTGAAGAACGTGGATGAAAATGTCATACTCACTCTAATACTCAAATGGTTTCCATCCACTTGATCTGAATATATTTTTAAAATGTTGATATCTGGAGTGTTGGAAAATTGATACAGAACTTATATTGCTTCTATTGCCTGTAATTGAATTCTGGGAAGAAGTCTGCGATGTAAAAATGGCTTGAAATTTCAACTTGTTTCCAAGGATGTTATAACATACTTTCTAGGACATATTCAATCAATATTTGGTCGAGTGGTTTCATTCTGGTATTCAAATTTCAAATGTCGAAACATATACAAATGTTCCTAAGCATCTTGTACGAGATAACTCAAATGGTGTTTTTTTATTTTTATATCAATTTTCTCATCAAATTGAACTATTCCTTTCGCCCTCGATACAAAATGCAAACTTCACTCTCATTTAGTATTTCCCGAGTTTTTTCCTGACAAGTAGATGAGCGCAGGCTGGTCATCTCTAAATTCTGCTGATAAATACTCTCGTCGATTTTTGTCGGTTATATTTTGTTATATTGGTGTGTATCTTTCTTGAATAATGAGAAAGTATCGTGAGCATCAGTCCAACTCTAGGTTTTCTTTATGTAATGGAAGATTTCGTTCACCATACCCTGTAGATTTGCTTTCCAAAGTCTACACGTTTCAGTTGTACCCAAAAGTCCCCTGATCAAACCGACACTGCTCTTTTTAATACATCAAGATACTTTGCAATTTCAATAATATTGCTTGATTTTATAGCAACTATAACCAATCTAGATGCCTCATGGTATTTCTCTCAACACAGCCACAAGCACAGATATGAGTGCCAAAATTCTTGATGTTGAGGAAAGTTTAGTGTTGAAGAGAACTAATTGACGAATGATTTCACCTAGTCATGTCACGTTTGTTCATTTGATTTCGACTTCTACATCTTGCTTGATTGAAAATGATAATTTTCATAACTCATTCGAACAACGAACGAGTAACAACCGATAGAAAATACGACAAAAGTTCCCGGTCATGTTTATCCGACGAGAATTTCGAACGTAAGGGGTGAAGTGGACGTACCACAGATGAGAGCGAGTCCGAAGAGGTCGGTGTCAAGCATGCCCTGCTGCTGGAAGTGCCTGCATGTCTGGTGGTAGAGCTCTCTGACGCGCGACTTGGCCTGCACGACGAAATAGAGGGTCTGCAGGGGCGGCAGCAGATGCAGCGCCAGGAATCTGGCCGAGGGCGGGAGGGCGGCAGAGGGGAGGCTGCACGCGGCCAGGGGGGCGCTTACCGTGCACGGGCCGGCGCGCATGACACGATCATCTCTTCAGGGAGCAATCGCCCGCTCACCTGCAACAAAAAGAGTTGAAATTGTGTTGAAATTTTCGAACTAATTGTCAATTGTCTACTTTTTTTTTCATTGTCTCAAAAAATCGTCTGGTTAATATAAGCACAACCATAATATCATGTTATATATTTATTTATCAATTTATTTTATGTTCAAGGTCATCCAACAGATAAACCATGAAGAGGTTCGTCCTATTGGAGGATAACACAAAATTATATAATCTTGTAAACATATAACAAGTTGTAAGCTATTCTAACTTGAGGCCTAGTGAAATTGGGTTACATAGCATTTTCGCACCCAGTACTTGAATCATTCAGGGAACGATAAAACTGTAAAGTAGAAATGTTTTCAATTTTCTTTTGAAGGTTGTAATATTCAGCTGAAAAATAGCAAAATATCAAAATAGCAAAACCCACGATATTTTTGAAACGGAGATTTAAAAAACCACAGAAGACAAGTATGAGAGTCTTAAATTATGCCATGTTTGAATCAAATGGCATATTTTGAAATTGCCAACTTTACGGTGAAGCTAGCAAAACCCAATTTTTTTTAAGAAGAAAAGCAAAAAAAAAGGATGAGCCTTAGAATAACCTTAAATTATGGATTGATCCTTTTTTTTTGAAACATCGTTTTTTTTGGGATTGGTTGTGCTAGCTCTACGTAAAGCAACCAGAACCCACGTCTATAGCATAAAACGAAAAGCAAATGATTCGGCAATAGAGTGAAAAATCATCCTCAAATTATGGCCAATCTATTTTCGAGAAAAAAAAATATTGTACGACCGTGAAGTCACTAGGAATAATAATTTATAAACTGTGTTTTGGCATCTCATCCATGCTTACAACAACAGATTCACCATTTCTTTCAATAGTTCCTGATCATCATTTCAATCAACTATTTCTGTGTGAGGATGCATCATGTTCAAAATATGGTGCGAAAAGTCTGTGATTTCATTTGAGAAAGATCTATGCTATATCTTCGATTGGGGCATCTTTGTGATAAAGCATTGAACATTCGGTATATGACAGTAATGAGGCTGTTGGATTCAGGATAGGATGAGTTGGACGAAACAATATAGTTATAACTTGAGTTTTTTGAATGAAATGAAATGTAAGGAAGATAGAAAAAATGAGGCCCTCATAGTTCCCTTATTATGCATTCTCATATCCATTCACATCCACAATCATTCACGTAATACTATCTATAAACTCTCCGTGAGAAGATGATGAGTTGCTCAAGAAACTTCCAAACATTCAGTAGGAGATAACGTCAATGGTTTTATTCATTTGATGGGATCTTATATGGATGTATTTGAGTGTACGTCGTCTAAATCGAAGATCTCGGACCGTGTTCTGAGGTAACGTGCATTTCCATGTCACGGAAAGTATCAGTTCAGTGAATTCGTAGCAGACAAGACAAGACAACGTTGCGTGGCCATCTATTATCGTTCTCGGAACAATGTGCGCTCGGGAATTGTTTTTAGGTGTGGTGAGTAGTCGTAATTTCGCAGGTCGGGCAAAGGCAGAAGAATTTCAGGTCGAGGTTACATACCATCGAAATAAAGCTGCCATTGTATCAAAACCACGAGACGTTCTTATCTGCCTCTGTCCACCGTCCGCTTCATCGGACATCTTGTGGCAATTTCCGAGGAAGTGATTGCGTGCACGACAGAACGTGATTTCCTTCATTCAACAACGTTCAGTACGCGTTATCGCAAGAAATATATTGTGTTGATTATGTAAATGCAATAATGATATTCAGTCACGTTTAGACGAAATATGATATTTAATTCTTTGTTCGAGTGGAACAAATGAAAAATATGAATTAGATTCGGGTCATGTATTCTGTATGGCTCTACAACGCGACCATTTCAGGTCTATTGTGTTTGGCCCTCGAAATTTCTTAAAGTTCTTTGTCCAGCACAGTCTTTCCTACAAAACGCCATATATCTGGGAGCTCTTGGGTTCTCTTCTCCAATCGTTAGAATCAACCTTGACAGACCTTCACAGTTTTAAAGTATATGTACTGATGTTTCCTCTTCTTCTTGGGAAAAGCTGCAGGGTGGTTCATCTGCTAAGCCAATCGTACTCATATATTTGTTGAGCTCACAGTGCCTTGTGCTCTACTCGCTCCTTCTAGGGTGAATCAGACTCTTCATTGCACTTATATCAATATCAACATGAGTTTCATTGGCTCGAAATGATTTCGATTTCAAATCATTCTCACCGTGAGATTGGAGCATTTTTTATATTAGTTTCCATCAATCTTTCTCCTACGAGAATTTTTCAGAGCAGTGTAATAACTTGATGAACTATTATATAAATTAGATGCCTTATCTGGCGTCTTCAACTACATTTTGAAC
Organism: Gastrophysa polygoni; assembly: GCA_963576655.1. Lineage (NCBI taxonomy): Eukaryota > Metazoa > Arthropoda > Insecta > Coleoptera > Chrysomelidae > Gastrophysa > Gastrophysa polygoni. The sequence goes on from OY755084.1 coordinate 733,641, forward strand.
ATCCAGTCCTGTGATTATCCGTGATTTTGACCGGTCTCCATCTGAAAGTGGTTCCCTAACCTTACCTTCTAAATTCTTGAAAACTTTCATACCATATTGGTACATGATAAGAGGATCCTCTGAAACAAATAACCTTGTATTTTGTCTCGTGACATTCGACATTTTTTTCATCTGTTTCCAACACGATGAACATGTGACTCTAGAATGTTAAATATCAACACAGAGACCACTAATTACGATGTGTCAGTCCGGTAAGGGCAGTAGCCACTTCCGTTCACGAATATCCTTACACACTGCTGACACCAACGCGAGGAAGATAATATCGGCAGCAGTTAAAAACTGATTGGGAAACGTATAGCGATATGCAAATGAAACAAATGTGGACATTTTTTTCGACCATGATTGACTGATAGGGAAAAATCCGACATTCCTGACGTGCGACGTGTCTTCATGCAAATTTGCTGAGGATGGTGCCCCCATAAAAATACCTCTTCATAACCTTTGAGCCTATTGATGAACTCATCTATTCCACTTCCTTCACGGTTTGTTGTTTTCTTCACTTCACTGACTTCTATAGAAAGTGAAACGGTTCGATACTGACTTTGTGGTGAAAATTAGTGTTTCAATACACATATCGATGGGTGAGAAAGTAGGATGTAGTATTCAAACACCGGGGGTGAATCTCTGTTCTTAACTGTGATTTTGGACTTATCATGCGATGGTTGTTTTCCCAAAATGTTTCACACGACGTTACTTTTGATATCTTCATAATACATTCAAGGAGTCGAAAAGAAGGAAAAACACTCGCGCCACATTTACCCTATTTAATTTGGAAGAAGGTGAATTGCCACACTTTCTTCTTGATCTACTCTATAATGCCACCACGAGCGATTCCTAATAGACAAACCAGACGAGCTCAGGCTGGTCACCCCTACACTGTCAGGCTCGAAACATGCCAAACTTCTCATCAGCAAGCATTATTCATCAATAGAACTGCAAAATTACCTTCCTCCTCTCCCAAAATTCCACCACTGCCTAACAAGATGATCGTTGATCAATTGAAATTTTTCAAATAGAAAAATACCATCGTATGATGAGTGCTAAAGTACCTGAAAATATCCATATCGGATATTTCAGATGGAAAGTATCATGGGAAAGTCGTGAACATCTCCGACCGGCGAGTAGCGAAAAAATCAATGCCTGCCTAGGCAATGGCAAATACGGTATGTGTAGTTGTTGGTTCACAAACACAGAACACGCCCGAGTCAGGCCATCGAAGGCCATCAGGCCACATTCCAGAGACTATGGCCGGCGCCCGTCAATGATGATGGATACGTCCACGAAATTATCGTCATCATCATTATTATCATAATTAGAGGTTGGTGTGGAATTAGACTTCCCAGAGATGATTAGATTTCTATTTTCCTTTTTTTTTTCTCCTTCCTCGTCGAGAGTTTCATGTGTTGTGGGTATTCTTTAGTACCTTTGAACAAGCAACCTTACGAGGCTATTCGATCACAACCACTGCTGCGAATTCATTAAATAGAAGTGCTGAAAACACTCGAAAATCACTACACACTTGTCTAAGCTTCGTCTCAAAATAGGTCAATCGAGTAACTGCATCTGAAATATATCCTGTATCGCTATAGAACATATTATTTCATCACACGATTTATCAACGTGTTAGCAGATCCTAGCAGTTATTGCCAAATATGTCGAACAAGAATAATTGTTCTATCATAACATCCAGAAGTATTTCTTGTTTATCATTTCTCAAAGACTCTGTAATAATATTACTTCAATAAACGTTATTATTATTATTATCATCATATGCAACTTGAATATAACTCATACTATTTACGGAACAGTGTTTCATTACACTTTATTTTATCATCGCGATCAAATCGACTCGTCTCCCAAGGTTCATCCCATCCAAGCCACACAAAATATCGATAGGAGCTTGGTCAACTAAGTAGTGGTAAAAACATGGCACCATTATGTCATTTCTAAGTTACTTATGAGACGTAATTGTCCATTGATGAAGTTAGTCGTAGACAAGCTCAATTTGTTATTTTTGCCAAATACCCGACAAGAAAAAGCTCTTTCCATCTGCAAAAAGTAGTATGTTCCCTCACAGCAACCGGTATTTCTATATGGCCTCTGTGGGATGTTATACGCTTTTAGTTAGCAGACCAGTTTTCTTTCGCTTCAAGTTCTTGCCATTTTTGAAACAATGGCAACCGAAGCGATCAATGAAATGCAGTTACAATTCATCGGGATGATGTTTAATTCAACAACGATCTATCGTATCGTCGAAATCCCATTGAAATTCGATACCAGTAGATTTTGCAACGATCAATCAAAAAATGGTATTGAAAATATTTCAAAAGGACCCCACGTCGGGCGCCATTTCATTAACCATATTTCCAATGATTATCAGACACCATATAGGTACGCTATGAATAAATATGTGAACAAAAGAAACGTTTTAGCATAAGGAAACTTGATATAATCGTGCTCTCGAGAGAATAATAATAACATAAGGTGATGTTTTTATAGGTAGGTATAGTTAGATAACCGTACGAGGACATTTATCTGCTTCAGTTGTCCAATATTACTATTACCATAAGTAAATAAGAGGAAGGCGTAAGGCGTGTGAAAGTATTTTACCTACTGAAACAAACGACAACTCATGAATGGAGTTCACATGGTTGACGCACCTAGGTAAACATTCCACATCTTCCAATGAAGATGAAGATTATGTCACATGGCATTAATATTTTGTTTGCTTTGAGTTCAAACGATGCTTGCTGAATATGCAAGTAAATATGTTTCTTTCTAGCTCTCGATACGGTTGATTGAATATCGTGATCTTTGTGGCCAAGATCGAGTGATGGCAGAGAAATAATAATGGTTTGATTATTCTGTGGTATTTTGTCCATTCGGCAATAAAAGAAATTTACTACCCATTTCTAGAGAGTTTATCTGACTTAGAAGTGGTTTTGAATATACAATTTCACTCATATAATGGTCGACGTAGGTTTTGTAATATGCAGATATGGGTGTGGTAATGTACGGTATTCATTTTCTTTCTTTTGTATAATTCTATCTGTATAAGCAGATGCTATGATATCTAATTTGTGTATATAATGTTTTTTTATTCATACCGAACTGTGAAGGCCGAGAAAAAATATATTACATATGGTTACTTTCAAATTCACGATTTTATATGCTTTTTGATTAGCACTGATGCTCGTTCTCTCATAATAACAGATGAAGAATTATCTTATGAACTCTCGTAACGTAACGTGAATGGAATTTCGATTAGACTCATTACTTTAGAGAAATTCCAATTCATTTAAGTCAGGGATAGATAAATGCACACCACGATCATTTACACTAAATGTACGCAATGTTTTTGTTATTCACCTTTATTTGCATAACCGCGAACAATTGAGATTATGACCTCCATCGACAAGGTCTGACGATATAGTCTTCACAAATATTCCTCAATCAACATTCCTTCGCATAATGATGGAGGCTTCAGAACATACTATGGAATGCGTCGTGTCACAGCAATTGAGGTGATGGTGATGGTTACCTATAGAGGATGAGGTACCGTAAAGTGAGAATGTTTCCAAAAATTTTTTACACGATCAGTCTTGGTCATGATGAAATATGAAGCTGTATAAATCGTAACATACACACACAACACTGATTTCATCCCATACGTGACAGTTTGTCGCACCAAATATTATGTTTTATACCTAGGGAAACTGTTTCGAATTATCCAATACCAAAATAATCCACAATTATGATATTCTGTCTATCGATGCCTATTTTGTCAAAATTGTACCTAATTGTAAATGATGAGAGATACCACAATAGCAAGCCTTTTTGAATAGACCCCAAGAAGTCGATACAAATGATTGTTATCGGAGCTCTCAACATTCTCAGAAATTCCAGCACCTATTCCGATCTGTTCGTAATGAATTCGAAAATGAATGGATTTTATGGCCTGCTGAAATCTCGTTCCACGAGAAAAACTGGTTGTTTTTTCAAAATCGTATTTAAAGACTCGTCCAACGAGAGGAAAAATTGTTTGCTGTAAAGCAAACCAGCCGGTATCAAGAAACGAGGGTTAATTATTTTGATAAAAATAACAGGATATTCATTGAGGAAAAATGTTGAGGCTACAAGTTTTCTAAATATAACCAGATATGTTAAGTAATGCTATAATAAAGGTAATTCACTCGCATTGAGAAATATTCAAATGGAATTCGAGACAAATATAGAAGAAGCCGTGCTGGAGAATTCGTTGAAATAAATCAAACAGCACGAAAATAATAGAAGGTAACTGGTATTTCAATAATATATCTGTCGAATTGAAATGGTAATAGCCATAATATATGTTGGAATACGAAAACAGTTCTTCATTTTATGAATATAATATCGTAGCTGAATGGAAATTAGTGAACAAATTCCATTCTATGATTTTGCTAATATCATAGTCATTGACCTTGTCCAGTCTTAATTAGTGCAAAATACCGCAAAATCAAGAACCGTGCAAATATTATTCATTATATCTCGTTTCATTTGATACCCAGTACTTCCAGTTGGCCTAATGCTATCTTCCTCATTAGATAAATACGTTGATGAAAATGAAATTAACGATAACTATCGCAGTACTATGATGATTATCTTTTAAGAATAAAAAGCAGAGATATGGTCTACATAATGAAATTATACCACGAAGGAGAAACATATCATTCATAACCTCAGAGGATTTGTGAATTATAGTCACCATTTTATGTTTACGGATGCTATCAAAATTCCATTCTTCGTTAGCCTCCAAATCACACTTTGATAATTGGGTTACGGAAGACCATGTTATAGCTAATGAACTCACTCTTGTTTTCATCAAAAAGTCCTCATCAAAATCCCTTATGGATATCGAGATGTCGAGAGATAAAATAAGTCGTTTCCACAATATATTCGATCGAAGAGAATGATCTTGAAGAAAGTGAAAAGCTTCGTGGTGGACAAGCATGCCTTTTAAATGTTCAGACCGACCGAAACCTCAGAAGACCTGATTAATGGAAATATTATAGAGCACAATGATGTAGGTACAACCATTGTAAAACCGCATTCCATCGTCATTAGACTGTGACCATATGTGACGCGTTAAACTACAATCATTAGTCTTCTCATAACCGAAATGGTAGCTCTTTTATGTTCTTCCAATATGCTGCAGGATCCATCGAAAAATCTATCGTCAACAGGGCTGTTATATTCAACGGGGTTGCGATATATATATGTCCTTGAGAAGACTTCGAATTCCTCTCTTGCATTGAAAACCCCTCGGAAAACCCAGTTAACCACATTTGTCTCAGGTCTATCACAAGAGAAATTTGGGTCTGAAATGCAACTCATGCCTGCTAGAAAACAGTGTCTCATCGCAAGTTTTACCCTACCGAAATCATTTCAATCATCCTCAAACCTCATCAAGAAATTTCCAATTTTCCAACCAATTTTCAAGAAGAAATTGCATACTTATTAGAGGATGGTCATAAACAAAGACAAAAGACACACGAAATATTCATTTAATTTTATCACACAGTAAAGTGATACAACTTCAGTGTCATAAATTGAAATAGGTAGGTATGTGGAATAAAATTAATGGTTTATGTTGAAACATGGTACACATTTGGAATGCAGTAAAGCTACTGCATGTTTTTGGTCAACTAGGAAGAATGTGGTATGAATAAGACGAGAAGATCATCGGTTCACGACCTTCATAGTATTGTTAACGAAGTCATTGATGGTTTCTGGAGTAACTGTTTTAATTTTTTCAGCACTTTTTAATATCTACCATCAGGGGAAGCAATCAGCCACTGAAAGAGTACACCTCTACTCTTTCTTCTTCACTTCTTCTATCAGGACCTGGAGGAGTTTGCTGATATTTGTGTTTCCAATAATTTCATGGTGAAGAATGAAAAAAATAATACAGATTTCCTCTAATTCATCTTCATTCAGCTTCAGTTAATTTAAATCATGTCGCTCATAATGTGAATGAAATTCAGTGAACAAATGCGAATCATACGCCTGCAATTTTGATGACAACGACATCGATATGACACTCGATCTACTAGGTCGTGGACGACGAGATAAAGGTTTATTGTTATTCACCGTGGATGCTGTTGCAACCATAACCATCTTAATTAAACATTTAAAAAAAGATGCTATCCCTAGAGCATCTGGTTCATTGTCAAGAAGAAAATACTCAGTCAGGTTATGAGTCTAGACTATATTTATGTTGGAAAAGGCTGTCTTCGACGCATCCTTCAATTAAGTCCAGATTCTATCCAATTGGGCTGAGAGAGGTTATGTTAATCTGTGCTGCTATTTTGGGTGGGGCAAGCTGTAATAAATATTGATGGATATTTTTATGGCGATTGAATTATTGGATGGATAGCAGTGGCAACTAAATTGAGCCAAAGCATAATGATGAAGTATAAACAGTAGCATTTCTCAATTTTTAATTTACGTGCTTTGTTTTCGAGACTATCGCCAGATGATTGGTTCTTTTTTGTTGTTTGAAAGACAAAAGGAGCATTTTAAGCAGTCAAAAAGTTAGCTTCAAAGCATTGAGTGCTTGCCATATGGTCAGAAGTCAGAAGCAGGTACCTGCATACCGACCTTTGGTTGGTATTTAAGCAAACAATAAGGAAGTTTTAGGACTACCGAAGGACCATGTTCTCAATGCAGTGCAAGCAAGTTATTAGAAGCAATGCGAGCAAGGAATTGAGGGTTTGGAATACTTACCAGGAAACTGGATAGGTATAAGCGATTCGTGTGTGGAGATTTATAGTATTCACATGAGGGTTAGTAAGATTGCAAAGTCGTTTGTTGTTATCCTGCTGGTCACCTGAAAAAAGTTGAGCTAAAGACTTTCTTATCTAGTTCTCATCATTACCATACTCAAAAATCAGAAGGAGCAAAGTCAAGGATAAGCTCGAGAATAAGCATATTAGATATTGATAATCCTGGAAATGAATATTCAAGTATTTGTCGTTTTTATATTTTTATTATATTATATTATATTATATATTATATATATTATATTTATTATATTTTAATACTCAAGGTTGTCATTTTGTAATTGTTCATGCAATTGAAGAAAACCCAAATGATGATATACTTAGAAGTAAGAATGTGGTATTTGAATTACAACTGCACTTATTGACATGTTTATATCGTGTTTTCGTGAGCTGGTTGATGATTACCTATATTTCGAACAAATCTGAATGGAATTTTTAGTTTATTATAGCTGACCATGTTGTTGCTGATTGAAGGTATGTTTGTGGAGTTTGAAAGTTCCTAGAGTTGAGGTGATATTTACCAAATTAGAACAAAGTCGATGATTGTGATCTATCGGAAAAATTCGAAGTCAGCGGTTGCCAATACATAAGGTTCCAATTTGGTTACACAAAAATCCATGCACGTTACAAAAATGCCATGTGATGTGATTTTTGACTTCAAATCACGGAATACATTATTGTTGAAGCTGTTAAATAGAATGTGCAATAAGTAACGGTGGAATTTGGTTTTTGGCTTGGTTGTGGATCAGTAGAAACCTGAATTGAAGCTGAGTGAGCTTTGGTAACAAGTGAGGCATTCTTCGAACATTCTCGGGTGAGTACTGTCACGTATCGAACATAATTGACCTACCATGTGTCGAAACTGGGTTATATCCAAAGCGTCACTCGGTACCAGAAACGTTAACAATCCACGAATTCACAGTGTCCGAAATGTCGAAACGAAACACCCGCGCTACATAGGCACGTGTCGGGAAACTCAATGTCTTTACTACACCACCACCGGCAAACCGACTGAAATCTCTCGACTCGACTGCACAGCGGTCAGGTACATTCTAAGGCAAAACATCATCGGAATGCGGCCGGCCAGACCGACACTGCTACTCGCGGTGCCCGCCGCACGTGCAACGATTGGCTGGGCGATTGCGCGATTGAAAGGTACAGTCCCGACCAGCAATTTAGTGGATGCTTCGGCTGCCCGAGCGCGCCGAGAGCGTAGTAAGTTTTCGGAGGTGGCTGTACCGAACTCAGGTGTGTTTGGACGCCCTGTGGGAGGCTACATTCCGCCGCATTCCAGCCGGAGAAAATCGAGCTAGCCTCCGACTGGGTGTCCTCTAAGGTGTCTAGATGGATGTATTGTCATTACTTCAAGTATCGTGGAGGCTTTCCACGAAAGTTTCCCTGGAAAGTTTGAACATGAAATCGTCCATTCACGGGTCCAAATGAAATGTTGTTGGCTTAAGGCTGGTTGGGTGGTTGAGACGAATGTGGAGATCATAAAAACGCTGGGAACTTTGTGAAAACATCACGAAAACATCCTTAACATGAAATAAATTTCGAAAAAACGTCATAGACGACAAAAACGACGAAAAACTCCATGAAAATGATCATGTGAAAACAATGAAAATGTTGTGGATAAAGTTTTCAATGTTTTTGACGTTATTACGACGTTTTTACGACGGTTCCATAGTTTTCACAAAGTTTATATGACATTTTGTTGACGTTTCAATGGTTTCTACACAGCTAAGTTCATGTTGGTGATCTCAACTCTCTCAGAGTAACTACTTGGCATCTCTCATCATGAAAATATATCTCATGCGAATCCGAAATGCTTTGTTAAAGAAGCTTGCTAAAGCTGTCGCATGTTAAAATCATCCGGGTAGTGAACACACCATATCCTTCTACTCATCTCGGTATCACACCGCACTACTTCTACGGTTTTTTTCCTTTTTTCCTTATCGTCGTGATTGAACAGACTGCTTTTTCATCGGCTACGTCATCCCGAGGAGTTGTTACGTTATTAGATTGCAGCTGGAAAAAAAATTGTTGTGCATTCCTATAGTCGCTCTCTGACCAATGGGAAGCGAGCGCGCCAATATCGGCGTGCGTGCCTATACAGGGTGTCCGTATAGCGCTCTCCCACCAGGAAGGATTCCCGAGTGCGGCGCACTAAGCATCAAACTGTGGGTTTCACTCCGAAAACTTCAGAAACCAGAGGAAAAGTTATTCATACACCGCACCGAGGTAGCAAAAAATATCATTATTACCCAGGGACCAAAAAGTAAGGCTCCGTTGTAGTGATATTCTTCACTACCAAGTTGTATATCACATTTTTTCCACCTCTAGCATATGGTTCAACGAGAATCAAACCTACTGCCACTAGTGTGAGAACACAAATATTTCCATTTCACTGTTCGATATGTTGGTAGCAATGTTTCTTCTCACCACCAATCACCGCGCGCTGTCAGTAAACCGTTTATGGCGACACATGACAACCCTGTCAACTCTAAATTATGCCTGTCAATTGTCTGATGTCGTGTGCTCTGTGTTAATTATTATGTTGAATGCATCTGACTTGCCAATAATTGCTGTAAAGTGGTCAAATATTTACCAAGCAATCCGTGAAATGAGATTAATTCAAACCAAAAAATTCATTCCTTGAATCTTTAAGTTCTGTCTATAGAGACAGGCGGTCAGTTCCTATAATCCATCAAATAAGGGTGGATCGAAGATACCCATGATTCGAAGATACCCACAAATTGTTAAAGTTGAACGAAAAATGATGATTAAACCGTTTCACATACTTTTCCTGTAAAATAGGCGTCGCGAAAATAAATTAAACAATAAACCTGCGGAGTCAAAATGCGCGATACTGAATATTTTCAATCATTCGATGATCCTTTTCAGGTGCGTGGAGTTTTTTCATGTCTCAGTCCGGATACAAAAAATTAGATTGTTTTTAAACTATTTCGAGGTGCTCAAGGCAAGGTCTCGAGCAATGCAAATATGGTTATTTTATACTGAGGAAACGATATTGCATTGCCGAAAATAATATATCAAGAAATCAATTGCACGAAAAAGTTAATTTACTCAACTGAAGACTAAACCGATTAGTGTCCAAGATTTCAACTCGAAATCATTGATTTTTCAAAGTGTAATTGTACGAATTAAAACTTGGACTTTGACAAATGAAAACAAACTTAGTGCAATCACAAGATTGCATCTCTGGAATCCGTTCATGTATATATAATATACAATATATTACGAAAGTCAATGCCTTTAGATCTAGCGGTCCAACAAATGAAAGTTATGTTGTGAAGCTCCAAAATCAAAATCGCAAAAAAATTATAAGACTCTTGAAAATATATGATTTCATTTTTAATCTCTGAAACAGCAATTGAATGAATAGACTACTTCACGTTGGGAAGTTGATTAGTTGCAATTTTGAAACACAGTATTAGAATGTATAGAAAAATGCGTGATGTATAACAGTTTCATGAGACAAGTTTTTGAATTAATAAATCTAGATACCTTGATATAATGAAACAACAAGACAGAATTTCATCATTCATTTGTCCACCCATTTTCACACTCGAAGATATCATAAAAAAACAAGGATTATTGTAGTTCATGAAGAGAATACTGCGATACTAGATATCTAGCCAACATTCACATTTCGCCCTAGAAATTACTACTCCGATAAAACTGTTTCTTCTTGTTGTTACATATATTTCGAACGATCATTTCGGATTTCACTCGTTCTGTATATGTTTCAAATTGATTTGCGGCTCGACCAAGTCAGGATCCAAGCTGCTGGCAGATGTCAAGTAGGCCTTGGCCAGGTTCGCTTTTCCCGACTTGTGGTACAGTACGGCCAAATTGTTGAAGGCGGCGGCGTGCGTAGGATCTGCTGACACACTCAAGTTCAAGCATTGAAGCGCTAGTTGAATATCTCCGGACGCCTAAAAACGGTTTTTGTCAGAGAATTTATGAACGTTGTCATCCAAAATAATAAATATAATAAAGTTCCTAGGTATATTGGCTACTGTGAAATATTCATTTTCCTAAGTGCACAAAGGGTTACTTTACCCAAACGGAGAAGAATCTGAAATCTTGTGTAAAAGTCATTAGGTGAACTTATTGTTGTTGTTTCCATTAGAATATATAAAAGAATATACACTTACTTCTCAGTTTGCATAAAATAATCTACAGCTACTGAAATGAATATCAGTTGTCACTACCAATGGAATTTCTGACCAGTTTTACTTTTCCGCACTCAGTGGAAAAGTGTATCTTTGCGCAAGATGAAGTACTACTTTGCCCATGCTCCTATGAAGAACAATACTGCGAATTCACTCTTCCCGGTGTCTGTACCCCTTTATTTCGCATTTGCACTACATAACAATGACACACTGTATACTTACAATGGCTACATGCGACAAATTGTACCAAACGTCAGCTTTTATCGCTGGTTCCGTGGCCAGATCTAGAGCTCTGTGGAAACAAGCGAGAGTGAGGTCCAACTGCTGCGAAAAAAGGCAACAGAGGCCCAAATTGTTGTACAATTCAGCCGAATGTCCTCCCATTGCCAAGACTCGTCTGCAATCAAATTGCGTTCAGTTTTAGTTTTCAGTTAAGTTCAATATTCAATTGTTCGAAACAGATCATTTGAACCATTCGGAGATAGACGGTAATCAAAGTGACTTGTTTTTCGATTATCATCTTTCTTCTTATAGTGACACCTTCGTAAATCGTATATCATATCACAATTCAAATTAATTCTCATGATATTCTTCTCCAACTAAATAGTATCAGGACTCACCTGTAATATCTGAGAGCCAGCTCAGGCTGGTTATTATAAAAATGATGCATCCCGATGGAAGCTATGGCCTCTGTGTTGTTTGCTTCTTCAAGCACAACGATTCTGAAATATTTGACTGAAGATGTTGTGTCATTTAGAGTTTCATAAATTCTCCCTATTTCCGTCATGATCGCCACGTCATTTGGAAATATCTCTAATCCTGACCTGCATATATCCAAGGCAGATAGTGGCTGATCTGAAAGAGAAATAGTCCATTCTCAATTCATATCTGAGGAATCTGAATCTGGAAGCTGACAGATAATACCTAATCGTAGGTGAATCCGTATCAGCCTGATGAAAGATTCAACGTGGTGGTGCTGTTTCAAGGCACTCCTGATCTGTTGTTCAGCCTCTGTAACCATATTCAGAGCTACATAGCATTTGCCAAGTTGAATTTTCCACCACCAGTCTTTGAATTCGCAATGTTGAGTTGCTTGAACGGCAAGTTCCGTGGCATTCCTCACATCTCCTACAAAACAAAAAATGCCATGAGAGAAATGCAAGAGTATGGAAACAACGCTTTCACGACTTTCCCCACTACGATCAGTAGTACTGCAACAGGCGATCTGGGTCACCAGCCATGCGTCTAACCTTGTATACACGTGCCTTCGCAAAATGTGTCCGCCCTATCTTGATCTGATGAGACCAACTATCGCGCTTTTTCGACCCACCTTCATGATAATAAAGATATTCGAACAAAGGTTTGGCCAGAGCAGGAGTCTCCGCATACTTGGCCATGTTGAGCCTCGAGACTTGGATGAAGGGACCGTCTTTCTGAGACAACATGGCCGCCGTGCCCAGCCGAATGGCCTTGGCCGAGCGACCGGTGTCAGGTAGAGCGGTCCGCAGACGGTCCAGAGCTGAGCCCGGGCGAGCCCGAGTGCCGGGACGCGCTACGCCTGTGATGGGACGGCCTGTAGCGGTGCGAGGTCTGGATCTGCAATGATATCAGCCTTTGAAAACTGTGAATTACAGCTATATGAATTGCATGAAGTGACACGTGTTGGATCGAAAATATCAAAGAGTGGACGGAAATATTGTACTATGATTATTTGGTATTTTGAGTATTTTTTTTTCACTCCAGATGGCTTCGATTCTGCAATACCCTAGATCAGTAGAGGTGGGAGGTAAAGTAGCCTTCAAGCTAGTTCCAGGTCTTGGAGTAGCAGCTATCGCGTTTTCTTCCAGTGAATCATCTGACGGTGGTTCTTCAGTTTCTATATCGTCCACGTAGACTCTTTGGGTCATAGCACGCATTTTCAAGCACCAAGCTGCTTCGTCCGAAGGCTGATTCTCCAGGATTTCTGAGCACAAGTCCACGCATTTGTCGTAGTTCCTCTTTCTATAGAGACTCAGAGCTAAATACATCGGATCCATTTCACAACTCGAGCTCGAGCCCAGTTTCGTTGAACACAGAGCTTTTAGAAGATTTGTTTGTATGTTATTCTACTCCATGGCAACTTCAATTGATCAAGACTGAGGGAAATACAGGGTTAACTTAGTATTTCTTTGGTATTTGGTTCATGAAAAACAATGAGCTGATTCAAAATAATTAATTGTGTTGAGGCTGCAATAAGTGTGTATTTGTTGCACGGAGTATGAATTTCATGGGTGGAGAAGTCGAGAGCTGCAACTATCAAATTGAAATAAATATTATTTGCCCATTTCGGTCACAACGGTTTCCCTACGATCCAGAGGTGAAACTAACAGCTAAAAACAGATACTTCTAGTTTTTATCATCAGTTGCTGAATTTCCATGAATCAATACATCAGATCAAATTTCTATGAAAACCGGTCATACATTGAATCATGATGTATTCTCAAATCATTTTTCGTACTTTTGACACTATATAAAGTACAAAAAATGGAATTTCTTCAAGTTTCAATTTTATCTATCTGTATATCTGTCATATATTGTCAAAGATGATGGAAAATGATGACAGATAAACTTGCGTATGGATTAATATGATGTATTATTGAAGCCACAGTTCATCTTATTTTGATATCCAAAGATGTTGAACGACACTGAGCATCGGACAACCTTCTCTAAGCGTGTACAGAAGAAGATAAAGGATGTAAATCAAGGTAACTACCCATTTTTGTGATGAAGATGTTGCAACCAAACTCGGCAATTAGTTGATCGTAAATTCCTTTCGAGTTCTTTGAATCGATTGAATATTTAGAGATCTTGTCCAAAAATAAATCCAACACGATTTCTATATTGTCGTTTTCCACATTAAAGTCTCTCTTTTCATTTCATTTCTATTTGAAACTATTTTAATCATATAATCACAACGAACGAATTTCCACATATTTTTCATCTAAAATCTCTAGCACATCAGCTTTGCGTGTTTCGCTAACACATAAGCTCCATCAGTTGGGATTAATCATCCACTGGATTGTCGATTCATAAAAAGGAAACTATTGTATCATGATAACAGAGGTTTGATGACAATCAATAATGATGCTAATTTGTTATGAAGAACTTCACAAACTGCTGGAGGACACAGAACTGGTGAAGATAAAAGAAGCTTTCGATCTAGAAGATGGTCGACGAATGAATAAAGAGCAGCTAAAAGATGCACTGGAAAGACTTGCCAAAATCGAGTACCCAGAAGAGAAATTCAACATGATCTTCATGAGGATGAACGCCCAATGGTAAGAAATCATCAACTAGTATCAGGTCAGCAAAAGCAACTTATAAATTTGACATATCTGTGAATAAATTCACAATTTTGAAAGCACCTACATATATCGCCAATGCGTTGGAATGCCTTCCATAATTTGCTGAAGCTTCACTACCATACTTTTTTGAAAAATCCTAAATTCTCTCTGAGAGCCGACGGATAAAAATGACTGATGATATTCCTGTTGTTCTTGTAGCAACGGCGTGGTGACTTGGGACGAGTTCATCTCCTACTTGATCCTCGGCTACGAGCAGCAAGAAGTCAGCTTGGAGTTCAAAACCCTGGACGACCCAATCCCGCAGCCGCCCACCATGATCAAGAGCAACCATCGCCATCCCATCAACCGCATCACCTTCTACCCAACTGTCAAGCCGGACAGATCCAGCACGTGGCACGACGGCAGCATCATGACCTGCAGTCACGACGGTACCATAAACTATTGGTCGTTGGATATGCAGCTGGAAAGAACCGTGCAGTCGACTTGCCCAGCTCTGAAGATCCAGAACACTTGGGTCACCGACATGGCCGTCCTGCCAGACGTCAGCGTCATTTGTACCTCCAGCACAGAGAGAGACTTGCGGTTCTATGATACTTCAGCCAGAAAATTCGAGCTCCGCGTTATGATCACCTCTCTACCACACGCAGTCACTACCATGCACTACGTCTTCGACAGGGACATCACCACGCCTTCCAAGTTGCTCCTAGGGGATATGGGAGGCGATGTGAGGGTCATATTTATCCAGACCGAAGCTAGAGGCCCGTTTAGGAGCCAGCCGGGTATTCCCCTACGCCACGTCCGTTACGACGGGTTGGTCAAGGGCTTGGTGCCCGCTATGAAGGTCGCAGAGTTCCCCAACATCCACAAGGATTTCATCCGGCAGATTTCCTACTATCCCACCCTGCACAGCGTTGTGTCTTGCGCTCAGTGTTCCAAAGGGTTCCAGATGACCGATATCACCGATCCTAGTAAGGTTTACGTTTACAAAGTGGTGGCTGGGGTTTGGTGTTTCGCCCTTCAACCGGGGGTTCACATCGTTGCTACCGGCGGACCGGATTGTTTGGTGAGGTTATGGAACCCTTTCGTGCCTACCAGACCCATTTGCACCTTTTACGGACATCACACCGGTATACTAGGTGAAGTTATGTTCTACTGGCTCGCTAATGAAGTTCTTCCTTAGGCATCGTGAGAATGGTGTTTCAAGACGATGCCCAGATACTGTACAGTCTTTCCAAAGACAAATGTATCAAGGTTTGGGACATAGGGCTACAATCCCTATCGCAGACGTATCTGGAACTACCTCCGCAACTGGGAGAGCGGAGTGATATCACTACATTGTATAATCCAGAAAGTAGGCAGTGGATAATCGGGAGTGTGATGATAGCAGTGCTACCTCTGAGTCCCAAACAGAGTTCTGAGCACACTGATGGTAACACCCATATCAGCGGGGTATCTGTAGTTCTATACAACAAGCTATTCAAGGTGGGGTATTTGAATTACTCTGAAAGAAATTGGCTGGATAACTGATCCCAAATGGGTTTGTAGTGCATAATATCCTGTGGTTTGGATAGTTTTATAATCGTCTGGGATCCATGGAAAGGAAGACGACTGCTGGTGATCAAAGAAGCACATACGGTCATGCTGCACGGTGAAATAATGCCAGTAGAGATAACTGCAGCCACATTCGATCCAGGCTATCAACGCCTACTCACCGGTATGTTGAATCTCACACACACTAACGACCTGTTGAAAATTCCCCTCAATAATGACGTGTTGCTTTTTGTCATGAAGGTGCTCACGATGGTACTTTGAAGATTTGGAACTTCAATACTGGAACTTGTCTGCGTAATATGAACATTGAAAAGTGGTCGGAAGTGCAGTCGGTGATCTGGGTAAAGAGTCGGATAATGGCCATCGGCTGGAATAGGAGAGTCACTGAGTTTGCAGATGCCGGTGAAGCAGTAGGCCCTGGAGGTGCCTTCAGGTGATTATTTACACGACCGTTCCTGCATGAGACAAAAGCTGCCTCTTCGCTTAGCACAAAACGTGTCACAAAAATGACAATACATCAGGGTGAAAATCGAGGATGGAATTTGTTTCAGTAAGAATTGGGATCTACGTCATACCGAAGATATAAGCGCTGCCGCAGTGAGAGTCCCTGAGACTCTAGCTACGACTTCTTACGTAGGCGAGTTGATTTTGTGGCGTTTAGAAACTGGTCAACCGTACAAGAAGTTCAATGTTTCGAATCCCACCGTGAGGATAAAAATACACTATCAGCTGATGAAGTCCAAGGAAAGGCCGAAGGAAGAGATCATCATCACCAGGAGAAGGCCCTCGCAAACTAAAGCCTCGCCCACAGTTGCTTCACATATTTTAGCGGATTCTATGTTATCAGGTGAGACTAGAACATTGCGATGGTACGAGGAAAAATCTTCATTGAGAAAAGCCGTTCCGTGGCCACTCAACTCGAAATATTACATAGTATTAGTTTTCTCTCTGTTCATATAATGAAAGATGTGGGTACTAGGACGTCTCGACGATTTGCTGTTAGATGTGATTTGCATTATGAATAATTAACACTCACAAAGAACTAAACAGCACACACTCAATGTCTACTCTCCTTCCGAACGATAGTCCGTCATCTAGAGTCGACACCTTTGTCACTTTTGATGACCTGTCAACGCTGTAGTTAAGGTGGGTTTCGCAGCAGCGTTATTCAATTCCGCGTATCGCGTCAATATACAGCTCTAATTGGTCAGAGCTCTGTTACCTGATTCGTTGACGCGCATTTCACGTTGCTTGTAGGTCCAGGAAGACATTCATCTACACCCAAAACACCACGAGACCGGAGAGTATCAACAGTAGCTATGCCCGACGAGTGCTTTCACCTCAGAAAACTCGCCGTCCATTGCTTGCTGTTCCTGAACGCGAGAAAGAGCGATCCTGAGGTGGGCACGATGTTGGTAGCCCTGGAAAATGGCGCTATCCAGGTCTGGAACCACAGTATCGCTGGAGGATTCATCACTTCTTTCTACGCCATCCATAAGGCTGGTGATTATGTCATTTCCATGACCAGCGATGAACATAACGAATTCCTGTTTATCGGTGGGTGAATATTCGAAGTTTTGTTCCATCTCTCATAGACTCTGATGAGCCGGTGGGATTTCAGGTACTTCTGTTGGCTACATAAAGACCTGGCTGTTGAAGAACTACTGCATTCTGCCGAAGGATGAGGAGAAAATATGCCTGCCGAAGTACCGACTGATGTTTCCTTTCATGTGGGGCGATAGATTCGTGGGTAGAGCTGGTAGAATGGTGGCTCATCAACCGAAACCCATTCTTTTGAACAGCTACAAAGGTCACTTCATGCCCGTTTCCGGACTGACTTATATAGATGACTGTCAAATAGTCATCAGGTGAAGATCCAACTATAACCGACTTTGCTTTGAACAATTCCGCAATAATCTGCAACAATGAAAGGATATGTAACTGCGTTTATCACTCTCATTCAGAATATCCTCTGGAGAAATAAGCTTCAAATTATGATAATATAATCCCCTTCTCGAAATTACAAACTGACAGCTCTGACACAAACAGCTATGCGAGATTAGAGTTGTATGCCATAGTTGCCACGTCTGTCTAGTTCTTGGCTTGTATGGTCTGTTGTGCTCCAACTATATTTCTCGTGGGAGATGATTTATAGTATAATTAACGTGGATTTTTGGTTGGTGATGTTACAGTTGCAGTGCAGATTACAGCGTCAGGATGTGGACTTTGGGTGGACGGTACCTCCAAACTATCGGCACTTTTAAACCTTGGAAGGATATCCCCGAAGGTCGACCAGTTGATTCCAACAAGTTCGACTTCGCTATACCAGCTGATATCAAAAGAGTCGCAAGCTCAACAACTTTGAGGGTTATATCATTTCATAAACTGTATCGGCAAATTGAGATATTTGTTCGTAGGTTTTATGCGGTGGTTCTTTCCCTAAGAGGCTGACCATGAAGCAGCTGAAGAAACAAGCAGAGAAAGATAAGATTCATATCGACCAGACTAAAATATACGGAACGTCCTTGGAGAGTCCTATACTTGGGAATCACTATGCTATACCTGAAAGGACGACCAAACCGAAGGATATTATTTTTGACACGTCCTTTCCCTATGTAATTATTCTTCATCTTATTCATCTTCATCGACAACAAATAACTCAGACGGTTTTCAGATACCTGTATATCAGCATCTAATTACTCCACCGCCAGTTGAAATTATCGAGAATGACACGGGGACGATAGATTCCTAGCAAATATACAGTAACTGATAGAATAAATGGTTTACTTTATCGATTATTTCATAAACAACTACTTCTATAAGCATGTATTATCATTATGTCCTGAATTTGGATAAACTTATCATTGACTAACGGGGTCACAACCCCTAAATTTCTGCAACTTCAACAGCATCTGAATCGATTGTTCCTACAGATCACGGTCTACGGAGAGACACAGATCGATAGACCAGATGGATAGGTAATCTCTTGTTACATTCCAGTTCAGATATGAGCCAACAGAATCTATGAAATCTTTTCTTGTATTGTTAGTTGCATATCCACCTTCGCTCAGCTGTTGAGATGTCGACATTGTCGAATGTCAAGTCAACCTGATGTCAAACAAAGAGTTTATATTGTTGATTGAATGTTGATAGTATTTAGAAAATTCAGTATTTTCATGTGATATAAGAGCTTTTGGGGATCAGGTCAGGTCGTTTCGTCCTCAATTATCACCAATAATCATTCATCAAGATGTCTGAGGTCCTTGAGGCACCTAGTTCTGAAAATTTGAACACTAAAAATGGAAATTTCTTGTGTGGTGTTGTTGAAGGTGAGCCGAAGTCATAGTTTACAAGAATATTCATCAAAGAATATGTATTTTATAGGCTTTTATGGCAGGCCCTGGACTACTGAACAACGTAAGGACTTATTTCAAAAGTGAGTAAGTAACAAATGTAGTTTTCAATTTTACTATGTGAAGTGTACTTTTAGAATGAAGAAATGGGGCATGGATTCTTACGTTTATGCTCCTAAAGATGACTATAAACATCGCGCCTATTGGCGAGAACTTTATACAGTAGAAGAAGCAGAGCATCTTACTGGTCTCATTCAAGCAGCAAAGGACCAAAACATAACCTTTTACTATGCCCTCTCTCCAGGTCTAGACATCACTTATAGCAACTTCAAAGAAATCACAACACTAAAGCGAAAACTTGAGCAAGTGTCACAGTTTGGTTGCAACGCCTTTGCTCTGCTTTTTGATGATATTGAATCAGAAATGTCTGAGGCAGACAAGGAGATATTTCAGTCTTTTGCTCAGGCTCAAGTTTCTATCACTAATGATTGTTTTCAGCATTTGGGGCAGCCGAAATTTCTGTTATGTCCCACTCAGTATTGTTCCACTAGGGCAGTGCCCAACGTGACGAATTCTGAGTATTTGAATACTCTGGGGTCAAAGTTGGCACAAGAAATCAATATCCTATGGACAGGTGAGTTGCAGTTCACAATATGGCTAAGATCTCTGCTCAAATATTAACAAAATGCTATATCGAATAACATGGTACTTTCTCTCCCCAAGTCAGTCCTTGATTTTTTATGTTAATTTCATCAATTGGTACTAAGTTGTCAATTTTTGATTAGTCCTGTTGTTTCTGATGATGGCCAAAAAATTATTTTCAAACTCCTGTATTGATAAATAACAGAAAACGATTTACATTCACATTAACTGATTATCAAAACACTCTTTTGTTGAATGAATAGAACATTTTATTGTTGTAAATGTTTGGTATATCACAAGGATCAATTTTAGTACTGACCGTGGCTGATAAAACTTGAATACACACACAATAATCCATATTATGAATAAATATTTTCCAACCTCTACTTCAGGCCAGCGAGTTATATCGAGGATTCTGACGAAGGAAAACATACAAGAAATCACCGAGGTCTTGCGTAGACCTCCTGTCATTTGGGACAACTTGCACGCAAACGATTACGATCAGAAAAGAGTGTTTCTGGGACCGTATTCAGGCAGGTAGGTAGAAGTCGAACACTACTAGAAACTAGAACACCACTAGAAAATAAATTGATATCAATATTGGACTATTTCCACTTTCATTCTCATTCTGTAGGTCTCCTGATCTCATCCCCAAGCTGAGAGGTGTACTGACAAATCCGAATTGCGAATATGGCGCCAATTTCATTGCCATCCATACGCTGGCACAGTGGTCCAAGTGTAACGTAGACGCACAGAGAGATCTAACGATAAGTGAGTGTGGTGTCGTCGAGAGGGCTTCCCTTGTTCTAAGTACATAACCTATAACTCAATTTTCTAATCCCATACTTCAATTCGTCCATTGGACATTCCCTTGAGATATGTCAAGGGACCAGAGATTATCTGAGATCTCTAGAAAGTCTCGAGGGCCTGTAATATTTCTCGAATCCTACAGCCTGCAGAACATCTGTAATGACTTCAAATTCCATGAGATCTGTATGACTTTCATGAGGTCTCCATGAATGTAATGATGCTCTGTGGAGTTTGACAAAACTGCAGGAATTCAATGAAGCCTGTAGAAGTTTCATATGGTCTGAAGGAATTCGATTAGGTTTGTAGAAATTCTGTGAGGACTGTATGAGTTTGTTGATGCCTCTCGAAATTCCACGAGGCCTGTAGGAATGCCAAATGGTCTTTGAGAATCCAATGAAGACTGTAGAAATTCCGTGAAGCCTGTTCATTTATTGAGATTAATTTTTTTTATTAGCATTTTCTCATATTTTCAAAGATATTTTCTGTGTACCCGAAAGGACGTGTCATTTACTGATTTCGCTTCACAGATGACACTGTTTCGGCAGACATAAAACTAGAGACTGAGACTGAAGACGGAATGTCCGGCGAAGACGTACCATCGACCTTATCGCCTAACATGTACCATCCCAGACACGCTCTGAGAAAGGCGATAAACGAATGGCTTCCCGAATTCTCCAAGCACAAAACTGCCTGGGGGCCCATCGCCAAACCTCAACCTGCAGTGGCCGGTAAGAATATGACATGATAGTGGGCCTGGTTCGTTCCATGATGAGAAAACTATTTATCATTACCGAGAATCTAGATGAACTTGTTTATGATAGGGAACAGATGACATGCAGGGTGCCCCGAAACGATACCGACAAACTTTGAGGGGTGATAGGGGACATTGAAACAAGCATTTTTGTTTATATGAACATAAGTCCGCAAATGAGCCGGTTGTAGAGCAAAAAACTGTTTGGTACTTATTATATTCTGCAATAATTAAATCTCTGCTCACTTATCAATTTTGCTTCATCAACAAATGAATTATGGTTTACTATATTTGTTCAAAATGTTGTATTGTCTCCTACAACTAGCCATAAGGTATTTTTAATGTTCAAGGAGATATTTCGCAATGAGTCCAAACAGCTCGAAAAATCAAAAAAGCTTGTTGTGATGTCCCCTACCACCACTTCAGCTGTTGGTATCTCTTTGGGACACCCTTTAAAAATATGAACAACAAAGTAAGTAACAATATAAATTGATGAAATGTAGAGAAATGTTCTTCAAGTAATTTTCCAACTTGGATTTGGACTTATTTCTGAAAAGCAAGCAAATAGAATTAATATGATGCTTTTGATTTTTTTTAGTGGTTCCCCTACCGATAATACCTTCGATAAACACCTGCATGAGTTTGACTTCGACCACGAGTACCACTTCGACTTGTAGTACTACCATACCTTTGGTGAATACGAATCAACTACATGCTTTAGCTGAAGTTTGTAGTACGGTAGGTTTTCACACAAATTATTAAGAAATAAATAACATCGGGCATTTTGTCTCGTTTTGGGAATAATACATGGAATTACAGTTACTTTTGGTGTGCCACAGGAATCTCATTAAGGGCCCATACTTTTCAATCTGTTATTCAATAAATTGATTTCGATGTTATCCTCTATAGTAAAATCCTTCTATTTACAGTGATTCTTGACTCACAGTATGATCTTTATAAATTTACTCGCTGGAGTGACATGAATCCACTACAGTTGAGTGAAAATAAATGTCATCAATTCACTTCTCTCGTTATATGCATTCGATGGATTTTCAATATAAAATAAAGCAAGCTAACCTAGTAAGAACTGATGCACTAAAAGATTTAGGAATAATACTCAATCAACTCCCTGATATTGAAATGAATTTTAGCTTCCTTCTTTGAAGATTTTTTGATTGTTCACTTGTGTGATCAATAATGGAATACAATTCCATAATCTGTGCTTCTTCGTATTTTGTGGATATTGACATGTTTGCTAGTCTTCAAAATGAATTTTTCAATACGTTCGTTTCCTTTTCGTGTTGTCAACAAATGAAAGAATCAGAGCTCAAATTCACCGGATCTGGTTCTTAGGTTTCGATTTTTGAATGAAACACCCTGTATCCCAGTGCGTTGTCGAATTCTAAATAGTTTTCTGAATCCAATGATATCATATCAGTGACATTTGAAACATCAATATTAACGTTAAATCCATTTTTGTGCGATGATGATTTCGATTGAATTCATCGCAAATTTCAATGTGAAAAATTATAAACCGTTCTGGTGAAATCAACTTGAGATAATTAATAAAATTTTACGTTTTTGACAAGATTCCAATTTTTCTAGCATCACTCTGGTCAGTAAAAGCCATTACACACCTAGATGGGAAAGTAAAAACTGAATTAAAATTATTATTGATGCTTGTCACTCATATGGTATCATTGGATTAATAAAATTATGCAAAATTTAAAAAATACTACAGTATGAAGTGTGTTCCATTTGAAAACTGAAAGTTAGTACCAGGCAAAAATTCATTGATGTGTCGAAATCTGACGTTCATCAACTATATGAGTCAAATAAAATTTCAATCATTTATCTCCCAGATTAAATGAGAACAGGGAGATGAACCATGATCCTGTCACGCCCGGTATATTATATGCGACATATAACGAACGATTAAATAAATGATTCAGACAAAATCGAATGAAAAAATGTCCCTCATTCGATTCGGGAATATTGAACGAAATCGCCATTTTCCTAATGAATATGTACGAGTGATCTTTGGTGTGACATTTTTAGGTTTCCAGCACGGACAGTATGGTGAATCCTGTACCAGGGCCGGTTATGAATTCACTGGTATCGGAAACGAAGGTGATTTGTAACGAATCTATCCCGAATCCGATAACGCCGGTCGCCATACCCGTTCCCATCGCTAACGCTGACTCCAAAACGGTCACCATACTCAGCGGCACCATCCTCAAGGCTGATAAGGTGAGTTTCTCTGAGAAAACTCCAAAGTATCATTATTTCATTCATTCATTATTTATTCATTCAATCAAAGTAAATTAATTATGTCAAAATGATACGTTTCTCGAATATTATATATAATATTGGTTTCGTGACAATGAAAATTCTTATATTGAATATGCATAATTGAAAAAGAAGATGAAACGATTGAAAATGTTATCATTTTTTTTTTTCATTTTCCATAATCCATATTTTCATTTTATTTTTGAAAGATTCTGATTGAAGAAATTTCAATTTCAATGGGATTCCGTAATAAATTATCGATTCAATGAAATGAGAATATTCATTTTTCAGCTTTTCATGGGATTTTCTCTCCTCGTTTCTAAAAAATAGAGTAGAAGTTATTAAAAATTATTGCAATATATTTGTAGTAAGGACAGATTTAGGATCTGTCCCAAAATGTCACTGCGCTTGAAATTAAACCTTTAGATACCTAAAAGAGAAATTCTCTATTGGTCAGTGACACCTTGTTTTTGAAAAAATTTGGAAATACAAATATCATTAATTGATGAAAACACCTTGTAACCAGGATTTCAGTGTCAAAACCGAAAACATTGAAAAATTTTGTGAAAAGAAAAATATTTCAATTGTGTTGAGAACGAGAGCAGATTCGTTCCCGAAACGTCCACCAAGATAAGTAGAGGTTTTATTCTTATTAAATATATTTGTATTTCCAAATTCTTTCAAAAACAAGGTGTCACTGACCAATAGAGAAAATCCCATGAAAAGCTGAAAAATGAATGTACCACCTCTTTGAAGAACTTACAGACAGTATTTAAATGAGAATATTATTTCATAATTTTGAGTTGATGTTTGTCAAGCTGACCATTTTTAATTCTGTTTCTTGTATCATAGCTATGATCGATTCTATTGGTTAGTGCTGGATTTTTTTTAATTGTCTGACGCTCCTGAAATAATTGTCTAACATTTGATATGCAATTTGTTTGAAATGATGGGGCTGATGGATAATTGAATGATTCACAAAAATATTATTTCCAAATGTAATTAATCACAATATTGATTATAATTACTGATAAATTGTTAACTTTTAGGTATCTAAAGGTTTAATTTCAAGCGCAGTGACATTTTGGGGCAGATCACAAAGTCTGTCCTCACTACAAATATATTGAAATAATTTTGAATAACTTCTACTTCATTTTTTAGAAACGAGGCGAGAAAATCCCACAAAAAGCTGAAAAATGTTAACTTGATTGTTTCAATATGATGTTTTGACCTTGTTGCAGAATGGTAACAAGTTTATAATAAGAAGTTCTGGAGAAAACTGTTCAAACTCTTGTATGGTATTGAGTAGATTATTTTCTAATGTTACAATAATCAGGAAGACTCTGTCGATTTCAACAACAATTAGGAATTGATTGGAAATCGAAGGACTTCAAAATTTCAAATTTAAGGAATACATAAACCATTGTCTCTGCTATCTTCATACCAACCTAGGAGGAACAGAGTACAGAAAATGCTGTTTTGAAATTTGAATTATGCCATAATTATTCGTTACTCTTCCATTGTCAATTTATCTCTACAACCTCGAAACTTTTATTTCTCATATGAAGAAATAAATTGCCCTATCTTGATCAACATAGCAACCAAAATCCATATAGCAAGTTTTTGGAGAATCTCATTTGTTTTATAACTTATCCTCGTTTATTGAAAAGAAATACAGCTTTGCTAGCTTTACGTCAACCTATCATTGCTCTTTCATTACTATAATTTATATTCATAACCAAAAACTCTGGAATCTTCACTATTAATATTGATAAAAATACGGTGGCGTAGATTAATATCGAATATTTTATATTTTTGAATGAAATACAAAATGAGTGATGACTAATGGCATTGAAAATGGAAAATAACGCTCTTCTCGAAGGCGAAACAAATCAATCACGCCGACGGCGCGAATTCCAAAGAGAAACAGGAGGAGAGCACGATGAACACCGACCCGAGTCTCAGCAACGAGTCCAGCCTGAGCCCTTCGGAGCCGATGGACTGCAACAGCACTCCCAACATCTCCCCGGCCCACGTCGCCAAAGGGACCAACGGGTCGAACGAAGATGTGGCCATGAGCGAAACGGTGAGTAGATCAAAGCAGGGTGGATATAGGATGGTGAAACAACTCTTCGATGATTCCTTTTCGAAACGATCTTACTAAGACCGCACCGTTTGAGTATAGATGGCGATCTTGTAAAGTCAAATCCGCTCTTTCACTGATAATGACGGATATCTAACAATGATGGAACGATTCTAATCGTATTCTCCAGTCTTTCCAAGATTATTTCACTCATACTAAAATTTTGATTGGTTGAAATAGTTGTGTTGATAATAGAACATCAACTCCTGACTGGCGAATAGATACCTTTATGCTGTTTCCAAAAAATGACCCATCACATGCAAACTGCCATGTTACTTTCCATTTTTTTGATAAAGAAATGACACTACACCAAATTTAGTTTGTGTAGTCCGTAATCTGTTCAGTACCGTGATGATCACACTCTATATTAATATCTATCAACTTCAGAATTTTCCACAAATTCTGGATAATCATAGAATTCATATCACTATGAATCACTATAACACATATCTGAAGACAAAACATCATGGACATAATCTAACAACAAACTTGAAATGTCATTAAGTCAGTGATGCATTCCACAAGGTATTGTTGGTTGCATACAAGTTGCATAACTGGTCGACAATTGAATTCAGTAAGCTGTGTCACGGTGCCAAGGATTATTCATAAAATAATCTGAACAGATACATCTCGTGTTCTCGATGATTATCGAAAATTCCTCTTCTTTTTCGGAACGAGTCATGTTGCTTTGGAAAACCACAATCGTGCTACGCGCTCGTATCATATTACATACGATAACCATTGAGTTCAGCACAGTTGGCGCCATCTAGATTCGATCTTGGGAAGCCTTAGTAAGGTATTAATATCCATCTAGTGGCTGGGGAGTTGGACCACCAGTCTATTTACACCATGGAACAAAGTATATAGAGATTTCTTCCGTTATTTCGTTCAGTTTCAGGCGTCCAGCGGAAGTA
Organism: Gastrophysa polygoni; assembly: GCA_963576655.1. Classification (NCBI taxonomy): domain Eukaryota; kingdom Metazoa; phylum Arthropoda; class Insecta; order Coleoptera; family Chrysomelidae; genus Gastrophysa; species Gastrophysa polygoni. The sequence continues at coordinate 760,518 of OY755084.1, forward strand.
TGCAGGTCGATGGCAGTCAAATGATTGTCGAGAGTATTGACAGGTGAGGATTTTTGGTGGTTTAGGTGTTCGTCGACTAGGGTTATTTATCACTTCAGTGAGCTATTCTTACCTCATCAGCTAACCTCAGCTAAACGAAATATGAAATATATGAAATTTTTGGACAAATCACATCGAATCACAACCCTAATTTCGGACCCGTAGAAATACTTAATCGCAACATTTTGATTGTAACAATATCATCTTTGAATTGTATTAATATCATCTTCGAATTAAATATCCCCACTCTTGTGGTCCGTAGAAAACATAGAGATCTTATTCTGCTCTTCAATATTATAAATGGCAGATACGATTGCCCCAATCTCCTTTTGAAAATTAATTTCTTGGTACCTTCTCGGTCAACTAGACAAACTCAAACATTCCACATATCTTTCCACAGGTCCAACTATACTTTCAATAACTTCATCTCACGAACACTCAGATTAGCAAATTCTCTCAAGGAGCTTCCATTATTTGGTACATCATTAAATAGTTTCAAGGCTCATCTTAAAAAAATCAACTTCTAAACACAAATAGTTATTTTGAAAAATGTAAAGCTCTCATAGTTATTTTGAACAATGTAAAGCACTCATATTATGACATATTACCACTGTACTTTATATTCTATCTGCTTATACAATGTAATTATCTTGCTTATACAATGTAATAATTTTTCCTAAATGGGCTCGCCCGTATGAATAAATAAATAAATAAATAAATAAATAAATAAATAAATAAATAAATAAATATCTCAGCATTGATATGTTAGAACGTGTTTGTATCTCGAAGATTTTTTTCAATTGTGAACAGATATTTTTTCTCTCTTTTTAATGTTTCATTTATGTGTATATATGTTAACCCTATTATAAACAATGATGTTTCACTTCGGCGCGCTATATTTCCTGAACGGTCAGTCCTACCACAGTTTAATTAGTATTCTCTATACTGTGGTCCTACGGACTCGATCGACCCACTGATCGATTTCTCAGACTTATTTCTACAAGTAACTTCAGCTCGATCCGACGGTTTCTTTCAAAGTTATAGCGGATATTTCGCGCCGGTGCGCTTTAAAACTGTGTCTCGACAACAATTCCGAGTAAATTTAAAATTTTCAAATTTCTTCGTTCTTAGGAAAGTTGGGGATCTGACCTACGAAGATCTAGCCCTACTCTGCGATCTGTTCTACTTGCCCTTCGAACACGGAGGGCAAGGTTTGCAGTTCCTCCAGGAGTTCAACTGGTTGAAGACCAACGCCCATTTGATAATCGATACCAATCAGAAGAAAGAAACTAACCCCGAAGTAAGATGAACTTGATCAGAACTAGTCTGTTCACTTTTTCGAACTGAAACGAGAGAGAAAAGTTTCTCGGTGCAAAATTGGCATGATGAACAATTGTTACTACTTGATGTCAATAATTATATAGTAAAACCTCCATTTTGGACTTACGTGGTATTGACTTTGAAGAGATTCTCAAAATTTCGAGAATTGTCTTTGGTAGCTCTTCGACCGAACGGAACTCATTTTATTTTTCCTAATTAATTTTTATTCGACCAATTCTGCAGCAATCCTCTATTTCTATAATTTCTTAGTTATTAATCCAACATTTTTGTCCTTTATAATGAAGAAAGAATCGTCTGCAGATAATGTGGTACTAGCTTGAGAAACGTTCTTTGGGAGGTCATTTATATAAAGTGAAAATAATAGAGGCCCAGGACAGGTCCCTGTGGCATTCCCTGTTAATGTAGTTTCCCAATCTCCCTCCGAAGTGGGGTTCCAGCCATTTTAGTCTCACATCACTTACCCTAGAATGTTCTAGTTTCTGTAGGATTACATCATAGTTAACACTGTCAAAAGCCAAATCACATGATAAACCTCCCATGAAAACATTTTGATCCAAGCTTGTTATTACTTTTTTGAAATCACTGAAATGAGAGTTATTTGGGTCGAACTTTTTTCTCTCGTTCGAAATTCTATCAAGGAATCTTCCTAAAGGACTGCCGTTTGTTTTTAGGTCCAAGAATGGTACACTAGAGCTGATAAACTGAACGAAATGTCCAAAGCCGTGGACAAACTAGGACAACACATGACCAACTGCAACAATAGAGAACTGTTGTACGAACTCTATTCGTACATGTGGGACATACGGAGTGTTATATCTTTGCTTAATTCGTACATCAAATGGCTAGGTGAGGTCAAAAAATACAGGGTGGTCCTGAAATATCTAAACAAATTATTATGACAGACTTCTATGACCAGAAATTCAGAACTCTTACCATTGTATCGAAATGTTTAACTAAGCTACAAGGGGTTTTGAAGGGTATATCAGATGAAACTTTCGAATTGCATCACATTTAGTTTTGACAATTATCTTGCAAACCGCATGGAATATTGAAAACTCTAAGTGGAATGAAAGTTGGTTTAGAATGAGACAATAATATGAAACATTGAGATTTGAGATTTTTTTTATTTCAGGTGTACCCTGTATTTTAATGAAAATCTAATTGCTATGATTTCAGAATTTCGTGTATTAATAAATCGTTTTGTTTCAAGCCAACGGACGTTTTCCGACTTCGATGCAGTCTTACACCCAAGGAACTTATACATGTAGGTACCGTTTTCCAAGGATATTAGGCAGATGTTATTTTTTCAGCTCTTGGCCTCAAATCACCTAATTTTTTGTCGTAGACTCAACAATCGATGATTCAGATGCATCCGAAATAGAAATCAAATATTATCGAGGAATATGTTTTAGATATTTTTGAATAGAGATTTTCATTTATTCATAGTTTCATATAATAATGATATAAAGCATGATGAATATCATTATCACTATTATATTGGAATTCTTTGATACACAGGGTTTTCCAAAGGGTGGAAAGAAACTTTCATGAGCGGCGAACAAGAACCTTGGGTTTTCCGGGGCGGTTTGACCGCCGATTTGCAGGTAAAGCGAAAAGTTCCTTACGGGTAAAACCGGGCTCGAATCCTCTATATTTCTGCTTTTCAGCGCCTCATCCCTGTCGATTCCGGCAACGATCTTTTCGTCTACAAGATCCCCGAAGTGCCGTCCAACAGGGTGTTCACCATACGCCCTTACGTGCCGTCTGACGATGAAAAAATCGTCTACAGGTTAGAATTCGTTATTTCGAACAAAATTCATTGTTATTGGTCGATACGAATACCATTTCTGTCCCACACGTGTGTTAGATTGGATTATCAAAATTCAAACAAATGTTTATTATAGAAAATTTTGGTCCATTTGGACATTTCTTTGTGTTGAATTTATGTCTGTTCATACCAAAATTTATACCATATGGGCTTTTTTCCGAAATTTACTGAGCATTTTTGTAAATTGACACTAAATATTTTGACACGAATACAACTATCTTCATTAAACTCAGTAGATTTCACATCCCGAAATTCCTACTGTACCAAAATGAAGTTGCAAATTAAAGAACGTTTTCATGAAAAAATATGTAAAAATGACTGATTGGATAGTTAAAAAAATGATCACAAACATCACATAACAAGTGTGGAAAGATGAAAATGCACACAAAAATCATCGATTTATCGATGATGAGAATGATGACAGATTTTGAAAAACTATCCTATAATGTTCGCGAACATATATTATTTACTATGAAGTACATATTTCTGCAGACGAAGATATAGTATGAGAAAAATCACATTTGATTTTTCAGATTTAAAATTCGCATCAAAGTCTTGTCACTTGTCACGTTTGAGTAAAAAAATAGTACAAACGCTCAATGAATAATTTAGTATTTTCTGTTATTAAATATGAATTCCAAAGTGTATAAGTGGTGTGCGGTCCGTCAATCATATCAATTTAAAGTCTTGATCAGTCATTTTTCCACGTCCCACGAAAAGAAATAATATGAGACGAGTGGCTTATCATTATTATCATAGAATGGCATTTTAGACACTGACAGCATGCGTTAAAGATTATACTTTCACTGAAGTTTGTAGAAAAATAAATTTAAATCGATAAATTCGACCAGCTACGTTCGTTAGATATATAAAAACGTTTCGTTCGGGAAATAAAAATCGATCCATCCATCTATGCACATCTGTCATTCCGTTGTCGTCGCAGCATATGCACCAGGACGTGCAAAGACGGTCTCGAAGACCCCTCGCCGTACCCCGAGGGATTGTCCGAGCTGCAAGCCGACCGGCTAGTCGGCGCCTACCTCACCTTGCACCCCGAGTTCTGTCTCGTGGTCGAAGACGACGCGGGGGTGGTCGGCTACGCCTGCGCCGCCCCCGACCACAAGAAGTTCCTCGTCAAGCAGGAGATCGCCTGGGTGCCCGAGATGAGGGCCAAATATCCGGCGGACAAGGTCGAAGGGATGCACAAGTTCGCACAGGTCGGTTACGTAACTTGCAAACTCGCGAACCTACAGTTTTTCATTATTTTTCTTCCAAGAAATCTCACTGTTCGTTAAGAAATCTCACAGGGTTAAGTTCCCCCAAAAAAAAATAACATTTTTTCAATAACAACTGAGATGATATTGTAGACACTTACATGTAATTCGGTACATGTCAACTATGCATCAAGATGCATTTTTTGATGTACAAAAATTTCCATATTCTCTACCAGTGGCGTCCGTACGGGTTCTCTCCCTGCCCTCTCTGAAAATAAAAATCACTTCCAAGATCCTCATTCATTTTTGAGCAAATTTGATCTCGTGGGTTTTCTTTGTTCGACGCATGGTTTTCGCTGGAAAAAATTGAAATCGTTTCACTTCAGGATCAATTCCTCGAAAATTTGATGCGGTGTGGAAATCTTTGTGCATCGACTGAAAGCAAATTAAAAGATCAGATTTGTTCCAAAATGATTGAGTCAAAGAATCACCCTCCTATACATTGGCATGTCTTGAAGGAACACCCTGTATCTAATCATCTATCATATATCTATCTAATTTCATGATATAATAATGTCATCATCTAAGAATGCCTTGTTCCCACCAAGTCGAGTCAAAATAATGTTAAATTGAACGAAAAAAGAATGAAATTGATACCTTGTACTTTCATAGCAGTGCGCCGCCTATGGTAGCTCATTTTCGACTACATTTTTCTCTCAGCATGAATTTAATTTGAATAACTGTCAATAATGTGGAACTCGTGACGACTCGGTACGTTTTTTCACGCGTCACGAATACAATACAGATGAAACAACATTTTTCATGTTTTTCTTAGTTCTTTGACAGATGCGTGACACTTTTTTCACGTTTTCTGATGGATGCGTGATGCAAAAACTGTAACAATTTTTTCGCGTTATGCGTTTTTTCACATTTTTGACATATGGTTGACGTTATAACACGTTTTTTGCGTCCCATGTCCCAAAAAAGTCTCAGCCATTTCAAAAGTAGCGTGAAACAATTCTTCTTGGATTCGTGGTGCGAGAAAACGTGAGAAATCATGTGATTTTTTTTGTTTTGATACGCCGTTCGACGGATGAGTGACGGAAAAAAAATTAAAAAAGCTCTGGTTTTTGATTTCTTTTTTTTTTCACGCTCTTTTTTATGGACGCATGACACCATTTATTTTTGTTTTGACAGATGCGTGACGCTGGCCACGTTTTCTTATGTTTTCTGACGAATGTGTGTCGACGCGAATGAAAGTTTGTTTATTGATATACGTGTGACACATTTTAACGTTTTCACATCACGCATCGGTCAAATTGCTTGGAAAAATTGTCACGTATCCGTTAAAAAACTCGAAAGTGTTACGCGTCCGTCAAAAAGCGTTAAGAAAATCGAAAAAGCGACACGCGTCTGTCAAAAAGCGTGAAAAAAGCGTCACGCATTCGTATCATCACGTGAAAAAACGTCACGCTTTAGTCAAAAATGGTTAGACACATAGCTTTTACTCCAATAGTAATGTATCAGTAGTGATTCCATTAAAAATGTATTTGTATCTCCAAATTAAAAAAAAAGGTGTCACTGACAAACAGAGAATTTCCCTTTTAGGTGTCTGAAGGTTGAACTCCAAGCGCTGTTATTTTTTTTTCAGGAAACGAGGAGAGAAAATCCCACAAAGACTAGAAAAATGAATATACCACTTCCTAGAATAACTCACGAACACTATTCAATCCCAAAAAAATTATAAAATTATTCGCTAATGTTGTTGATATCATGTATTCGTTGCAGGACGCAATATCCCACTTCCACAACTTCAAAGACGACGATTTCGTCAGCATCCCCACTCACCCCTCCAGCATGACGTGCAGCCTGCTACCCTCCGTCTTGGACCAATCGGTCAGCAAGCGATTAGTCACTTGTTTGTTGGCCGCGCTGCGAGCGAACGGTGAGAAGTGCAGGAGGTGTGCCGCAAGGGTCTGTACCCGGGCCGCTTCTCGTTTGATGGCGCGTAAACGATGACGTATGACAGTTTGGGGTTTTTTGCAGGTTGTTTCGGCGTGCACGCGATCATGAACGTGACGGATAGCTATACGCACGCTTTCTACGGGAAATTGGGGTTCGTCGAGAACCAGCAGGAAGCGATCGAGGGTAAAATCGTGATGGGGCGTACTTTCTGAACTGTTCGGCGGTCGGAAGATTTGGAAAAGTGACTGAATGAGAGTGATTTGCTGGTGATTTGGGTGGGGCCCGTAAGGAAGATTGTGGTCTCATGCGATTTTTATTATATTATCATATTTTATAATGATTGATTTGATGAAATCTTCGCAACCATCCTCTCTAACGAATAAACAACAAGAAGTATTCAAGGGTTTGATTTATGTTTCTTAGCGTTCGTCTATAGCTTCAAATGGAAGAATCGTTTTCTCTCTTCAAACTAAGCAACTTCTTTTGGATGTCCATTACCTGGAAGAAAAAAAACAAGAGATATTCCTTTTATTGACTGTAGTTTTTTTTCGTCCCAATTACTCCCGGTATAACATGAATTATATCATTGGTTTGGATTTCTTGTTCACGTCGAATTCTGTACGATTTGGGAGCTGCAATTTGAAATTTTTCCACAAGTCGAGTACACAATAACTAGCAAGACTCTAGAAGTGAGAATTTCTTGTTTGTAACTATCTCAACTCCAAAGACTCATAGCTGGAGTCAAGATATTTATTTATTTTGTCACAAATTCATTTACAAATTTGTCACTCTTGAGTGTCAAAACACAAAAGCAGAACGATTTCGAAAAAAACATCTTCCACTGTGTCGAAAACGGAAGCAAATTTGTTCCCGATACGTCCAGCACTAAAATAAGTAGTTTTGATATTCGTTTAAAATATATTTGTCTCCCAAATTTTTTGAAAAACAAGGAGTCACTGATGAATAGAATTTCTCTTTCAGGTATCTGAAAGAAATGTCGCAGTGACATTTAGAAATATATTGAAATAATTATTAAAACAAGGTTATAACTTTGATTTTTATTTTCAGAAACGAGAAGAAAATCCCAAAAATCTATGAAAAAGGAATAACCATGACGATTAACCTACAGTTGGATATATGGATGATAAGGATGTATGAAATTTCCAGATTTTCTGTTCTATAGTTCATTTAAAAAAAACGTATTTGTTATTTCAAACAGATGATTGGTTGGTGTACTATATAATTGAAGTTGAGTTGTAATGAATTGAGATTTCTTGCCTCAATCGAGTAGAAATATCGAAAAAATTCCAATTTCTCGCCTGAGCCGAATTCGTTATGTCATTTACGAATTTACAACGAAAATTTTGAGTTTAGTATAACATGTTACATGCATACAATCAATATGTATAATTGTTCCCCTCAACTCACAAACGAACGCAAAATTGAATTGAATTGTTTCGATATAATGATTTCTTTCTCAACTCGAGTTCTGTATGTGAACACTAAGAATATCTTGTCCAAGTCGAGTCCGAACTATTACTTTGGTAACTCACAAATGCAAGGTCCTATCCCAGACATGTGTGGAGGATATATTGAAAACTTTGGTATTGATTTTTTTCTTCAAATCGAACTCTTTGAATCGCGTTCGAGAGAATTTCAGGAATAGAAAATAGTTTTCGAATTCGTGAGTTGAATTATAATGAAAACTTTGTAGGTATAACTAGGTGTCATACCGTTTTGATTTGTTTCCCCGCCTCATTCATCTTGGATCTCGGCGAGTTCTTGTCATCGTATTCGCACTCCATTTCTCTCAACTGTTGCATCAAATCGTTCACCAATTTTTCGATATCGACGCTACCTTTGCGACAGGAACCGGCCCTGATGATTCCCTTCTCCTTGAAAAAGGAGTTCAGCTGAGCTGCCAGTTCCTCTCTGGAAGGCATCTTTTCGTAATCGTCGTGTGTCCCATAAGGAGGCTCTGTTTTCGGAAAAACTTTCGGCGTGTCCATGCGCTTCTTCAAGCGCCAGTCTGATAGCGCCCTCAGGTTCCTGCAAGCAAGAATACTATTTTTCCATGTCAACAGCATCATCCAAGAGTACAACTTGACCTTTCTTGTTGCAGGATCCTCTCTTGGTCGCTCAACAGAAGCCTCAGTTCATTTAGCCAACCCTCTCTGAGAGATTTTTGCTTCAGTTTACTATCTGCTCTCAGTGGATCTCTGATTTTGTTGAAAGAAGACCTGAGCACTATCCTATTGGACCCAGATCTGCTGACTTTGTGAACTATCTTCAAAGGCTCTTCTAGCTTCTTCTTCCTCGCTTTCGAGGGGATTTGTAGTTGCTTCACTTGCATCGGATATGAATCAGAATTCCTCAACTGAGAACCTGAATAACAAAGTATATGATCAGTGCGTGAGATTGAGAAAAATCAACTTGACTCTAACGTAACCTGACCTAACCTAGTATATTAACCTTCTGGTATAGATTCTTTGCTGATGGAGAAACTGCTAGATTTGTGTGACACATCTTCACAGCTAGAAGTTTCTACTATGTTGAGCACTTTTTCTTCATCTTCTGATTTGGGTTCTTCTGTGCTCGGATGGAGTAAATCGTATTGCTCTTTGAGATACTTCTTGATAGCTTTGGTTCCTTCCGCTATGATTTTTCTCACTGGATAATCCAAAGGGTTCTCCGATACTTGGAGGGCTTTGAGCTTGGGAACCAAACCTGTTTGATGATAACATACGGTACAGTCAGCACCATGGTTAATTTTATGGCATTCATTTCAATGATCAAATTATTGAATTAAAAAATACATTATATTCACTTATTTGACTTTTATTTTGGAAAAATTTAAACTGAGAATTGACCTCATTAGAATTCAAGTTTCATATTTTCAATTTCTTCTTGACTAACTGAATGAATCAACAAATTCTTCGATGTGATGATGAAAGCTAATTCCATGAACCTTCTATCATCTTCATCTTCAGTATAGAAAATTTAATTGGATAGTATCATTCTGTATCTCGTGAATTCTAATATATAAAAGACAAAGATGAAGATAATTTCTCAGATATCTTATTGGGACGAGGTTTAGATTTGAAAGTTTTGGATTTGGTACTTGCCAAGTTCGTTGGGAAGTGCTCTTAAATTATTATTGGTCAACAGCAGATTCTCCAGTTGTTCATGATGCGCTATACTCCTTGGCAGATATTCCAGAATGTTATTTCTCAGATCCAGCCACATCAGTCGAGGTAACTTCCAGAAAATGTCTTCTGGTAACCTAGAAAGCACAAAAAGTCTCTAAAGAGTTCGTTTCTCCTGTAAGATCTACCTGGACAAGAAATTCCCTTCTAGGAAAAGCATCTTCAGATTGGTCATGTCCAGCACTTTTTTGGGTACTATTGTCAATTTTTCTTTGGAATGGTCAGCGACTAAATCCAACTGGGACATTTTTGCTTTGTGCGGTTCTTTCAATTCGAATTTTTACTCTGTTGACAAAGATTGATCAATGAGACTTTTAATGGTGTTACCAAAGTAATTCCAATAATAAGCTGGATACCATGGTAACGAAGTGTGGGGAAGTATGGGGCTAATTAGGAGTATTGATTTTCTACAGTGGGACCACTGTTATGGTTGTGAAATGTACCAAGTGTGTTATGGGGGTGATAGCGCCAGGAGGGGGAATTATCTAGCAAGAGGGTCTCCGGCCGAATGATAAATGTCATCCGATGATGATTGGCCACATGACTCCAAATGCTAGTCTTTAGAACCTCCATATATCTGAGAGTTCTTGTTTTTCCTTTTCCAATCGTAAGAATCAACCTTGACAGACCTTCACGGTTTCAAAGTATATGTACTGATGATTCCTCTTCTTCCTGGGAAAATCTGCAGTGTGGTTCATCTGCTAAGCCAATCGTACTCATAATGATATGTCGATTGTGACTGTCCCTCACTTTGTATGCTGATGATTTTTTCCTCCCATTCAAATCAAGAGTTCTGCCTGGATTGAATTGAATGATTGATTCTGATTCAGTTGAAGTAAGTTGGATCTTGAAATTTTGATCGAAACGTGGATTTATAAATAAAAGGAATGATTGAAATATAATATAAATACATATATTCAAGTGGAATTTTGTTTCCTTTGCGAAATATTCTATGCATGAACTCTGAGTGACAAATTTTAGGTATTCGAGACCTTTTCCCAGATATTTCAAGATATTTTGACGACCCCAATGAAAAACCCATCCATCTATAAAATGATGACCTATTGTCCTCCCATCGGAATAACACAAATCCACGTAAAAAGCTGTTTTGCGCTACAGAAAAATTCCATTCAGGGGAAGACGGATTGCATAATAGTTCCCACGCCAGTTTCCATTTTTCCTCAAAAATATCACAGAAAGAACAGGTCTTTCACAGGTGTAAGCTGAGCTCACAATTGGCAATTGTATGCTCTGTAAATGGAGGCGTGTACACGTCAAGTCAATGTTGAATGAGCAGTTACAATGGGCAGGTATTCTGAGGACTACCGCTCGCTGGTGTTTGACCTAGTAAAACTCGAATTGTGAACGAGCTAATCGTTGGGAACCCTCGAAAAAGAGATGTTATAATATCACAATTAGAGCTTCATTGACTCCGTACGGAGGGTTTGAAACAATAAGCTCCAGGTATTGTGCAAGGTTTCAGTGTTGCTGTATTTGCAAGGGACTATTTCCACTTGGATATAATGCTACTAGGGGTGATATTAATTCCCGAGAATTTTCAGACGTCTCGAATAGTTTCAAGACGTCGGATAATTATCATAGGTAATGTAGTGTATTTCACTATAATAGCTATTTTCAACATTGAAAATGTGGTTATCGTTTAACGTTCAAAGTAAGGATATAGGAGGATCCGATAGATTGAAGATTTACATGCGTTAGATGAATATCTATGTCTCTGATGTCGTTATAAAATAGCAAGAGGGGACGGAGTGAAAATAAGGGGGTTGAAACGATTTTGTTGACACGAAAGCGTTCGGTTGTGTGAAATTGAATATTTTTTGGAAAATTTTTGGAAAAACGAAGCGGTTCTCATGAGGGTAGTTTTTGGAGTACACGATTCACAGGAGCGAAGTTATAGGGGTGTAAATTTTGGGGAATTTTTTTATGAAATTCGAATTTCGCTCATGAATGTGGGAAAATGTAGGAATACGTTTTTGGTAGCATGTGGATGCATTTGTGGATTTTCAAGAACCCTTTAACATAGTTGAATAGGGAAGATGAAAAAATGGAAAAAGTTATGATTGTCGGAAGAAACTGAAAATCCATATCTGTGTTCGAACTTTTTATGGGTAGATCATGATTTTACTTGATAATTTTGCTACGGTGCCGTTGCTAGAATTTCACCACCAGCCACTATGGCAACTTCAGTGGCGTACTTTCTTGTAGTGATCCGAACTATTGAAAATCTAAGGAATAAAAATATGTTGTATGTCGATAGAGATAGGAATAATGAGGGGAATCGAAAGGAGCTTGCTCGGAATTGTTTCAGTGGAAAAAAACGGGAAATTTTCACATGAAAGTGAAATTGCTAGAATCATTGCCTAAAAATCTCGAGTGGGAATTTTCTATCAGGAAAAAATATGAATGTGAAACTGTGGTTGCAGTAGGTACGTGCCAAAAATTTTTGAATTTCCATTGACGTCACAAAGCAGCAGTCTTCGTGATATCTGGAAGTAAGTAGACCTGCTCTTCATTTAACAATGACTCAACCGGATTCCCGTACGGTCGATCCACATGAATAAATAAAGCTAAACAAAAACGTTGAACCGACTGAACTTGATAGAGATGCCCGTAAAATGCGCAGACGCCGCGTCTAAATTAGCGGATGCCTGCCAGTATCTGGCTGCCTTTGATCGCTACAACTTCCTAATTCTCGTTTATCTCATCAAGTTTTTCGTTGCGTTTCGAAACTCCACACCAACATGGCAGTAAGTAGTCGAACTTGCATTCGTATATCACCATATTTGTGTTGTTCATCGATTGGGAAGAAGGATGAACTAGTCTATTCTGTACTGTTACGCTAGCCTCATCTATATTACTATTATTATTCATATAATCATGCTCAGTCGAAAATACACGTACTGATTGTACGTACATATCTACTTTCTTCTTCGAATAATGACACAATTTGAAAGAGCGTACTAGATGTATTCAAACTGAGAGCAGAGGCCACATTTTCCATGACTGAATATTGAACTCGTACTTCTACCGGTTGACAACAGAACCGCTTAGGTATGCTATTTAATGATGATCGTGTTACGAGTTACATATTTTTCGTTTAGGTTTAGGATTAGCAATACCAATTTTCTATGGGACCTTGTATTTTTTTTACAATTGGATCTTAAAATTCGCTTTCACCTTTTTATTTGTTGTGACGTTCGTAATAACACTAATATTTATTTGTCAAAAGCTTTTTTATCGTATATCTTTCATTAAAATGTATAGTTACAGGAGGAATTGGATTCAAAAGTTTTGAATTCTCTATTTTAAATTCAATTTTGAAATAAGGGAAGCTCAGGCGGGGATTGCCTTAATTTTAATTTTTGATTTTGTTTGATTTCTGGGTTTTTTTCTTTTTTGTCTACCGCCATATTTACATGAATACATTGTAATAGGCATTATTCAGTAAAGTTCGAAACATTCGCTTATTTCAGTGAAACCTACTGAGAATTCTAGTGAAGTGCTTATCTTCAGAAAAATTCTTGAGGAACAATATTTCATCTTTTCGTACTTGTTTCCTGAAAGAATCCACCTTCATTATTGGTTGAAGTTTCAATTGAATTTTAGATCATTTACATTGACCTTGAGTTTTTCAGACGAATACTTATCATAAAATTTTAATGTGAATATTTTGTGGTTTTGTTTGTTGTACCTTACTCATATAGGCCAGTTTCCTAGTAGAATATTTGTTCAGCTTTGAAAATACTGTTTAACGGTCCATTTTGAGGCTGTAAAAGTAATAGTAATAATAATAATGATAATGAAAATAATAATAATTGTTGTGTTGTAGCACACATTGAGATTATGAACATCCGATAGTTGGGATAATTTTCTTTTACAAACCTCTATTCTGAAAATCCTAACATTACAAGGTTTACATTTCTTCGCCCTTGCCCTCGAGAGCATTTTAGAACTGAAATACACGAGAAAATTCAGTACTGCCCAAAACGTTGTAATTCACACAAGCTCTGCCCTTTTTGGACTCAGTATGCAAAGTATTGGATAGTGAATTTATTTTCCAGCCAACCGTATTTCCATGCGAGAACTTTGATGACGAAGAAGATGCGAAAGCCTTGAAACAGGCTTTCAAAGGCTTCGGTACAGATGAAGACACTGTCATCGAGATAATAACCAGAAGAAGCAACGAACAAAGAAGAGCAATAGCGTCTAGATTCAAAACCATGTATGGAAAGGTGAATAAACAATTTTCTTCCTATTTTACATAATTTTTTGGAAAAAAAAATCCATTTTGATTTTCTCAAAAAAAAATCAAATCCGACCTGAATTTTCCACACGACAATTGCTGTCGAAAGAGTTATCACATGACCATTCAAACTTTACCAAAATGGCATCAGGTTTTTTTCAAAAAAATAATGTATCTGCTATAGAAATGATGATTTATTCAGACAAAAACCTCGTAGACGCTTTCCACATTGAAGCCGAATGAGCTATGGTAAATTCCTAGTGCCTTTTCAAAAGTAATGGAATTTTGCTTCCATTAATGAATATTCAATAATATGTGATTATATTTTATTCCCATCATACAATGTTTAGTTTAGTTTTTATCTGTATTCAAGTGAATATTATTACCTCGTTGGTATTGATAATTGCAACATTGTTGAGAAAAAATCATGAACACTATAACTCAAAGTTAGTGAGGAATTGATACAAAACAGAAACAATCCAATTGTAATGAAACATGGTTCTTCTGAATTATTCCTTCTAAGGGTTACTAGTGGATGAGTGAGAAAAACTCCACCCAAATCAATATGGGAGAATTCATGAGTCATGTGTGTTTAGAATTATTGTTTCATTCGTGATAACACTAGCTCTGATGGTATTTTTAGTGCGAGAGTTATTGCACACAATAAATTATTCGAGAATATGTTATCAGAGCTCAGACTTATGAAGATTAAAATATTAATGACTACAACAATCAACGTCATTTATGACTAATAAAATAACAATTTACAATAAGAACTTGTTTCATCTGATGGAAATGAAAGATTATGTTTGTGGTGCAATGAGATTTTTTCATCATAAAAATACCCATGTTCAGATCAAATGGCATCGATTTTACTGTTCCTATGATGGAATCCAGATGACATCCAAATTCGTATCGAAACAGCTTCACTTTCGTTACACGACTTGTATTTTTTTGACATTTGGTATAACAAAATAACGAAATAAATCACGAAATTGAATAATACACTCTTTTTTCATTCGCAGGATTTGATTAAAGAACTGAAAAGCGAATTACGAGGCAACTTCGAAGACGTTATAATAGCCTTGATGACGGAACCAATAGAATTCCAAGCTAAGGAACTTCACAAGGCCATCAGCGGTTTGGGAACAGACGAGAGCACCATCGTGGAGATTTTAGGAATTCACAAAAACGACGAAGTTGTCAGGATAGCGGATACATACGAAGGATGTAAGTGGATTAACAGAGACTATCAGGAACTAATGCGTCTAACATTTCTGTAAAACGTGTATGTTCCGCTTACCATCATCGGTTAGTTAATTGATTATGATGAAATATAGTTGGCCAAGTTATATTACTGGAATCTACTCTGAATATTTTAAAATAACTAGCATTTATTATCTCTTTCAGTGTATCAGACATCTCTAGAGGCTGATATCAAAGGGGACACTTCTGGCACACTGAAAAGGCTGTTGGTGGGGCTATCAACTGTAAGTATTTCGAGAATCATGACCCCCTTTCGATATATTTTCTTTTGTCCTCGATGAACTGAGAAGATCATCTTACTTCGATAAAATATTTCTAATGAACATAGACCTAACCAGAAAATACTAAAAATAAATAGTATTATAATACTGACGCTATGTTTCAACCACTAATCATATCATACACAATAATGAGATCATTATTTCTGATTGATTGCATGCTTTGTCCAATTGTGTAATGTATTCATAGTGGTTTCTTTCCTCTTCTCCTTCAAGCACTAAGTATTACTGATAGATGGATGGTTCCTAAGGAAATCAAATCTTTCTATTTATCCCTCTTATTGGTACATTTCACCAGAAGTTCCACAAAATATAAACTATTTATTTAGTGCCCTAACTACTTGATTCATTATGAGGAATACAATAAAACTTGTTGTTCTGTTTAGAAAATATTCTCAATGGATGTTGGTTTGTAGGGTAATAGAGATGAATCCGAAGTAATAAATGAAGAAGCTGCATTTGCTGATGCTCAGAGCCTCCTACAAGCAGGAGAGCTTCTTTTTGCTGGGACCGAGGAATCCACCTTCACAGCTGTTCTTTGCCAAAGAAATCGTAGTCAACTGAACTTGATTTTCGACAAATATGAGGAAATTGTGGGCCATTCGATGGAAACAGCAATAGAAAATGAATTTTCTGGTGAGTGCACGAATTACGATAATCAATGCTCGTTGAGTATAGGAGTGGGCTCAAAACAGAACCTCGAGGCACTCGACATATTGTAAACATCGATTTTTTGTTCGTAGGCAATATCAAAGATGCGATGTTGGACTTGATTGCCTGCGTTAGAGATAGAACTATGTATTTGGCCAAAAGATTGCATGATTCTATGGTCGGACTTGGAACTGATGATAGGACTCTGATAAGGATAGTGGTCGGAAGATCAGAGATTGATTTGGTCCAAATCAAGGAAGCCTATGAAGCCAGATATGGAAAGAGTTTGGCTGATAGAATAGCGGTATGTATTGAAATATTTATCAATTATGATCGAGTGATGATAGTTGCGAAATGATTGAAGTGAGGCGTTTCTTTATCTAAACTTTTTTTTTAGGATGATACATCAGGAGACTACAAAAAATCCTTATTGGCTATAGTTGGTTGAATGTTTCTCATTGTTTGTTGATTATTTTTATATATCATTTCGAATTTTATCCAATGTCTGTCATTATTCTGAAACTCATTGTTTTTTAATAGTCAATATTTTCGAAGGCGAATAAATTATTTATATATTACATAGTTTTTTCTTTGCAGGATGAGGTCTCATCAGATTTCAAAAAAACTCTACTCGCCCTAGTTAACTAGAGATAAAATAGAACTCGATTCTCTCATTTTTCAAAGTGTATTATAGATAATAGGAGTTGTGTGATTGAAATTAATTTCATTCCGAATGTTTCTATGTAACTATATCTATAATAAATTTGTTTATCAATTGAGACTTGTATCATTCACTGATGAGTGTGATGAACAATGAATTCAATTTAATGGCCCTAAAACTGTTATTGAATATTCAAATATTTGATTTATTCTGCAAATTTCACGCAGTTTCATGATGAAACACATCACCCCAACCACTGGGTAACGAGAACACTATCAAAATGGCGGCTTGTTAACAATTACCATCGACCCTTATTGCCTATTTGCATAGCCCCCTGGATCATATGGAGGGTGAATTTCATAGGTTCCACTAACAGTAGCGGAACATACATCATTTTGTTTCGGATATCATTGATCGTTGGGATTTCTAAGAAATCAACCAAATATAAAGACTTGAATAAATTTATCAATATCGAAAATTCAAATTAGGGAATCCTTGCAGGTCGACTTATGTTCAATAAATGAGAAGTACTTTACCAGATACAGAATTGGAGGTGTCCCATATTGGACATCCCTGTTAAATAGAGGAATTTTTAGACCACTACCTGTAATATTATGAACTCATGAGAGATTCACTGATTGTATTGTATCTTCAAGTTTCACATTGAATTTCGCTGCACTGTAATTTTTATACAATATTTTTTGGCTTGTCTCGTATGTCATGTATATGATTCTGTAATCTAATCGCCAAAAACGATACTCATTTCAGTGTATCCCACAGAACGATCATCGTTCTCAGATTGATGGAAGGATATTTTGATAGAATCGCCACTGTTCAGTGTTATTCCACCACCCTATAGAATGTCCATTCCATTTAACTGTATTCACCCTGCGGTGTGGCATTTCACTTCCGTTGACAAGATATTTAGCATTCGCCACGGGAAGTCCGGATCATCCCTCCATGTGGAAACCGCAAGGATTTCGCTTTTATTGCATCAGAGGGTATATTTTGGAAGGTAAACCATCACGTCATATTTGTTGCCTGCTCCGCTAAAGATGACGATTAATTCCTATTGAGCTTTGACAACAATAAAACCATCATTCACTTGTGATGTCGTAGTTTTTGCAATTGATAAATACTCATGCTCTGAAATTACAAAATTTCAACGAATCACGTAGTTTTTCTATTGACGAAAGGTTGTCTGAATGTGGAAAACAATAGGTATTATTTGTAAACGAAAAACATGCATTAGAGCATTTTTCTCGGGAATAATCAGGCATTCATTCATCGTAGTCAAGACAATTCATTATCTTCCTTACATTGTTGACGACGTTTTATGCTTCGTTGAATATCAAAACTGAACACACTGCAGGTTTTGGTATTATTTTTGAGATTGAGAGAAGTGATTGATGATTTAGTGGGACTCAGTTAATACAAGTTAATCTATATGACGTCAGTTCACCTCGATCTGTAAATCAGGAAAATTGAACTACAGTGCGATGTTTCCCACAAACCACCAAAATAGCAAGAGTTGTACGATTTTCATCTAGATTGCAGAATTTCCAAACGATTCGATCGGAAAATGAGAAAAAAATCTATTTATTTCTACATTTATTTACCGGATTTTCGTATCTTGGAAATTCCGAAAATCCTGTTTATTTTTTTAACATCTGAAAACAGTCTAGATCGACCCGCAAATCAATTCCTCTGACGTTTTTCTACAAAACTAGAATTGTTCAGCTCATTCTGACTGCTTTTTCGGAAGTTATAGCGGATATGTAGTGCCGGTGCTTGCTTTCAGTCAAAAAAGGACGCTTTCCAATTTGGAGCTCTATATCTCCGGAACGGTAGGTCGAACAACATTCTTTGGAAGACGGTCAGGTTCCTCGTTCTGTTTTCATTCATATTGAAAATAGTCAAACGATTCTATCGATACATGAACATTTTCGTTCATGTCTGAAAATCCAAGGTAATCCGGATTACTTATCGTATCTTGGGAATTTCGAAAATCCTAATCTTTTTTTAAAAAATCTGAAAAAGTTCACAATGACTAACTCAAACCCCTAGATAGCAAATATGTGATCGAAAAAAAAAATAATTCGTCACGGTAACGGAGTAATCTCGCTCCTAAGTGCGTTTTTGGCGAAAAACACACTAAGTATTCTGACTTTGGTATCTCGGACATTTTTCTATAGAGAGTAGTTCAGCTAGATCTGACGTCTTTTTCTGAATTTCCTCGCTTCATGTTGATGAAAACTAGGAATCATGGGTCAGGAGCGTACTCAAAATTATTTCCAAGGGGGTCGGAAATGCTGGAAGTTTGTAATTTCTAAATTCAGTGAAATGACTCAAATTGAAAAGAAATAGATGATGGAAGGGCAGAAATAATGAATGATATACAATAGGTAACGAAAAATCTCTATTGAAGAAAAAAGAAATTCTGCAACTGTGAATTATGCATGTGTTATTATTGTGCAATGTAGTATGATATCATAGTTGTGAAATCCTGAAATTGTGAATTTTAAAATAGGTCAGGACAATTTTCTGTAAATTTTTTGAACGGTGAAGCTAGAATTAATGAAATTTGGGATACGAACGGTAATTATACGAAGTGGTAATTATCAGTAAGCAATCATCAGGATGAATAGTTCCTATAACTCATCAAGTGACACCTCGTTTGAAAGGTACTTCTAAGACCTTTCAACCATACTATAAGTGAACATTTTTTTGAGTTTACGGTAGTACTCATAGATCATATAGACAAGTTTAAAAGATAAGACTATGGGAGCTATAACCTCTAGAAAAGGAGTTTAAATGAATAATTCTTGTTATAAAACTGAATTCAATACAAAACTGGAAGGGATAAACGTAATGATGCAAGAATTCTAATCCATAACTCGCCTCTTCGAACCACAATCATTTTCTCATAAACATGAACTAAAATATCTCTTCATTGACTCCGTTGAGAGAAAAAAAAACATCATTTGACAGATCTCCTGATTGATGCCCTCCACAAGAATAAGACTTGAAGTGACCCGACCTATATTCCGACTAAATTCGTGTAACTGACATCATAATAACCGCTTTTGAGGTTACATTCGTTTCATTCGAGGTGATGCGAATTCTGCGCAATAAATCTGGGGATCCATTGAGATGAAGAAAAGATTTGCGGTCTCCGTATCACATAAATTACTCCAAACCGATACCTCCCACAACGCCATAAAAGTATATAGTGAAAGAGATCATAGTCGGTGGAGAAAGAATGAGACGTTGAAGAGGCTTTTATAGGGAGAGTGAATGAATGTTGGATGAATTATCAACGAGAGTGGACAGGATTTTTGTGTGAAAGGGAACACGTTTGGCAGTACAACGTCATTTTGTTTGGATGATCCCATCCAAGAAAATACCACTATTTTATATAGAGTTCACTTGGCACTGGCACTGAAGGTTAAGATTTGATTATTCAATTCATGCACGATTTTGTAAGGTTCTTTCCAGGTTATTAGACCTATACAGGGTGTTCCGGTGATCATGTTACAAACTTCTAGGGTAGATAAAACACACTTTTTTCAAGAAAAAAAGTTCATGTGAACATGGGTCCGGAAACGCTTCTTCAGGGAGCTAGGACCCTTCGAAGATGAAATATTTTGTATACGTTCCCTTTTTTACTTTTTATTAGCTCCAATTTCGAGAAGGCAATAAATTTCTCTAATCTAATTTATTTTCATTAAAGAAGAAGATTTGACTAACTAATAATGCTCACTATCTGTACTGAACCTCATTTTCATATTTCAACGTAATAATTGGTTCAAGACCAATAATTTATTATCGATTGGATTTAGCAATTTTCGGAGGAAACGGTGACAGTTAGCGATTTTTACAAGAGTACCTTTTTTATGTAATAGGCATTGGAGAATCATAATCAGATATAAAAATGGCAAGAAATTGAAGCTTAAGAGGAGTAGGGTCAAATTTGCCCAAATACCCCCCTGGTTTGTACGCCCCTGGTTGGAGGTGACAAAATCCGGAAGGCTCAAATTGATGAACCTACGAACTAGATTTCATGTCCCAAAATTGGTTGCGATAGCTGCAGTAGTACCGAAGCTATAAAACGAAAAGTAGTTTTTGGAGGTCATCTTCGAAGGGCCCTAGCTCCCTGAAGAAGCGTTTCCGGACCCATGTTCACATGAACTTTTTTTCTTATTTTCGTGTGTTTTATCTACCCTAGAAGTTTGTAACATGATCAACGGAACACCCTGTATATACTATTATAAATGTTGATGGAGTTGGCATGATACATTAATTGAATTTTATACAGATGTGCATTCAACGCGGGGTCTAACATTTTTTTGTGAAAATTGATAACATGGAATCCTAAAATTTCACTCCTGGGAATAGATATAGTGGGCCTTGGATTTTGTGGGAATGTGGCGCTTTTTGGTCATATAATCGAGTTCCTCAAGCTTTACGATTTGAAGAATCGCATAATCATTGAAGTATTCACAAAGTTTCAGGAGGACGGTATTGTTTAAACGTATTCATGTATTGTGATGATGTTGAATGATATTGAAACTCATTTGAAGTGATGGAATTCATTGTTTTAATAGTCTGACGACTTCGGTCGAGAATTGAAATTATGTCAATGTACCACAAATGAAGAACATTTCATCGATGGGAATCAAAAAGTTTAGCTTGCATCTACTCAAAGCAAAACATCAACTGTGGAAAGAGGTTACTGAGGTGGTTCTAAATATACCATATTCATTGTATATATTCAGTTATATAAGCGGTACACATGATATTTTATCATTTTTGCTGATTTATTTGTAGAGACATAACTCACGAACCACTTGGTATATTCTTTGATATTTGGGACGAGCATTCTTCTACTTCTCTCCCCTTCTATCCAGGCTACTTTTTTTTTATTTAATGTTCGAGGAACATCGTGGAATTTGGGAGAGAAGGAAGGTGTTGGAATCTTTCTTGAATGTTTGGAGGTTGTAAGCATCAGGAAAGACTTCACTAGGCAAAGAATTCCACAACTTTGCCGTTCTATTGATGAATGATGCTTGGTATAACGATGTTCGACTGGTCTCGAGCCTAACAGTATAGGGGTGACCAGCCTGAGCTCGTCTGGTTTGTCTACTAGGAATCTCAGCTAGAGATGAAGATAAAGGTCCGGATAAATGAAAATACAAGGTGTTTGACAGTCCTCAAAAAACACCCTGTATATACGAAAATCCGCTAACATATTTGAAAAGAGCAGGATTCTTGAATTTAGATGGCTAGAAACGGAGTTCTCGATATTGAATTATAAAAATTTCATAATTCAACAACACACTGAAATTCCATGTATGCCTGTTGAACACTCCTGACCTACACTTCATTTATCTATGTGAGACATATTTCAGTATAACTTCATGCACCTATTCAACCTAAGAATTGCAACAAATCCAACATTTATCATAGGTGAATCAATTTCTATATCCTAAAACAGACTGAAGGATTTGAATCAGATTCATTTTGATATCAGTTGAATTACGATAGGAACAAACTGTCTGTAGGTTTACTTTCTAAAAACAAAAATAGAAAAGAATAATTATTTCAATATATTCTTCTTCAGAAATTCTTCATTTTTCAGTACAGTGGTTTCTCACCTTGAGTGGAGGCATTTTTTTGTGATGTTGTAGCCAATGTGTTATCATCCCTGATGAGGAAGGGGCATGAGTTGAAAGTCAAATTTTCTCCAATAATTGCCTTCGCTAATTCCAAATTCATTATTCAGGTCAGTGAAAATGACAGAGTTTACTGCAAATCAGTCCGATTCCCTTCACTACGTTCCATTTCAGTTATCCGTAATATTCAGATACGGAAAGAGAATTTCATTCAAACTTCTCCCATTATCTCTCTGGGACTACTCTCCGATGTTCGCAAACAATGACAACTGACAAATTTATATTTATGAAACTTTTTGTGCACATCTCTCACGAATACGGCATCCCGGGACCACACGCACTATATGTGGCTATCTCCTCGAATTATTCCGCAATAAATTATACAACGTCTCTTGTTGATTCATCAGTTACGAAATCAGACACAAAGGATATGGATTCTCTTATTCGATGGGTCTGCTATTGTGCCTCGAATACGTCATCGACTACTATGGAAATTTTGACACTGGCTTCAGAATTGCCTTCACGAAATGTTCAATACTCGATATGAGTGTGTTGAGTTTCCCATATATTTATTTTTTCCGATAAAAACAATGTCGCCTTGGATTTTTGTTTTTTTTTTCGTCTTTTGGAGTATGGGTGAATCTGGAACTTGTCTTGGTGTAGTCTAAATGACCCACAGTTTCTTTGTCATGATAAATTCATTCGATTCTTCTCACAAAAACAAAACTAACTCTACTATCGTCCCTGATTGATATTGAGACAACTCATGAAATCACAGAATGAAATGATACAGTTTATTTTCAATTTGGATTTCCTAGAACCAATTATGGCAATTCATACCAAACTAGATATCACTGTACGAACTTAGGATATTCTGTTTTATAAATGCAAATAAAAGTTTCATATGTAAATGTTAATGAATGTAATGCAATAAGGAAATCTTTGCTATTAAATAAGTATCATTGCTAAACACTTTTCCATACTCAGACAATTCACTACCAAATGAGTTAAAATCTACTTAAAAAATATCTACTTGAGAGAGTTTGAAGACTACATTTCTTATTTGAGTACTTGATATAAATAAATTTGATTTCGCACTACTATTTGCATTATTTTTGTTTTTGTAACTATCAGTGTATTATATATTCATTTATACATCCATATCGACGACAAGAATGTGGCTTGGCATAATCAATTCCAGATCCGATTTCAATCATCTCAGACAGGTAATAGTATTTTTTATATTTCATAACTGCATTATCAGAAAATCAGGAGAGATTTTTTCACATTTTCTTCCACGCCTACTGCCATCAGTTCTCAAGACCAGTTTCATGAATCATAAAAATGTTTTTACTGTGACACATTGTTCATTATATTCATTAGTTGATGAACAATCACGAACCTTGAATTGGATTTTAACTCCAAACATACGCGGAAGTTCTTGGATTCTATTCAGAAGAGAGCTATTCGCCTAGTCGGTGAACTCATTGACTTCTCTAGATTATCGTGGAAAGGGCTGCGATCTCTCCCTTCTTTGGAGATATTTGCATATTCACTACTAAGGTTTGAGAAATACGAAACAGAGGAAAATTAAGAGCTTTTTTGCTCAAATCGCCTATCGTGAAGCGAAGAGCGCAAAGCCGTCCCAAGTTCAAATCCTGTGGTAGTCAATATTTTTTTTTTATAATTTTCACTTCATTTCAACGATGTGTTTGTTTGGCTATTACATAGGATAACTGCTGATAGTAAAAGGTCACTTTTCTAATTTGGAATCAACACAATGTGGACTGAGATAGGAACAGGACGTTTTTCTTATTCTATCTGAATTTTCAGAGGAACTTTAGGCATTTTCTTGGCTAATTCCAGTCATCACGAGTTTCATTTCGCAAGTCTTCGTCAGCAAGAAATGTAAATTGTCCCTGTCCTGGCGATAAATGTCAGTACACAACAAATCAAATTTAACGACTTGCCGCAAAACTTTTCTGTTCCGCTCTCGAACTACGTTCCGTGAAATATGAGGCAAAGAACACCACAGAAATGTCCAGCGAGACTCGACCGAGTAGAAAAACAAGTTAATTTACTCGCTGAATAAGTTGCAGAATAAATGAAGAGTTGTCAGTTCGACGCAGAAAGATGATATTTTCACATTTCCTATTTTTTTTTTATCTGTGGACAACACGAAAGGGAAACCTATGATGTTAGAGGAACATCGTGTTAGCCAGCGGTGGAATTTTGGGAGAGTAGGAAGGTGTTGGAATTTTTCTTGAAAGTTTTGAGGTTTTAAGCATCAGGAAAGACTTCACTAGGCAAAGAATTCCACAACTTTGCCGTTCTATTGATGAATGATGCTTGGCATAGCGATGTTCGACATGTCTCGAGTCTGACAGTGTATTAGGCGTGACCAGCCTGAGCTCGTCTGGTTTGTCTACTAGGAATCGCGCGTGGTGGCATAATAGATGATATTTTCGTTGAGCACCGACCGTGGAAGTATCTATAAAAAATGCATAGATCGCCGACCTTTCTACGATGATCTAGAGAGGTCAATGATTTGGTGAGTGTTGTGTGCACTTTACATGATATTGAATGGAAAGAGACTTATTTCGTGACCTAACTGAGGCCTATGATTGTGTAGATCAACTATATGGAACAACTCGAGACGTCAAACGTCAGAATTTCTGAAAGCTGCCTTTGTCACTTCTGGAGTGCCTCACGGCTCTGTTCTGGGTCCTGTATTAATTCCACGCCATATCAACGAGTTGGCAAGCATTGATATCAATGGGACCTTCACCATTTTTGCAGACGACTAACAATACTTAAGATAAGACAGCTGATGTGTCATCTGCAATGCATTGATTGCAACCCACATGAGATATGGTGAAGAATTCTAGGCACTAGGTAACATTGATCAGTTTCAATCAATATTTGAATTATAAAAATAGCTATACGCTGTACTCCTCAATTTTAACAAGTGCTATATTGTCTTTACTTTCGATGATCTCTCATAATATGACAACGACTTTGTTTCGTTTAAGTCTAGCACTTTTGTGTCGATAAACAATGTTCTTTCAACCAGCCTTCACAGTTCAATGTAGACACCTACAAAATCGCAAACAATCGCTCTAGCAAAGCCCAAATGAACATAATCGAACTATCTCCATCACAAATCACCGCATACAAAGTGTCCAGTTTAACGGTCACCGTCGAATGGTTGTCCGGTGAGAGAAATAAACATTACGTCACAGCTGGAGATAAGGGTGTTGACAATAATTGATCCGGATCGACTTCCGTTTCTGCGACTAGGTACCGAATTGTCAAAACATCATCATGATTCGAACAGCGGGAGGTCCTTTTGGTCCTTGCCGTTCCGACAGCAGCATCGAGAAGGCCTTGGATGAGTAGGAAATTCGACGAAACATAGGCGGCGTAGACGATGAATGTATTTCACGTGATGAGTCAGGAAATGTATCTGTCGAGGAAGAATTCTTACAAAGAAAAGTCCAGTCACATGGTAATCAGTCATTCTGTCATTTTTTTCCGTGTGCAAATTACAATGATAATGAGCGGAGTAAAGACTACTAGTCAATCTGAGCTGCAGAAAATTGGCATTGAAACAATTTCTAGCAATATCAATCGAAATAAAAGCTGCCTTCGAGAGGCTACAAAAATCAGAGAAAGTATTCATTATGAGTCAGGTATCATCTGCAAATGGAATGGTGGTAGTGTCACAAAGCATGTGGTGATACCATTGATATAAATCATAAAAAGTAATGGTCCCAAGTTCGAGCCCTGAGGAACACCATATGAGAATGGTCGGGGTTAAGTTGTTCACTTATTGATTTTCACTAGTTGTTTCTTGTTCACTTAACTCATGACAATTCCAGAGAATTGATGTATATTTAGAGTTAGGAATGGATTCATAGTTGATAATAATAGAGGAAGGAATGAACAAAATACTACATTGAAGACGAAACTTGATGGGAAAAAGAAACAAATTAGTGAATCTGTTGGAAAGGGAATAATGTTTACGTTTTGTGGGTTCGAATAAAGAGTATGAGCACGCCTCTGGTCTCTAGAAGGAATGAAAGCGTATTCCTCCAAGAAAACCAATGTTTTTGCCACCGGGATATCAAAGAAATCGGACGTTGTGATCAAGATTGATGGTAGTGTTGATATACATTTGTCTGAATGCAGGCTGTCATTCAAAATAAATTGCTGTTAGAGTGAAACTGAACGAAACTCACAGACTTTCAAGAGAACAATCTGTGAACTTTATGAACTCCACAAAGCAGGGACCGATGACTCGATCTCTATAACGTACAAAACTCGAGGAATGCGGCGAATTGATGAGCACTAGCAATTTTGAGACGCAAAGTGGTTCGAGGAGCTCTGGGTGAGGACTTTCCATCGGTTTTCTCGAGAGTTTCTCTTCTCGATAACAAAACTTCATAACTTCAAGTAAGTTTAACTGGTTCGAGTGGGCAGACGCTCGAAATCGTTTACAGACATCCAACTTGTTCCAAAGTTTAACGCCATCCCACTTGACATTCTTCCACCGATCCAACAATGAATTGATATTGCTGTAGGTCAGTAATTGTTTCCTAATTAAGTTACGAGACAATGCATCTCTTCCATAACAATGAAATGATAGATATTTACGTTACTAGTCCGGTAAAAGTTTACCGGATGTGTGACGTATATCATTTTATTTCATACTGCTAAAAAACAAAAATGAACAGTGAAAAATAAAATATTAATCTTTGTTGAAGTGCTACAACAAAAAAATGGGAATGTATCAGCAAGTAGCAACTCCCTAATAAATAATTCATCCAATGGAGCTCCTGGTATCCATATTCATGGGAACGAAAATTTAACGGTTAATATTACTATTAGCAATAAGTAATTCCTGTGTATTGTTTTGCTGTTGAATTTTCAATAAATGTATTCATGCTTTTGACGCATAACTGAGTTTTCAATATTTACAATCCGGTAAAATTTCATTACGGGATAGTAGCACGTAATGAGATATTACGTGCGCATATCCTGTAAAAGTCTATTTTCCGGATTGAAATCAGGTACGTAAAGGTATGTTCTATTATGCAGTATGAAATAAATGAATTTATTCGTATTTTGCATCAATTTTTATTGATGCAGACTAGTTACAGTTGAAAGCAGGGTAGTTAATGGATATCAATATTGAAGACATAAAAGTTGTATGTCGGAAGTTGTTTCAATGAGCATTTGGGTGTCAGAATATCTTTCGATACAAACAAAAACAACACATACCATAAATATTTTTATAATCAAAATCAGTCTTAGAATTCTATTTACATAACATTTATACTCGTTTGGCACTCTATTTTTTATCACAAATTTCATAATCAAATAGCTATTTACAAATGTACATATTATGCACAGCTCCCACTGTTTAGAGATGCAATATAAAAAATATATAAGTTTTAATACTTTTCTTTATCCCGATAGTAGCTCAATGAATTGTTTGTTCCAAAAAGTATGGTTAGTTTCTTCATAGTCGAATTTGAAACACACAAAGTTATCTTTCGTTGCGTGAATTGTATAAACCTATTCGTTTCATGGATATTAATAGTTGTCAGTCGAAATCTTGATTCAAAAACTGTGGCTAGATCAGATGATAAGACGCCATATTCAATTAGTGTGTTTTTTTCATCGTTGTTATCTTTCACACCATCTTCACTGTTCAATTTCAAAAGAACACTCAACGGTATTTCTCTTCTAAATTGTTTGGATCCCATCGAATTCAAACCAAATCCGCAGCAATCAGTCACTGTTTAAACTCGTTGTGAACCACTTAAAATCTCTCCTAAACCACTCAACAACCTTTCAATAGCGTTCGCTTCCAGAGCAACTGAACTCTTTGAGGTTATGTGAGGTTAGGTCAGTCTGTACCACGTGGTTTATCAATACACCATGGATACGAAGGGGTGACTGTTTGAACTGCTTGAAGCGGAAGTGGTTCCTTCATCGTTGTCAACATAGTTGTCATTCATACCATGTTCAAGTTGAAACAAAGAGGTCGGATATTGCTGTTTGAACCACATCAAATCACACGTAAATCTCTCAACGACCTTTCAATATCGTTGAACTCCTTCTGTACCACGTGGTTCCTCTCAATACATCATGGGTATGAATGGATAACTGGTCGAAGCGGAAGCCCAAGTATCGAAGGGCAGCATGACAGGCACTGCGTAGAGCCCTTTGGGCTGAAAGTGCGTCCTGGAATGCTTTTTGAGATGGTCTTTTCGGCCGAAACGTTTGCCGCAGTGGTTACAAGGGAAAGGACGGAGGCCAGAGTGGATTCGCTTGTGACGGGTCAACTCCTCGTTTCTAGTGAAGGTTTTGCCACATTCTTTTTCTTCGCATTTGAAGGGACGTTCGCCTGAAAGACAAATATCTTGAGATTGAAAATTTCATAGAAAATATTAATTCATTAAGTTTCTATACACAGATATATTTTGAAATTCCTAGTCCAGGTTTTTCAATGTACTGGTTGATATGAGCAGATTGAGATTGAAAACATTCAGATGCTCAGAATTTATGATGTATCAGCTAGCTTTCACTTATTTTATTCTATATAGATTTTGATATCAACTGAATAGCAAATAACAGGGCAATGACATAGTGGCATGTAATTTTTATATGTGGATCGAGATCTTTTACTGCAGTGCTAATGATTTTTAATCAATATATGGTTCAAGCATGTTTTTGTATGATATTTCATATGTAAAAAATAGCGAACCTGTAAATAATAAATCGATACACGGACGAATTCAAGAAAAATTGACAACGATATGTAATTATTGTTTCGTAAAGAAATTTCACACTCTAATGACAGAGGAGATAGAAATCGAAAAAAAAATATTGAAATAGATAAGGTTGTTGAAGGAAAAATATTGAAGATATTACTAGTATGAGATGGATTTACTATAAAAACTTCCTTCAAGGTCTTCTCTATGATGATACACCAGATTCTCAACCATGAAGACAATATCACTCATTGTGTAATTCAAGGATATGATTGTTGCTAGATTGAGCTACTTTCAGCTATTTTTTGCTACAATCATCAAAATGTAACAATCTTAAAAGGTTGGATCTAGATGGAAATTTGCAAGTTTTCCAACTCAATATTTCGTGAAATCGTTGTAGCTAATCTCTTGGCACTCGTGCGAGTACAAACTATGTTCGAGGTGGTAGAAAAAAAATCTCTTGCTCACTAACCGGTATGTATCCTGATGTGGCCCTTTAACTGCCCGTTATTGGAGAATCCCACATCGCAGTGTGGACACTTGTACTTCTTCGGCCGCTGTTTCTTGGCAGCCAGAACCTTCGCTTGGTGCTCCTGACTCAGAACCCGAGCGTACTCCTCGAAGGCGAAACCTTGCGCCATCGTCTCCATCAGCAGAGGATCACCGGCAGCCAAGCCCAGAGACTGAGCCAAGGCCAAGTTGCCGTGCAGGTGGTCAGGATAAACGGCAGGATAGAGTTCTGTAGAGTAGTCCAAGTGCAGCTTCGGAGGTGTTGGAGTGTCTTGCAACGGGGTGAAGCTGTGTTTGTGCTCCAGTGAAGCTTCCAGCTTCACTGCAGCACTAGCACTGTTGGCTTCTCTATCCTGAGCGCTGGCACTGGCACTGGCACTGGTGTCCCACGGTCGGAAAATCCTGGTGCACTTGTTATCCCCGGGCTGCTCGAAGGGGTGCATTTTGTTGATGTGCATTTCGGCCACTCGAGCTTGTTTGACTAAACAGCTTCTAAACAAACAAGGGTTTATACCCCTGCGGGTCGGGGGCAGGCCCATATCACTAGAGGGGATAGATCAGCCACAATGACTACCCTCTTTTGTTGCATTCATTGAATGAGAGTGATATTTCGTTGGATTTTGTGCCTTACGGTGAATGGGGTGTTGGGAGGTGTGTTCGCGAGGGATTTGTGTCGTGTTCAGAGAGTTGCTAGTTTTTTACGGTTGTCTTTTTAATTCAGTCTTCGGATTATGGCTGAATCCCTTTCATCCACTTATAAGGGTTGAATGGGATTTGCAGGTAAGTATGTTGTAATTCTATTCGAGGGTATTTTTTATGAGGGCCAAGTCGATCATCCATGAACAATAGTGGCATTCCAAATTAGGAAATTTCTGGAGAAATATAGGATTTCCCACTTTGGTTCTTCATCAATGTGCAATTTCCATCAACGATTTTTGTTAATGTGAAGGTTACCAATTTTTATTTTACTCATGAAAAATGGCCACAATATGTTCTGAATCTGACGGTTTTCTATTGGAAATTATATTTCAAGAATGCTTTCCTACTGATAGTCCAGGAATTATGATTTCGGGTCGATTCTAATGTATTTTTTGCTTTTGCTATCATTAAGAATTCTTCTCAAAATTAAGATTTTTCTCTCAATTCCGAGTTATGTTACAACTCGAAGGGTATTTTTATGTTTTTGATATATTATGATTTATTATATCTTGTGATTTTGTGATGAGACTATAAATTACTGGTACTTGATTTTACAACTTGGAAATTGCATGAATTTGCATTAAAACTCGAAATTAGGAGTAAATTCGTCCCACAACTCAAAATCACAGCAAAATTTCGTTTCACAACTCAAAACTGCCATAATTTCATAAAACAACTTGATATTAGTTCAATTTTGTAATTAATACAGCTCAAAAATAAGGAGATCTTGATTTCATGTCACAGCTTGAAATTAGTGCTAATTTCGTGCTACAACTTGATATTACTGATTTCGTGTTACAACTCAAAACTGCCGTTATTTTGTGAAATAATTGAAAGTCAGTGCCAAATTTGAGAATCGACTTGAGATTATTTGAATTTCGTACTTTCTATACACATCGAAATATAGAGAGAGTGATTTCATGTTACAGTCCAAAATCAGTGCTGATCTCGTGGTATAACTTGAGATTACTTATTAGTAATTATTAAAAATCGAAATCGATCAAATAGGTAATCTCAGTTATATAATATTCTAACCAAATTCGGAAGATACAATTAATATTTGACAGTGGAAAATAAACATGTAGTGATGAAGGAACAGCGGCGTCCAACTTGCAATAATTGTTTGGTATACAGGGTGTTTTACAACCCTCGATTATTTCCTAATTTTCCTATGTTCGAGTGGTCCAAAGGATACGCAATTTATTGAATATATCTTCTCGAAAACAGAGCAAAATGAGCAAATGACAACTTACAAAGAAGAAAAGTGTTTTCTAAAAACCTTTTGTATCTTCGAAAGGATGCACATTAGGACACACATTCATATGAACTTTTATAGAACTATTATAGACAATTGATCAACACCTGCAGCATACTTGATAAAGATGTAATATTTTTGGACTATATTAATATCTCCAAAGTAGGAACATTCGAGATGCGTCAAGATTTCTGATTGATTGTTACATTAAATGATCTCAGACGATGCCTCGTATGGGCTTATGAATCAAAATTCATATCGAGCCTTGGCACCCGCCTATTTTATCGAATAGGTAACGAATATCGAATTAGATTCATTGTGTCCCGAAGGTAATCGATCAATGCGTTTCCGAAATCCAGGAATAAGGATGCATTGTCGGTCGGGAAACACGATATTCATAAAAAAGAAGGCGATTTGAATGGTGAATACGGTTTTCCACTCGATCATACCGACTTGACACGAGCGTCTGTCTCGACAATACAACAATTTTCGTTCGGTTCCCACTCGAATTCGTTTCCCGGGTCTTTTTTTTTTCAGTCTACTGGTGTCATTTCGAGTGGAATCTGTCAGATTTCACAAACTCATTGATGCTCATGACTAATCGAATCTAAATCATGTGATAATTGTTCACACGTACAATGAATAATATCGCTTTTAGATTTTTTTCTAGATTTGCTGGGATTATTTCGGTTCGCTTCGAAAAATAAAAGAAAGAGATTTCAATGATAATAAGGACAGATTCTCGCGCTCAAAATCTAACCTCCACATACCTAAAACCGAAATTCTCTATTTGTCAGTGACACCTTAATTTCCTAAAATTTGGAAATACAAATATATTTCTGATAAAATCAAAACTTCTACTTATCTTGGTGGACGTTTCGGTATCGGATGTGCTCCTTTTTCATATACAATTTACATATTTTTTCCTTTGCGATATTCTCGATGATTCGTCATTCTTGACACTGAAAAGAGACTAGTTTTCAGACAGAGAAATTCAATTCACTGAATTGGAATCACTATTTTCATATTTAGTTCTGAGAAATGGATGCCAAGCCTCATCTATATCAACTGAACAAGAAGCAATATTATTGTCTCCGTTCAGGAAAATACAAACATCGCTATACCAAGCATCATTCATCAATAGAACGGCAAAGTTGTTGAATTCTTTGCCTAGTGAAGTCTTTCCTGATGCTTACAACCTCCAAACATTCAAGAAAAATTCCAACACCTTCCTTCTTTCCCAAAATTCCACCGCTGGCTAACACGATGTTCCTCGAACATCATAGGTTTCCCTTTCGTGTTGTCCACAGATAAAAAAAAAATATGATCCATATGTTGTCCATTTCCAGTAAGGATACGCTAATTTCGATTGGTCAGTTACTTTTTTCAAAGTGTATTGTTCTTATGTCTTCCTTATGTTTTATTCCCCTCTTCTTTTACTAATAGATGCCTGCTAGTTTCACCTCTATATAGAATTCTCCACGAACACGTGGTATAGTGTAAATATAATTTCTTGATAATTGTTCCTCATTACTCGGTTTTGTAAGAAAAATCCCGGGAAATCTTGAAAAAAGTTATACATCACCACCTCGATCAAACTACAAATAGTAAATAAATATCACTAGATTTTATATTTTCGATATGTATCAGTGTTTATTCAGTGAGTATAAACATTTTTCCATCACAACCTCAAGCGACCTGTTTGTGAGTCTATAGGAAATTGTCTTTGTGTAGATTTCTCTGATTTTCATAAAAAAAAAATCTCCAATTATCCTCAAGCCGACTTTATTCAGAAATGCCTCAAATTAGACTCCCGTTCGTTTCCCAGAACAATGCATAACAGATTAGAAATCGATCCGAGGATATTTTCTCCTTCAATATTATTCAGGAAGCGAGAAAATGAGAACAGATTGCTCTGCCTCGTTTGTTATCTTTCAGCAAGTGGAAAAATTTCCACCTGATCCTTTTTCAAAGGCTTTGAATAATTGATGGCAAACAGGAAGGAAAAGAATTTATGTCTTGTACAAGCCAGACTGCTCAGAAATTGAGATCATCTCTTCTTTTGTCACTGTTATGGAGCAACCACATACAGGGTTTTCCCGTATTCTTGATCCCAGGGTTATTTTCACAAAAATGATGAGTACAATAGTGCTATATTTTGTATATAATCGTGATATATTTTTCTGAACTCTCAGAATTCGTTGACATTTCAACAACATAAGTCTGAAGTTTTTCCAGTGGAACACCTTGTATATCATTTCATTGTCTCATGAGTACGGCCAACTATGTTTCATTGCACATTAATTCACATTTTATCAAACATTTGAACTCTTCGAAATCGAATCGCTGAAATCAACCAGATGTATATATGTTTGAAATCAGGAAAAAAATTATGTTTCCAGATATGAGATGATATTCAGTATGATCACATGAAAATGGAAACATGTCAAAATATGACATTGGCTGAATGAATGTCAATTCTATGATAACTTTCAAAATAACCCCTTTTTTATTTTTTTACTAAGCCTCTCTTAGTGCAAGACTTTCATGGAGTAAAACGAATGTAGTAGGTATACTATTTGATACAACGTACGTTTATTTTGACACTTTCTGACAATTATATGATCGATCTATGCTGCAGACGACAACCCTTGTGTTCAAAAGTTATAACAACTGCAACTAAATCGTTTGGGAATGTCTTGTAAAATTGAATACGGATCCATCAAAATTTGTCAGCGGTTTGGAAGGATTAGTTGTGTACAAAGGATGATTTCTTCGTAGGTAATAACTATTGCATTGAAGAGGGGTGAGACGATTCTGGATGCAAAAGAGAATCAGGAGAGACAAAGGAATTTTAGAAAAAATTGTAGGAAGTCCCATGCGCAGTAACATGCTTTAATCAATGATGATTACACTTACATATTCACTGGATTATCGTATATTTGAGACTTTTCTTCGAAAATCTGAAAGAATTTACAACCACTCATTCAGTATTTTCACTTTGACAATCCATATCTCCGGAACGGTGGGTCCCACGGATTCAATCGAATAGCCTATCGATTTATAGGAAATTTTTCTAGAATAATTCCATTTTCGAGCACGATCTGGCGATTTATTTCCAAGTTATAGCGGATAATTCGCGCCGGTGCGCGATTTTGGGTAAAAAATGTTCACCCGTAAATTTGGAGCTCGATCTCTCCGGAGCAGTTGGTCGCAGAACATTTTCCGGCACACGGTCGGATTTTCATCTAGTTTGCGAAATTTCAAATGATTCGATCGACAAATTGGCGGTTTCGTTGATGTCAAAAATATAACCAGATTATCGTATCTTGGAAATTCCGCATTATTCTTTTAAAAATCTGAGGAAATTCACAACTACTGATTCGGACCCGTAGGAATTCAATCTGCAATAGAAAAGAATCAATTCGTCTCGATAACAGAGTGATCTCGCACCTAAGTGCGATTTTCGCCAACGAAACGGACGGTCTTACGAACTCGATCGATCCACCGATCGATTCCTCGTTCAATTTTTATCTAGATTACAGGATTTCGGAAGGATAGATCGCGAAATGAGGAATTTCGTTCATGACATAAGATCCATGATACATATTTGTCGGATAATCGTAGCTTGGAAATTTCGAAATTTCTAATAATTGTTTGAAAAATCTGAAAAAAATCACAACCACTAAGACGGACCTGTAGAAAACGAATCTGAGATCGAAAAAACTGGATTCGTCTCGATAACGGAGTAATCTCGCTCCTAAATGCGATTTTTGCGAAAAAGCGCACTATTTTCACTTTGACGTGCAATATCTCCGGAACGGTCGGTTTTACGAACTCGATCGATCCACCAATCGATTTCTCGTTCAATTTTCATCTAGATTACAGAATTTTGAACGGATTGATTGCAAAATGGGAAATTTCGTTCATGTCAGAAGGTCCATGATACATATTTATCGGATAATCGTAGCTTGGAAATTTCGAAATTTCTAATTATTGTTTGAAAAATCTGAAAAAAATCACAACCACTGAGTCGGACCTGTAGAAAACGAATCTGAGATCGAAAAAACTGAATTCGTCCCGATAACGGAGTAATCTCGCTCCTAAATGCGATTTTTGCGAAAAAGCGCACTATTTTCACTTTGACGTGCAATATCTCAAGAACGTTCGATTTTACGAACTCGATCGATCCACCAATCGATTTCTCGTTCAATTTTCATCTAGATTACAGAATTTTGAACGGATTGATTGCAAAATGGGAAATTTCGTTCATGTCAGAAGGTCCATGATACATATTTATCGCATAATCGTAGCTTGGAAATTTCGAAATTTCTAATTATTGTTTGAAAAATCTGAAAAAAATCACAACCACTGAGTCGGACCTGTAGAAAACGAATCTGAGATCGAAAAAACTGAATTCGTCTCGATAACGGAGTAATCTCGCTCCTAAGTGCGATTTTTGCGAAAAAGCGCACTATTTTCACTTTGACGTGCAATATCTCAGGAACGGTCGGTTTTACGAACTCGATCGATCCACCAATCGATTTCTCGTTCAATTTTCATCTAGATTACAGAATTTTGAACGGATTGATTGCAAAATGGGAAATTTCGTTCATGTCAGAAGGTCCATGATACATATTTATCGGATAATCGTAGCTTGGAAATTTCGAAATTTCTAATTATTGTTTGAAAAATCTGAAAAAAATCACAACCACTGAGTCGGACCTGTAGAAAACGAATCTGAGATCGAAAAAACTGAATTCGTCTCGATAACGGAGTAATCTCGCTCCTAAGTGCGATTTTTGCGAAAAACCGCACTATTTTCACTTTGACGTGCAATATCTCAGGAACGGTCGGTTTTACGAACTCGATCGATCCACCAATCGATTTCTCGTTCAATTTTCATCTAGATTACAGAATTTTGAACGGATTGATTGCAAAATGGGAAATTTCGTTCATGTCAGAAGGTCCATGATACATATTTATCGGATAATCGTAGCTTGGAAATTTCGAAATTTCTAATTATTGTTTGAAAAATCTGAAAAAAATCACAACCACTGAGTCGGACCTGTAGAAAACGAATCTGAGATCGAAAAAACTGAATTCGTCTCGATAACGGAGTAATCTCGCTCCTAAGTGCGATTTTTGCGAAAAACCGCACTATTTTCACTTTGACGTGCAATATCTCAGGAACGGTCGGTTTTACGAACTCGATCGATCCACCAATCGATTTCTCGTTCAATTTTCATCTAGATTACAGAATTTTGAACGGATTGATTGCAAAATGGGAAATTTCGTTCATGTCAGAAGGTCCATGATACATATTTATCGGATAATCGTAGCTTGGAAATTTCGAAATTTCTAATTATTGTTTGAAAAATCTGAAAAAAATCACAATCACTAAGTCGGACCTGTAGAAAACGAATCTGAGATCGAAAAAACTGAATTCGTCCCGATAACGGAGTAATCTCGCTCCTAAATGCGATTTTTGCGAAAAAGCGCACTATTTTCACTTTGACGTGCAATATCTCAGGAACGGTCGGTCTAACGAACTCGATCGATCCACCGATCGATTCCTCGTTTGATTCCCATCCAGACTGCAGAATTCCAAACGATTCAATCTGAAAATGTAGAATTTCGTTCATGTCAGATCCAGATATTCAGGGTAATCACTCAAAAATATGAGAATGATCTATTCATTTTTCTGATTGTCCTCACCATAACCCGAGAAAAAGGATTTTGATGATGGGTTGAACATCAGAAGTTGTCATATAGTCCGGAAGCCATGAAATGAATGATGAAATAAAGAACCCTGTCATGTTATTCACGAAAATTAGTAGTTCCATTCCAGTAATGTCAGCCTTTGTCATGTTTAGCTTCCCCAGCCAGTCCAGTAAAATAATTATTTTCCAGTGTGAGAAATGAATTTCGAAGAGAGCTTGAAAAAATTTCGACCGA
This sequence comes from Gastrophysa polygoni, assembly GCA_963576655.1. NCBI lineage: Eukaryota > Metazoa > Arthropoda > Insecta > Coleoptera > Chrysomelidae > Gastrophysa > Gastrophysa polygoni. The sequence continues at coordinate 798,110 of OY755084.1, forward strand.
AGGATTTTTCAATGTGGAAGATTCTCGATCCATAAAGAATATCGTGGTTATGCGGCTTGCCTTGCTGTATATGTTTCAGAAGATATCGGCAATATTTTTCCATATGTATGGCGCATAAATCACTCTGCCCTCGAATAAAGTGGCAAGCTATGCAAAGAAGGGCTGTTTTATCGAAAGCTGGGGCAGGAACTGAACCAATTACGTCCCTCCCCTAGACGCCTTTGCAGCACCCCTAGAATATCACACGGGGGTGAACTCTGAAGCTAACCCGCCTCAGATGGCCTGGGGTTGTTAGTCTTCACTAGTCAGAGCGCTGTTTGTGATTCGAAATTCACATGAATAACTGAAATATTGGTTTTTTCGTCGTTACAATTCCTTTGAGATTTCCTTGAATATTGAGTTTTCTGAAATATTTCAGAATATTTCGAGAGGTACTGCTCTGAATTTCGAATTGAAACGCCACTGACTATATTATGATGTCCCAATAATCTCAAGGAATGATGCATTCAATTATGTGGCTTTATCCTCACCACAGTTCTTCTATAATCTTTCTTGGTTTTCGAAATACCTAACAAAATTCATTTCTGTGCTTCTCGATATCAGGTAGTTATATATTTCAGTTTTTTTTCTCATTTGTATTGAGATTTTGATTATACATTGTCTGCATTATTCTTAAATAATTAATTTGAATTTGATTTAATTCTTGAATTGAAGTCGATGGAACTATTTTTGAGTACTGACCAAATCGAGATATTTCCATTTAACAGATTTTTAGAATTTTCTCTCCTCGTTTCAGGAAATGAAAATAGAAATTGGAATATTTTTTTCAATATATTCGTAGCATGGACATATTTATGACCCGTCCCAAAATATTACTGTTCTTGGAATTGAACCTTCAGATACCTGAAAGAGAAAATTCTCAATTCAATCAAAATTTCTTTTCATTTTAGTGATAGTTTGGGAACAAATTTGCTCTCATCAACACAGTACACCGAAACTTCCACCACTAAGATGAGTAGAAATTATTTCATCGAGGATAGAGCATCCCAAAAATCTGTAAAAATTATCACTCATTCACTGTTTCAGAGTTCATCAATTTATATAAGTATATAATATAATGAAACCATCATAGTACCAATACTCTCATAAAATATACCTTCAATAATAATTACCTTTGAGTAGAGGTCAATATATTTACATACGGGAATGAATGAAATGTCAATACAAGGGCAAATTTCAGTTCAGGTTCTCTACTGAAATGCTCTTCCACTTTACCCAAAAAAATACCACTGAAATCCGTATGAAATGAATTCAAAATATGAAAGAAATAGTACATTTTAACATAATATATAATATTTATATATATATATAGGCAACATAAATGCCAAATGGATCATTGATTTTAATCAAATCAGCATGAAAACGTGTATGATTTAAAGTGATAGGGAATGTCATTGTAAACGTGGCATATTTTTGGTATTTAAAACATCTTCGGAAATAATCCATTTTGAACAGACGTGGGGACGGTATTCCTCTTAACCTAATATAATATTTGGGCTATGTGAATGTTATTATCATCATAATAAGTATCATTACCACTTTTCATATTGTTACCTACATTTCATGTTCAGATTTTTGTGATTGTCTGCTTCTGTAGGTAGAGTGTAAGGAAGTGAAAAAAACGTCTCTCACATCGGTTAACGGTGAAGACATTGCCTTTTCATTTTTTTAAATTTGTATCCTGATTTTCTGATACTACCACTAATATTATCATCATTCAATTTCGATTAAAATTGCTGGTGCCACAATCAGAATCCAGAATAAATGCACCACGCAGGAATCAGATTTCCCCCGATATACGAATGACTCGCTTCCTCAAACGGATTTTCGAATTAGTATTGAACAGACTCACGCTAGTGGAAACTGCCATCGTGTCGGCCATTTTGCCGTTATTTATTATCGAAAAGGGCCATGGTTTTTGGCTGAAAGAGGAAGGGTTCGCGTCCCATCGACAACGATCTGGAATTATGAATAGCTTCGATGGGAATTATCAATGTAGGATCGACATTTTGGATGTTTCACCCTGTACAGGGTGTCCGAAGCACCAGAAGAATTGCCGACAATAATTTTCCAGGATAACTAAATGTATTTGTGACTAGTTTCTTTTTTTATGAAATTTTTACTTGTGAACATTTTTTCCATCTTCACGAAGAAAAAAACTGCTTTAAGCTAAATGGCATTCATATACTCGATCTCAGATTTACAAATTAACTCTGAAGAACGCCTTATGAAACTACTTCATTTTTTTTTTATCTGTGGACAACACGAAAGGGAAGCCTATGATGTTCGAGGAACATCGTGTTAGCCAGCGGTGGAATTTTGGGAAAGAAGGAAGGTGTTGGAATTTTTCTTGAATGTTTGGAGGTTGTAAGCATCAGGAAAGACTTCACTAGGCAAAGAATTCCATAACTTTGCCGTTCTATTGATGAATGATGCTTGGTATAGCGATGTTCGACAGGTCTCGAGCCTGACAGTGACTTCATATCGTAGCTTATCGATTATCCATTGAAATGTTCACATTAACATTTATTCAACTGAATTTTCTTGCATTGGCCGAACGGAAATACAAGTTTTAGCACCACAAATTTTTATATCAGCTCAGAACATGATTTCTTCAAGAGGACCTTGTATCAGACACCTTTTACAGTTGATATATGATTATTGATTATTGTTCTGGTAATTAGAAAATAGAACGGAGAAGTTGAAAGTGAAAAGCACTAGTGTGAGAATATTTGAGAATCGCAATTCGAATTCGACTAGGCGTATTTCGTGAAGTTTTAATGAATGACAATGGAAAGTCGGTTAATCTTGAAATGATGATGATTCAAATATTCAAGGTCGTAAGAAAAACAGTGTACATAACTTATTGGAAAGTGTATGGAAACTCGCTACATTTCCTAAATATGTCACTTTCCTCACTAGTTATGTAATATACTATTTGACAAGCTTTGATGGTTCATATTGTCATTATCCTATTCAACTTCCAATAAGTACCTAAATCGTTATCGATTTGTGAATGATAATACTCTAACCTGAACCGTTTTAAAATACTTTCTATGGAAGCCAAGGCAACTGAATTAGTCACAGTTCTGGCTCGATTAAACTCGACAGGCCATTGTAGTTCTTTATAGTCAAATATTTATAGGTCCTTTTATCCGGAGCATGCCTTTAGGGATTTTGCACAGCTTTCAGAATGTCTTTACCTCAATGGGATCTCGGCTTATAACTTCATTTCACGAATAAGGAATCGATCGAAAAGGGCGATTTTATCTCTCTCTCTCTCTTTGGTTTCGCTGAACTTGGCTTTTTGAACTTCAAATTAACGATGCTATCTTTGTATTGTCGAGTCATAATGAAGTATCTAGAAAGCGAACTTTGAGAGGAGACGAGAATGATTTTTAATTCGGGATACATCCAGATTAGATCATGTTTCTTACAATGCGTGATTCAACCACGACATTATTTATCAAACATAATACGGCTATGAAGCCATCACATTCTTATTTATCAAGCCACAATTTTTTTTTGCTCCACATTTATCTTGAAACGAGATCTGAAAATCTACTAGAGTTCAATTCAATATATTTCAGATGTTTGGGATTTTCTCTTCTCGTTTCTAAAATTAAAAATTGAAAATTTTGATAATTATTTCAATATATTTGTAGCAAGGACATATATTTATGATCAGCCGTAAAATGTCATTGTGCTTGAAATTCATCCCTCAGATACCAAAAAGAGGTATCCTCTATTTGCCAGTGACAGTTCGTTTTTCGAAAAATTTGGAAGACAAATACAGGGTTGCGAAATAGTGCGTCAGAGTCTGATTGCAGAGACCTATGATAGCTTGAGACATATTTCAAAAAACAACGTGAACTAGACAATATGGTCTATCAGGAGAAATCATTGCGACATATACAGGGCCCATCAGAAAAAAATTGAGAGTCAAGTAAATTTTTTTTTTCAAATGGAATGCCTTATTGTACATCAGCATGATTTTTTTAACGTCCCGGTGACCTCCATGCCCAATATTATCGACAATCTCTCAATCACTAGACCGTTACGATTTTTTTTGTCAAGATAATAACATTCGCAGATGCATACTTGAAAAGTATACCTGACGCCACAATTATCAATATCAGTAGGAAATAATGCTGAAGCTATTTGCAAGAGTATTGGGTGATATTTATGATCCATTCCGACGTTTCATATTCGTACAGGGTGGTCAAAAAAGATTTTTCAATTCGGAATATTTCGAATTAATTTTTCTCGGTAATTCAAATCGAACACCCTGTGCATTAAATTGTAACATTATTATCATCGATCATGATTTCATGCCAATGTTTCGACAAACAAAGAGAAGATATTATTTAAAATCTCGAATATTTCTTTAATGACAAATTTCCAAATTCGTTGATTACATAACTTTTTATAGTGTCAAGGCGATGCTGCATTTTATTTGCGAATGGAAGTTCGGCTGAAAGTTTACTTTGCGAAGTTGAACTCCACCAGAGGACGGAGCGGATAGAGATAGAGCAAGTTTTAACAGTAATACAAGTTTTCGCGAAATTGGCACTGTCCCAAAAATATTCCCGGATTTCATAACGAATTCAGTTTAGTCACAGTGTGACTTCTTCCGTTTATGACCCTCGGATGTTTTATGCATTCAATCTGAATAAGAAACTCCATTGTGAATCAATAAACTCAACGTTTGCATGATTTAAGAAGCGAAATGGATCTATCAGTCAGTCAGTTGTTCTCGCTCATAGTTGTGAACTTCATGAATTAGAATGATTGGACGTTTTATTCTCAATGTAGGCAGCTTCAACTGTGAATACAGGGTGTTACAGAACTATGGGAGCAAACTTCTAGGGGTTATTCAGTGCAACAGTAGAAAACATTTGAGTATAGTGGGTCCCGTGTCCGGAAAAGTGTCACTACGGCCCTATAAGACGCGTTGAAATTTAGAAAGACAATGAATTACCTAAACAGGATTTCATGCAATTAATTCTCGCCTTTTGTACATGATGTCATCACTAAAATTGTTCAAAATGTCTCCCTCCAACCTGAATACACCGATTTAAACATCGCACATGATTTCGGCGGACTCGACTAAAAATTTCATCCTCGTTTTGAATGATTTCGAATGCTGCTGTAATTCGTCCAGTTAAATCTTGCTCTGTTTCTACTGGAGTTTCGTAGACCAAAGACTTTACACAGGAAAAAATCAGCGGTTTGGGCACCGTTGGATTGCCAGAGGTGAAGCAGTTTCTTGGCCACCTAGCTCACCCGATTTAACGTCGCTAGATTTTTTCCTGTGAGGACATGTGAAGTCTTTGGTCTACGAAACTCCAGCAGAAACAGAGCAAGATTTAATTGGACGAATTACAGCAGCATTTGAAATAATTCAAAACGAGGATGAAATTTTCAGTCAAGTCCGCTGAAATCATGATGTGCGACGTTGAAATCGGTGTATTCAGGTTGGAGGAAGACATTTTCAACAATTCGAACAACCTGAATCATGAAACATACTGAAAAATGAAATTGTCTAAAAGAAGAAAAACTTTGCTGCAAGCCAAAAACAGCGAATGAATTGTCGAGAGATGTTTATGATGATGAAACCTCGTTCGACATACTCATTTTCAGTGTCGGATGAACGATTTTCAAGTCAGTTTTGGCCAGTTGTCGAATGTCAATGGAAAAATGGCACATCATTCTATTCGTTGGAGATACAAAGCGACACGACACGCAAAATCCTCGAAACAGAAGTCAATCGTTCCGCCGACGGCTTTGTCGGCTCAATAAGCAAACCAAATTACGTCTAGTTGGCCGAGCCCATTGACAGGCCGAATTGATGCGGTGGCTGTGAAGTACCGCATCGAGGTACCGCCATTGTGGGCCTGTCAGAGGCCCTTCACACCTAGCGAAAGACACAATGTCACTTTCACAGCGACTCTCGTGTTGATTGTTTGTGTGTTGAGCAGATTAGGAGCGATATAATGCGGATCATTGGTGTAAAGAGACCGTGTTTTGTTAAGTGGCCGACTTGATGACTGGATCGGTTTGCGAAAGGTCTTGGACAAATGCCGCTCGATGGCTATGGCTAGCTACATTGAATGCGTAACTTTTGGTTGAGAGTCAAAGAGACACTAGATGTACCCATTTCCGAAGGGGGTGTACACTGAACCGAATCAACCACACTTGTCTCAGCTCTGTCACGAGAGAGTTCTTCGAGGAGGTGGTACATTCATTTTTCAGCTTTTCATGGGATTTTCTCTCCTCGTTTCTAAAAAATAGAGTAGAAGTTATTAAAAATTATTGCAATATATTTGTAGTAAGGACAGATTTAGGATCTCTCCCAAAATGTCACTGCGTTTGAAATTAAACCTTTAGATACCTAAAAGAGAAATTCTCTATTGGTCAGTGACACCTTGTTTTTGGAAAAAATTTTTGGAAATACAAATATATCTTATCTTGGTGGACGTTTCGGGAACGAATCTGCTCCCGTTCTCAACACAATTAAAATATTTTTCTCTTCGTAAATTTTTTCAATGTTTTCGATTTTGACACTGAAAAGTGACAATTTGGTAGATGGAGGAATTGTGGTTACAAGGTGTTTTCATTAATTGATATCGAATTTTCCATTTTCATATTCAAGTTTCAAATCCATATCATCGAACCACCAAATTTTCAATGCCGGACTGAACCATATAAAAGATGTTCTACAACTCAACACTTATCCGACACATTTCATTGATAAAACAATACACCAAATTGAGAACAGACAGAATATACAACAAACACAAAGACAACCAACACTGATAACAAATGTAATCCCATACATTCCCGGAATATCTGAAAAAATTGGTGACAAGTTTCGAGTGAAAACAGTGTTCAAGACAGAAAATACAATGAGATCGATTTTGACTCATACAAAACCGAGAAATGAAGAACAGTCATCAAAAAATTGTATATACAGTATACCATGTGTTTGTGGAAAATATTATACCGGTGAAACCAGCAGGCCTCTATCAGTAAGGATGAAAGAGCATAAGAACAATATAAAGAGAAGATATACTGACAAGTCAAAATTAGCTGAGCATATCCTTACTGAGAATGGACAACATATGGCCGATTGGAGTAATATTAAGATCATAGGAAAAGAAGACAACAACCAAAAACGGAAAATCAAAGAGTCTGCTTGCATTCTCCTGAACGGAGACAATAATATTGCTTCTTGTTCAGTTGATATAGATAGAACTTGGCATCCACTTCTGAAAATTGAATATGAAAATGGAAAATTCGATATCAATTAATGAAAACACCTTGTAACCAGAATTCCTCCGTCTACCAAATTGTCACTTTTCAGTGTCAAAACCGAAAACATTGAAAAATTTTGCGAAGAGAAAAATATTTCAATTTGTGTTGAGAAGAGGTTTTATTCTTATTAAATATATTTGTATTTCAAAAATTTTTTTTCAAAAACAAGGTGTCACTGACCAATAGAGAATTTCTCTTTTAGGTATCTAAAGGTTTAATTTTAAGCGCACTGACATTTTGGGGCAGATCCTAAATCTGTTCTTACTACAAATATATTGCAATAATTTTCAATAATTTCTACTCTATTTTTTAGAAACGAGGAGAGAAAATCCCATTGAAAGCTGAAAAATCAGTTAAACAGTTGGATAAATTTGTTTCATCACAAAGTTCTGAAACGAATGCAACAGTATCACACGTATTAGGTCACAAGGTTAAACAAGAAACTTTGCTCCATCACGACGCTTTGAAAAATGTACGACTCGGATCTTGAATTACACTCATGTCTGTTTTAGAACAGTGTCTCATCGCGAGTTTTTATCAACGAGATCAAATTGACTCATCTCCAGGCTCCATCAAAAATACACAAAGACACAAGACAAGGTGAACAGTGTTTCTCGAAGTGGTGGTAAACTTGGTCTCCCTCTGGTGTTTATTTCAACTGTTCCTAAGCAGTCCTGCTCATACAAGAGTATTTTTGTCTCTGTCAGAAACTATGAATATGACAGATATCAATGCAATGGATACGTATGTCGCAAAGAATTATGAATTTTGATTTGTTACTCTATATTTTCATCTATTTTTGCTTAGAAATGAATGATTTATTGGAGACGAGTACACAAAATAATGAATGGATACATAAAAGAATGAAAAAATAGAAATAATACAATATCGATAGACGACAGTGTGACAAACGTGTTTCATCAAAATGCTTCATTTTGATAACCAAAACTGTCAAAGCAACAAGTACATGGATAATATCATTTCATCTGGACTGACAGTTTATCATATGATATGCTCACTCAGATTTCCAAACTCCAAAATCGGTTCAGAGTACTTGACACAATCACAAAATTATTACGGGTAGTTCATTATGTTCTTTCAATCCCTAATAGAACCATAATATATCAATATATTAACCATATTGACTCGTAGATAAAATTTGAGATAATCCTTCACTTAATTCAATTCAAGAAATTCATCGAGGAACTCAAGTACCATGTTATGAGTAATTTTGAAAATGTACATCTCAATATCAACCTTGCTCCCCTGTTTTGGAGCTTTTTAATGCATTCATTTCGTTAAACTCGCAAAGTGGCTACATAATCGTATTGAATACGGTGGTTTCTATTGAAGAGGAATATTTCCTTGCAGATTTTCTCGTAAATAAATGACAAGAGAGAAGACCATATCTGTCAACGTACCCGCAACCATTATCTCGAGTGTACAAATTCAATAAAGCTCTCGAGCATCCTATTACGAAAACGAATACACGGGGTGTCATAAATATCGCTTCGGGTTTGGTGACAAACCGCATTCGCATTGTGCATCGACGGCGCGTCAGGGGTTGAGAGCCCGGAAAAAAATTAATCGTCGCTTTCCACCGCTCCGGTTCTGTGTCGGGCACAGTCGGATGCGCCCTAGGGATCGAGGGGAGAGCCCTAATTTGATTACGCACTAGTGGGAATCAGGAGGGAAAAGTAGTTTGTAGTTTGCAAACGGTAATATAGAAAAATTCCATTCGGGGCATGGAATTCATTTCGAGCTTGATGACATGGTGAAATTCACGCGTGTTTGGAAAACGGAAGAAAATATTATCGCCATCAGATTCTTCGGATTTTGAGATCTTCGTATCATTGCATGAACCATAACTGAGTCGTTGAGAAAAAAAAATTGTTTAAACGGAGAATCAGTATCCTAGTGAAGTCTTTCTTGAGGTTTACTGTCTCCAAAGTTTTAATTGAAAAAAAAAATCAATATCTCCATTCTGTCCCCACAATCTACCGCCAGCTGACATGATGTTCTACTAGTGATGAAATACCCGTTATGTTCAATTCATCTTCAAGAAATAATTTCGACTAGTAATGTTCACTTGCATTAGTTTGTTCTTGGTTAAATCGAATAACTCGAAATTTTTCTACACAAGACTCGAGATTCGAGCTTTCTTGCCAGAAATTAAAAAAAAAAACTTCAAAATGACTTTGGAAGTGTTTTTCCAACAGAACAAATATCTCGCGAATAATTTTTAGGGACATTATCATAGAACTACGAATTAAAGTTACAATCTGCACTTCATAGTACAGTCAGTCATTTGAAAAATACAAAACAAAAAGTATAAAAATAGAGACAAGTCACATTGTAAAAACAAGAAACAAGAAAACATGACGAATTATTAATGACGAACACTTGAAATATATTCAATATATTTTCTTTCGAATGATTTTAATGAATCACAGCTTTTTATATGACTAGGCAAATTATTGAATGCAATCAGACCAGAACTATACAAAGAGTCACAACCTATATGCTCTCTGTTGATATAAAAATTTCCTATTCTATTTCTAGTGGAGTGTGCATGAATACTACTTGTGTAGGTTAACTGATCACTCAAATAATTTGGCAACATATTGTGCCTAATCTTAAATATATTCAAGCTCTTTCAAGGATTCTCAACCGATTTTGAAACGACTTTGTATTGAATGAAACATGATGATGAGATTTTCTCTCCTCATTTCTAAAAAATAGAGTAGAAAAACTTAGAGACAGTGTGATATAGTATATTGAATATGATGAACGATAAGTATGGTTTACTGTACTGGTTGAAGACAATGTTTGGAGACTGAGCGCAAGGAAATTTCCAATTTTGTCTGAAACTACTGAACCTTCCACCGTTAGTGATGCTATACTACTACTACTAAACTAGTAATACTACTCCTCAAACGACCATCATATGTATGGAAGAGTTCGTGTGAATCAGACTTTTTGAACTTCAAATTGCTAACTAATGGAATTCACTCACCATTCTCGAAAATGTCTGATATGACATTCGATCATGCTCATGTTCATCATGACGACATTTTCGAAAGTTCCTTGGAACAATAAAGTAAAAATCCACTCCATTATGTTTCTCTATCTCATTATCGTTGACTGCCAATTCGAATTCAATTAGTTCTGATTTTATATAGCTCGCTCTTGGAAAAACGGGATCACGGATTCATAATTCAGTCAAGAAGATGGCCCTTCATAGCTAAAAACTTTATGCATTATTCAAGGAGAGGTCATTAGGCCTTCGCTGAATGGCAAGATCTTTCCAGTATATGGTGACTGAGTTTTTGATTATTTTCTTTCGTGATATCTTCTGTCTAAGCCAGAATCTTTCTTCGGCACACTTAATCACTAGAGGAATTTAGACTACAATCAAACAAAGGAATCTGGGGAGGAAACGGAAAGTGTATAGATCACTTTTTTGGCTTGTTCCTCCTCATTTCAGAAAATGAGAATGAAAATATAAAATGTGATTGTAGTGGGAACGAAAGATCGATGATCTGCCCGAAGATGTCAATGCGTTTATAATTGATCCCCAAGATACCTCAAAAAAGAATATTTCATGTAAAAATCCAGTGGAATTGCATAGATTCTATAGACTTCGTGATACAACAAATCATATGCTGTTTGTAAGAAGGAATATTCTGTTATCGATAATATCATCCTAAATGGCAAAGATGACTGCTGCTGAATTATATATCTCTCACTAAAATATACGGGATAACACCAATCGTCTTCTTTCAATTTTCTTCTGAGAAATCTTTAACGTAACAAAAACTTATCATATCCATATTATCAGCAAAGACTACATAATAGCTATACAGGGTGTAACAGAACTATGGGATCAAACTTAAATCGGGTGATCTAGGGGGCCAAGAAACTGCTCCATCTCTGGCAATTCAACGGTGCCCAAACCGCTGATTTCTTCCTGTATGGAGTCTTTAGACTACGGAACTCCAGTAGAAACAGAGCAAGACTTGATTGAACGAATTACAACAGCATTTGAAATCATTAAAAATGAGGATCATGATGTGCGACGTTTAAATCGGTTTATTTAGGTTGGAGGAAGACATTTTGAACAATTGTTTCGATGATATCATGTACAATTCATTCATCATTTCGATGATATCATGTAAAATCAACTGCATTGAATCCTATTCAGACAATTCATTGTCTTTCTAAATTTCAACACGTCTTAGGGCCATAATGACACTTTTCCGGACACTACTCGAATGTTTTCTACTGTTGCACTGAATAACCTTTAGAAATTTTATCCCATAGTTCTGTAACACCCTGTACATTAGACCAGTCGGTTTATTAGCTATTTCTATTTTGATGACGACACCGAATATTTTGACGTCACTCTCAAGTTGGAGCAAAAGCACACATTATCCAGACATGAGTCCTCCATATAACGACAGGATCTCAGTCTGGAATATAAGGATATAACTATCACATGAAAAAAACATAAGGATAAGGAAGGATAAGCCACCGTACTCGGTCTTGTCAAATGTCGAGTGTCACTTTCGTCAGAGCGCCAATTCACGTTCTTCTTCGTCTCAGAGCAAACATTTTCCGTTCGAAAACCCCACAATATTTATATACCTAATCCGAACATAGGCGTGGCTGGAGATATTTCATTGAGAACTCACGTCTGACTCAAACCACCCACTGAAAAAATAAAAAAAGGAAAAAATTAAGAATCATTCATTCGAATTCGAAATTTCCATTTTATGAATAAGCATAAGTTTTTAATGTAGTATGCTATATGGACCTCCACCGAATCTGAAGAAAGAACCACTTCGTATGATCTGATTTTTGATGAACCTTTCGAGTTGAAAATGAATACTCAGGCTAGTCCTGAATTGAGATTTTCAGATTGCACTGAGTTTCGGTTATGTGGAATTGATGTGGGCAAATCTTTGATCACTCTCATTTAGATTAGTTTCTATAGGAAACAATCCTGAACTTTGCTGATATCAATAGAAACTCGAAATGTTGTTTCTCATCTAGATTCATCAAATATTAGTCGAACCATGAGTGCACAAATTATATATTATATAATATCATTATGCACTGGTGTTTCTATAATATCCATTAGTGAATTGTGATGGTTACGATAATCACTAGTGAGTTACAGGAAATATAACTCGCGAACTTCGCGAAGAACAACTTTGACTGCCCAAAAACTACAGTAGAAAGCATTCAATTGATAATCATAGTCACTGTCCAATATGAATGAGTGGTCTACATTACGTTCCCAATTGTTTTCTGTCTACTGAACTCAACTGAACAGATATGTAGATCAGTTTTCACACTTTCCAAACTATCGATATTCCTTCGATGTGTTCTTCAGGTTGAGTCTTCTCATTCCGATATAACTATCCAATGAAGTACGTGATTGTCAACGTCAACATCGAACTGCACTCTACCAAAAAAGTTCTAAATATCAGGGATGCAAACCGTTCAACAAAATTCCCGACGACATTGAAGTTTCAAGAAATGTACATATTTTCAAGACAAAAGTTAAGTAACTGTTATTGTCAAAAAACTGCTACACTGTTGAGGAGTTTCAGCCGTAACTTCATTCTACATTTGAAGTGTACGTTCATTTATATATACACCTTTTTTTTATTTTTCTCATTATATACACCTAGAGTTAGATATTTTTATATCTTATACTTATATTTTATATAATTGGTGATAATTATTCGTGATGTGGATGTGATGGTCCTGTGCACATCCAGATATGTGTCCACTATTGACTTTTTATGGGTATATACATTTTTGATATTGTTTCTCACTACTTGACTTTATTGACGTTTTTCTCTTTTTATTCGCATTATCACACTGTTGATGTGCAAACTAATTCATAAAAATAAATTAATTATTACTATTATTATCAATCTACGCCTCCTGTCTTTGTTTCCAGAGTTCCAATAGCGCACGCGAAGCGTCAGAAGACATCTCGAAAAAAAAAAGTGCTCCTTCCATTGTCACGCGTGCATTTTGTTCGTGCAGCTGCGCTATCTTGATCGTTAATAATAGCGAAACAGTTGAAAGATAGCCTTTCATCCGTTTCTTCCGCTTCGATGATTCTCGTCACTGCGGTTTATGTACCTTTTCGATCCAATGTTGTATCAGAGCTCGGACAAAGGCAGAGGGTATTATTCTTGGGGGTGAAACAGACCTGCATGGGGTTGACCGCTGATGTTGCGCATAATCTATCAAGGACACTCGGTGAAGAGGATGAGAAGAAGAAGAAGAAACTATATATTACCACCGAACACGTTGATATTCTTGCTCCCAGTCTGTCTGTCGTGATTTCAATATCAAACATGCAGTTGTATAATATTGTGTTATTGTATATAATATAATACAGTTGTATTGTGTGACTCAACGAATGCCTTTCGATTGTGTACATCATCAACATTATAGGTTTCCCTTTCGTGTTGTCCACAGATAAAAAAAAATGTTATCATTCGAATCAATGAACTCAAGTCGTCGAAATTGATAACAATTGACTAGTTTCTATGCTCAGAAGAATGAAATATTATAAGTTTCAATACAGACATATCAGGTCTCCAGTTGCGAACCTAATATCATTCTAAATGGTCAGCTTTCCAATACCATCATTGAAACGTGCCAGTTCCAAAGAAATTCTTCTTGTTCTAATACACATCTCTGGTCTGCTTTCCAGATGAATTACGACATGTCGTGGAAAAGCGATCTAGCGTAATTCACGTTGCATGTTGGGGCAAAGAGGTTTTTTATTCAGTTGCTGGAGACAGCTCAAAGCTGACGTACCAAAGGATCCAGTGGTGAGACACAGAAATCTTTGATCTGAAGAAAATCCTGTTCCTCGCTGTTTTGATGAGATATCTGTGGATCACGAAACGAGTATTATTTTTCTCCACTTCAATAACACATATCATATTTACATAAAATGTATCCCTCTACACTTAGGTTCACTGATTTTCATAGCTCTTTTCACTTACCATATTCATATCCGTTAAATAAACGATGGTGGAGTGTAGTAAGGCTTCCAAAACAATTTATATATCGCCGTATAACTATTTAAGCATCCTCAAGGATATATACCACTCCATAAAACGCCTGCTTGCAAACACTATCATGAAGATATAAATTTTACGAGGCTTCTTATGGCAGTATTACAACTCACAATCTTTGAGCAATTCCCGTACTTTAGTTGGAAACAAGATCCCAGAAGGCGTTATCGCTTTCGCATCGATGAACTTTATTTAGGGATATGTCAGCTTCAAGACTGCTCTTCGCCATGATACTTTCTCATGCAAAAAATTGATTCTCATTTCCCTCTCAGCGGAATCTGGAGTCAGATTTCTTCACGATACCAACTGGCAAGGATTTTGAAGAAAATTTATCTAACGTTCAATTCAGTTTGTGATTGATTTGAACCGCATTTTTGCACTTGTATCTACTTTCTGTATTGTATTTCCTAACATAATATCGCGATGTACTGACTTTTATACTATTCCTACGATGTATCAACTTTTATCACATTTTCAGAATGTATTTACTTGTATCACATTTCTGCGATGTATTGATTTGTGTTACATTTTCATCATATGAAAATATGTTGCATAAATTGCGATTGTATTGCATTGTATTTTTTTGTACGTTTCTGCAAAAGACTCATGTCGCATTTTTGCGATTTTATACCCTCATACCGCATATTTGCGATGTATCAACGTGACATTAGAGGATTCCTGCAATATTGTACATTGTTATCATAATATAACACAAACCACACTATATCAACGAATTTATTTTCTTCCTCCCATGATGTTCTGATTCGTATCGTATCAATTCCATACTATTTCTACAATGTATCATCTGATATCATATCATCAAGATGTATGTATTTGTGTCCTATTTCAGCATTTATGTGATATATTCACATCTATATTCACACTTATCATCGATGAGTTTACTGGGATTACATTTCAGTATTCGAAAAATTTAACATTTTGACTCTACCAGGTCTCTACATTCTGGAAGTTTTGTTGTACATCCATAGAAATGAAGAATTTTTCAAACGAAACCAATCTTTTCATGAATATAATACCCGCATCAGAAATCATTTTCACATGCCCAAAACACGTCTGAACTCGTTTGAGATTTTGGGGCTGAGATTATACAGGGTCGCTGATATGTATGGAAACGGTCGATTATTTCCTAAAGTAAGATAGCTAGCGAAAAATGTTAGGATACAAAAGTTGTAGGGTTTTTTAAAATCCATTAAGCTAATGAAAAATCAAGTATACAGGATGAGTCAAAAAGTCAGGACGAAACAAAGTTGCTTTTTCTCTAATGGGACACCCTGTATATTATTCCAATTTCAATTCTGCTCGAAATTCTGAACAAAATTGATCAATGAAGAATTGAATTGAATTGAATTGTATTGATGTGTACCACATTTTTCTAGGGGTGGTTGCTTGGGGGTTGTTTGCCTAAAACACGTTTTTTATCCAATTTTCATTCCTGCAAATAACTGAAATATCTGCTGGCCTGAGAGTTCTGGTATGCCCGTTACAGTTATTCTGAAATTATGCATTCTATCTTGTAAATATATTTCACTCAGTCCACACTCAGCCGAAATACTGTAATTATGATTTCTATCTTGTTGCACAAAAAAAATGAAAAAAAAAGTCAGTAGAGGGGCCTACGGTTTATGTAGTATCGCATGAAATCATCACATTCAGCCACCCGACGGCTGTCGGACCATCTCAGCGCTGCCCGCTCCGCTCGAATTTTCCTCGACTCCGCATTTTCCTCTGCGGAAAATCGCCCTGTACGACATGGGATGGGTCCCATCGATTGTGAAGCTACGCTTGCGCCTCTCTGGCACGCCGTAGCGACAGAATAGTCGGCACGATAGCGGCGAGTTCAACCGAAAGTTGGCCGGTGCCGGGAAAATCGCGTGCGGGACGGAAAAACTCGGGAAAATTTCGGAAAATTCGCGCACACCCAGGCTCGCTCGGCTAGAGTGGGCGCGATCGCGGTCCTCGAACTCCGTCGATTCGAAATGGAAATATGAGTGAGAGTTTCCGGAGGTTTTTTTTCGATGAGGTGAGCGTTCTGGATTATTATCGACTCAGGAGTTTTTCATTGAGTCGAGAGAGTTTGTTGATCCACAAGGATAGTTCATGCCCAAAGATCACTGCGAATTAGATGTGATAGTTTTTATTTAGAAGGCAATAATATCTACTCTACCATAATGTATCGTTCATAACTTCAGAATCTCCAACTGGAATATCGTACAGAGAGAAGAACTTCTCCACCATATCTCTCGAAACCAATTTTCAGCTATGTCAAAAGGTTTCGGAGCAATTACAGGTCTTCGAACTAGGACAGCATAGGTCTGTTGGTTCGTTCTCACTCCAATTTATTCGAGTTGTTCATAATAATCCAACCACAACTATTGACATCAATGAAAATCTTTCGAACAATACTCGTGCATTCATAAAGTCCACAACAAGAAACAAAGCCGTCGAACTTCTCCATTCTGTATGGAAATTTCCTGTTATGTGACAAGGCTTATTTAAATCATGATGTTCGTTCACGTTCTCGAACTGAGAATTTATCTTGGTAAAATAACATACGGTGACAATTCGGCGAGGAACGAAAATTCGCAGCTAGGAAGGGTCCACGAAGAGAAAGAGAAGTGCGAGATGCGATTTCGAACAGATGATGTAAATGAGCCGAAAGTTGTCTGCCAACGGAACTGGAATGTGGGATAGAGTTTTGAGGGCTCGAGAAGAGACTGTGGTGTTTAATCATAGAAATGATATACGAAGTCAATAATCAGCTTCGCAACTGAATGAACAAGGGTCTCCTTGGGATTTCATTGTATGTCCCTTGTATGTCTATTTTCAAAATAATGTATTATTTATATGTATTTATAAATGTATAATGACCTATATGATCTAAATATGTAATTTATTACACCACAGGGAGTTGGTATATGTCGATACATCAATTTCAACTGAAACTGATTCAGAGCCAATTGAAAAAAATTGTATGCATGAAGGTACGTATCGGACAGAAAGAAAAATTTCCCACTTTCGTAGCCACTTCTCTGGAAAAACAGGCAGCTGGCTACCCTCTATTATTTTCCCGGTATTTCAATTGGATTTAACGTGGCTGGAAAATACCTGAGAGCTCCATCATCTCCCCCATTATATGAAATTTTCCCCGCGGCAGTGAACAATCACATCGAATTAGTTCAATTAATTTTTCGGATCGCTGTCTGGACGATTCTACATCGTTCTTGATATAAAGGACGAAGGATTATTCTATTCTTTCAATACTCAACTGTATTTCATTCACTTTGATCACTTCTGTATCGTTTCATTCCAAGTGATAATTTGAAAATGAGCTCGATTGATTAATTCAGTTTCTTGTTATCATCACCAGATCGAGTGAATAGGATTAGAAGAAATTTGGGAGACCCCAGCATTAGAAAAATGAATCTTTCATGTCTGCATACTTATTGATCTACATGAATAGGACAAATATCCAGGATCTCTCAAACATTTTCCTACAATTTGTGACTCTTATGGCTCGCATCAACCCGCTGACCTTCACAAGGATATTCCACAGGAAGCATCCTATTGAATTATCCATTTCGATATCGGAAATGAAACAAAAGAGTAACAGTAGTAGAAATTGATCAATCATTGATAATATCATACAATATTCGAAGACGAAGGTATGATATGGAGAAGAACAATTTTTGGCACAGATTCGAAAGATACTTCAATGAAATACAAAAACGAAATGGGTGTTTCAATATGGGAAACCTTTCCTATCCACTCCGAACCATTTCAATCAACTTGTATATGAGCGAATGCTTCTTCCTTTGATACGAATTCGTATCGGAAACGAATGTTGCTTCCTCCTGTCAGGACATAACTGTCCAATAAATTTCAAGGCAATGCTTTGTGGCTAACACGAGAACATTTGGAGAGAGAAAAACGGCGCTGTAGAGCTGTTACCGACTGATATTTATTTCTATCAGGCTTTCGCTCTAATTATTACTGTAACAAGATGGTATCTCCCCGTTAATGGTTGAACTTTCAGTTAAGAGGCATTAGGATTACCGCCTGGAACGAAAAATATAGTGATTAATTGCAAAACTTCGGTAGTTTTGGAACTGAAACACTACTGATTTCAACCAGTTGATATGTGTCTTTATTCCATACTGCATCATAGAACATACCTTTACGTACCTGATTTCAATCCGGAAAATAGACTTTTACAGGATAGGCGCACGTAATATTTCATTACGTGCTACTATCCCGTAATGAAATTTTACCGGATTGTAAATATTGAAAACTCAGTTATGCATCAGAAGCATGAATACATTTATTAAAAATTCAACAGTAAAACAATACTCAGCAATTACTTATTGCTAATATTAATATTAACCGTTAAATTTTCGTTCCCATGAATATGGATACCAGGAGCTCCATTGGATGAATTATTCATTAGGGAGTTGCTACTTGCTGATACATTCCCATTTTTTTGTTGTAGCACTTCAACAAAGATTAATATTTTATTTTTCACTGTTCATTTTTGTTTTTTAGCAGTATGAAATAAAATGTTATACGTCACACGTCCGGTAAACTTTTACAGTACTCGTTTCGAAATCCCGGACTCGGCTTGCGCCTCGTCCGTAAACATCTCACTCGTACTGTAAAAGTGTACTTACCGGACTAGTAACGTAAATATCTATTGTGTGACTGTATTAATGACAGTATGTATGACAGACAATATACCCGATGGGAACAAAATCATTCTACAAGACTGTATTCAATTGTCTAATCTGTCTATTGTCCAGACCTACGACTACGAAAAAACAATTGCGAAGATGAGTTTCTTCCGTTTTTTTCAAGATATAGGTGTTGTGGGTGAACACGGTTTTCAAGCACAGCACACTTTCAGTTATATTCTCACTCTTTGAAAGAGTTTCAAGAAGTACCTTTCTGGAGTTGAAGAACCCTTCCATCGACTACAGCAGCTCGATTCATAGCTTGCTCTTATCTCAATCTGGTAGATTCACTTCGGTCGTCAAGTCATGAAATTTGCTATCACACTCTCTGCGAGATATCTGTGTGATATTTAAACACTCGAGTACGATGATACGTTTCCGTTGATCGTCATGCCTCGACTGACATCTCCTAAAATCTGTTATGAAATTATAATGTCTCGTGAGTCAGTATTGCTTCATTCAAACATTTGAATCACTGGTGTTTTGAATCACAAGATCATCTATTCGATCATAACGACAATGGAACTCAATCAGTTTGTCAAGTTTAACGACTAGAGATCAACTGTACTCAACAGTGTCACCAGCTGGTTTATTTCTATACCTATTGTCATGCATTTCCGATTAGTTTGCAAATGGTGATAATTCACAATGGAACCACCCAATTGTTTGGAAAACAGAGGTGAGAAATTTTCATGGTTGTATGTATCTCCAGAAATGTCAGAGTATATTCAACCTTGGTGAACCAGTGGAATTGAATTGATGTATGAGAGTGTTCAATCATCAAAGGCATCCATCAATTTCCTAACCACACAAACCTCTCTGCCCCTTATAACATAGTGATATCCTGAAGGTGCGATATAAATTGAAATTTCATCGGAATTTCCTGGCTGAGAGCTATAGAGACGATTTTTTTTATCGGTGAAAGGAATATGGCAGCAATTTCCAGGATGGAGTTCATTTTCTTGTCGAAATATTGATACTAGTAAGAAGTTGGTATTGAGAATTCATAACACACCTCTGATATTGAATGGGAGAACTCGTGATCATTGAAATTCTTCTCGTAATAGTTGAAATTTCAATAACCAAGATGATGACTCATATTTAGAACACGCGAATGAGTGTGATTGGTGATGAATATTCAGAATATTTTGATCCATCAACCCTTCATTCTACAGGGTGAGTCAAAAATGTGTACCGAGCTTTCTGGGGGTGATAGAACATTGAAAAATAAGTGTAGTTTGATGATTAAACTCATGGCCCAAAATGCATATTAAGGGAGATATATCCTTGCAAAGTTGATAAAATTTAAATAATTTATCCGCATAACTTCTGAACGATGAAAGCCATCCGATTGAAATTTTGTGCATGAATGTATGTTGTCAAAATACATTTTTTCGTCACACTTCCACATTTCTGATATTGTTATAAAGGGTGTTTTCAGAGGGTGAGTCATGATTTTTTGTAGAAAACTTTTTTCCCTCTATTATTTTCAGTGAAAAAACAGGAGCATTCGATGAAGCGAAGAAAATTACATGAAAAAGGTTCTCTTATTCAAATACAAAAAATTGAGCCGTTCGTGACATATTTGAGTTTTTGTAGTTACATGATATCAGCAGATTGATTTTATTCATCGCAAGATTCATCGGTAACAATATCTTAGCAGGCCATGATGAATAATTTTGTTCTCAATTTTGACGTTCATGTCATCAACATTCGAGTCAACATTGTTGTAGTCGATTTGTTCGTGTGGTTTTTCTGTGTCATTTATCACTGCGATTATCAACTGAGATTTTAAGAAATATGGCAGGTTAATCGTTCTCTGAACGAACTGATATGCTTCTAATGCTTGGCGAGTGCTTCGGAAATGCAAATGCTGCTGAAATATCGTTATACCGATGAATCTCGCGATGAATAAAATCAATCTGCTGATATCATGTAACTACAAAAACTCAAATATCTCACGAACGGCTCAATTTTTTGTATTTGAATAAGAGTACCTTCTTCATGTAATTCTCTTCGCTACATCGAATGCTCCTGTTTTTTCACCGAAAATAATACAGGGAAAAAAGTTTTCTACAAAAAATCATGACTCACCCTCTGGAAACACCCTTTATAACAATATCAGAAATGTGGAAGTGTGACGAAAAAATATATTTTGACAACATACATTCATGCACAAAATTTCAATCGGGTGGCTTTCATCGTTCAGAAGTTATGCGGAGAAATTATTTTAATTTTATCAACTTTGGAAGGATATATCTCCCTTAATATGCATTTCGGGCCATGAGTTCAATCATCAAACTACACTTATTTTTCAATGGTCTATCACTCTCAGAAAGCTCGGTACACATTTTCGACTCACCCTGTATATAATCCACCATAGCCTACATAATTCGAAAGCAGTTCTTACATGGATACATCATGAATTTTCTTCTAAACCACAGCCACACACTATATCAGGGGGCTCTGGAACATTTATGGATAGAGATCTACTAGAACATGAATAAGAGGTCCTTAAGCAGCATTATTTTCTAGATATTCACGCGATGACTTGACCAGCTGAGTTATATTATCCATGTTTTTTCACTGTGGTCTCATTTTTTTTCATGCCTGGACATATATATATATTTTTGCCACACTTCCATATGATCAATCGTATTCATTGAAAACCTTCAATCTTATATGATCTCATTATTTGTATTCTCTTTTCGTTACAGATGTCCATTCCACAACTGATCCACTTGGGAACATGACTGTACCAAACAGCGACAAATCAAAATATAACAAAGTGAAATTCAAATAGAGAACTCCTTCTTAGACAGCCTTAAACTTGCAACTGAAGCAATAACCCGCCACCTTCAATTAGCGCATCAATTCTTCTACGCCATGTCTAAAACGCTCATACTCATCATAGACCTGGACACCATAATGCCTGGTACCTACCAGCCCAACCCGCTACAACGCCCCGTAGCATGACCCTTGAAGACCAACCGTAAAAACCCCTTCACCCCCAAACATGGAGAGACTCCTCGCCAAGCTGCTCCTCGTCCAGCTGGCGATTTCCCAAGCTTCGGGCCTGGTCCGAGGCCCAGTTTACTTCGCCATAGCAGCTTCGCCCAGCTCGCAAGGCTTCAGCAGAGCCTTCAACAAGACTCTGGCCAACATCACGCAAAACTACTTCGTCAGCAGAGGCGACGGCTTCAGCTTGAACGTCAGCCTGGACACGGTGGCCATCGATCTGCCCGAGAACGGCAGCTTCAGCTCGCAGCTGCTGGAGACCGTCTGCCAGAAGCTGGAAGGCAAGAGGGTGGTAGCTGTGCTGATCGTGGGGAATTCCCCAGCAGCGTTTACGGTTTCGATTACTGCTAAGCATGTGGGGATCCCAGTGCTTTGGGCTAGAGGAAACAGCCATTTTCTTCCGGGATTCCAGACTATGGTGAGTCGCATACATCAATAATTGTTCTCTCTGTAAATTATGAGATGTTTCGAGTGAGCAAAATATGGAATTTTGATCTGAGGCACAGCGCCAAGAACACACTGTAGGGATCTATTCATTCAATATAATCTACGTATCATACCTAGCCTGGATATATATCAAAGTCTGATTTATGTGAAATATCACCCAGATGAATATAAAAAAAATTGAGAATTTCAAGATCATGATGCCAGGAATAGGAGTAATGATACTATTCCTGCAAATCGACAAAGCTATCAACTTCAATGACTCAAATTCCTTCAACAAATCAGCTAATTATAATGAAAAGAGGTTTTTATGTATTTATATGTATCTTTCTTCAGGATTTTCTCAATTTCAAGTCCATAGTAACATATTTCATGTCACAGTTAGGTACATACTCTTATCTTCTCCTTGAGATTCCATTTTTTGACTGGTCGTGAACATTGTACATGATGTTTGTACACAACACAATGACCTTAACTGAACTGTTCATCACATCAACATATTTTTGGGTTTTTTTTAACTTTTCTGATGAACGAGTGGTTTTTAAATATTTTTTCAATGGATTTCTGACGTTTTTTTCACTGTTCCTCACATTTTTGACGTTTTTCGCATCTGTGAAACCGTGAACCGTGAAAAAGCGTCACTCATATGTTGGGTTCAGTATTTTGGCGAATTTGCATTTGGTGAATTTGGCCAGTTTTGGCGAAGTCGCCGATTGCAAGTGTGTTACGTTTTGGCGAAGTCGCCGATTTACCAGTGTGATTCGTTTTGGCGAAGTCGCCGATTGTAAAATCGTGAACAAATGTCCACTACGCACGCCCATTGGAGAATATATTATCAAAGAGTTTGGGGAGGGGTTCCATTTGAACTTCCGAGGAATACAACATTCAATAACAATGCAATATTCCACTGGCAGCTTTTGAATTCGACACACTGTATGTCTCCTATTAGCTTCTACTCCCTATAGACATTAAGCATGCAAGTAACGATATCAGCTTCATTTTTCCCCTGCCTCATAGAACTTCTGAGCACGTTCTATAGTCGTCGCATATTTCATACGATTGGATAATATATTATTCAGATTAGAGTTCTACTTCGTAACAAGGAACATTTCAGGATTTGGATATGGGACTGTGTAAATTGCTTCGGGTTGATGCGAAACACGAGAGAATGTGTGTATGAGATAAATAATGTCGTGTTTCAGTCTGTCGAGTCCGTAGTTAAACAGTGAATCTATGGATATTCTAGATTCATTGGAGTGCCACTGCAACTGAAAGAAGTCTGATGTGATTTCTCGTTGAAACGGAACGTACATATATTATTGAATGCTAGTATGTCCCCATCATAACCTTGTTTGACACATGATCGATAATATTTTATCGAGATTAGAGTGGAATTCCGATGCAGGGAACATTTCAGGTTTGGGCATTGGTATTGTGTGGAATGCTTTGAGATGATGCGAAACATAGGAGAACGTGTATATGACATGGATGATATCGTGTCCGAGTCTATTGAGTTTGTGGTTGGACAGCAAATAGTATGGAAATTCCTGATTATTCAATGAAAGGGTGGCCCAATGACAACGTTCTCAAAGAAAAAAAAACGCTGGAACCGGTCGATTTTTATTTGGAGGGGGAAAAATATTTTCCGTATGTTTTTAACTTTTCCACTTCAAGCCCCTCGGAGGGGTGAGCTTCAACCCTTGAATCTCAAATGGGAGAATTGGTCAAGTGATACATCATTTTGAAGGTAATCGAAATCTCTTGCCAACGCTTTCTTGTTTTTGGGATTCAATGCAGTAGTTCTCGAGAAAAGACGTTCAAGAAAATAACCGACTAGTGATCGAAAGTAGCGCTTTGTTACCTTTCATCACTATTTCTCTTTCTGTAGTTAGAGCGATGTTCATCTAAGAAGTGCCTCATGTGGTTTTTTACAAATCCTGTACTACCCAACACATTGAAAATCATTTTTTTTAATGTCAGTTCCTTGATCTCTCAGTAAAATGCATACCTTGTTTCGTTTTCATTGGGCCACCCTTGATTTCTATCACAAGATGATCCGAAATATGATCGAGGAAATTCAATGATTTCACAAAAGAGGCTTCTGAATCATTAGCAGCAAGTTTCGATCGAATTTTTTCTCATCCAGAATACTGCAAACTGAGCAGATATTCCACATCTCTTGAAACATGTAATTTCCGCACTCGCTACCGCTTTTATTTTCTGTGAAAATCTAGCATGTAGGCACAGGAAATTTCAATTTCCTTTTCGCATCCCACCTGATATCTAGAGGAAGTAGGCAATTAGCGGTTTGCATGGAATTGATGAATCTGGTCTTATTTCCGGAGAAAATCGCACGAATTTCTGCTAACTGCACTGTTGTCAAGAGGTCTAGCGGGCCAATCGAGAATTTGCAATGCAGATTAACGTGCTGTGTTCCGATTTCATAATCTTTCTCTGTTCGGGTGACAGCCAAGCTGCATTATTTCTTCTCGAACGTTTTCTTCCCGACAGATCGAACTGGATTCCAGACGAAGACAAATTCCTCAATTCGTGTCGACTCAATATTCTACTCATCTCGAAGTTTACACAAGACTTCATCAATCGCAAAACATAGACAATTCTAATGATCGTTAAAACACCAGCTGTTTTTCAATTTTGATTTGTGTATCAGCTATCAGGAGGTGTTCTCGACGATAAAACTACACACAGGGTATATCTTCATGAGTTGACTCTATCTGTACAAAGATAATCGGAAGAAGCATGATCCTGGAAACTCCTCTCGAAAGTTTCAGGATTATGATACTTTCAGTTCTCTTTGTAGTTAACATTAATTCACGAACATATACCCTGTATAGCAATAGTTTCACTTGAAGACGTCAGAATGTGTCTATTCATGATTGTAATATGATCCATGTGGATGTAATAAGTTTTAATCGAAGATCTGATGATACATCCCAACAGTACCACAATATCTCGAACTAAGTTTTAAGATTCTTCCTTAACTCGATGAGATGAACCGGTTGAACCAACTAAGATTATTCACCAACTTTTAATAATCAAACAACAATTGAAACTGAGTATCATTGTTTCAATACACTGGATCAATGAACTTTGCTAGAGTGAATAATGTTACACGATCAACTCGATTCGAATGAAAATAACTGAAATGTCCTATTTCTCAATACAATGGCATTGAAACATCGGAATGTTTGGTCAATAATCAGTTGATTTCAAATCGCTGTGTCTCTTTCCTATGGTCGTTTAAATCTCTCTCTCTCTCTCTCTAAGTCGATCTAGTAGATCATATGTGATATCATATTTTTGGTTGTAATGTACTGTTTTCACTTCTATACTAGCATAATATGTTCTTGGTATCATATGAGATAATTTGGTGATGTGTTTTAACAGTAAGTATAGTGCGATTGTTTTTCAACTCATCTTTGAGGACAATTTCCTGAAAATTCACAACCTACTGTGATCCACGGCTAGTCCAGCATTTTCCTTCTTTGGGAACAGAAAAATTCCTGAGTAAATTCTCATCAATCGAATACAAATGATTTGAAGACCTTGGATACTACTATTCACCGTAGCGTTTCAGGATCTGTGGAAAGTAAACATATCGAAACGTATATATGGGGTTGGAAATCCGCACAGAATCTAGGAAAAAGGTAAAGATCACCGTAGAAAATCCCTCGAATCCCTTTCAGATTGGTTCAATCTGCTTACCCAGTGGCGGAGTTAGAGCACTTTCGACCCATAAGCAAAAAGCAAGGAAATTCATACGTTTGAATTGATGAAATCATTCGTAATGTCTCACAGACGTTAATCAATCAATCAATCAGTTTATT
Organism: Gastrophysa polygoni; assembly: GCA_963576655.1. Lineage (NCBI taxonomy): Eukaryota > Metazoa > Arthropoda > Insecta > Coleoptera > Chrysomelidae > Gastrophysa > Gastrophysa polygoni. Next base: position 824,654 of record OY755084.1, read on the forward strand.
TTCCTTTTGACATTTTACATGTATAGGAAATAGTCAGTTTATGTTAAGTACAAGTTCAGAAAATTGAGAACAATTCAGCATTATATAAAAATAAGACATACAATAAAATAAAACATACAATAAACTGTACATTAAAATATGCAATATAATGTTGATGATAACGTTGATGATAATATGTGTTTGTGGGAAATACTATACAGGTAGACCTAGCAGACCTTTAGGGGAGGAAGGACGTGAGAATATGAAAGATTCATCTACAAGTTAAGATTAGCTGAAAATGTATTTACTGAAGATGCACAACATATGAACGACTGGAGTGATGAGGATGATAGCAAATAAAGATAACAACAAAAAAATCGAAGAATCTACTTGCATTCTTCTGCACGAAAACGAAAAAAAATGATATCGTCTCCATAGAATTTGAGGACGTGAATTCAAGATCAATTGCCAATTGATTGATTCTGAAAAATGGTCACAATTCAGTGTCAAAAGACGAACAGCGAAACGATTAGGAAGGAAACATCTTCTCCACTGTGTTGAAAACAGGAGCAGATTGATTTTCAAAACATCCACCATTAAGATGAGTAGAAATTTTGATATATGTTGAATGTATTTGTCGTCCAAGTTTTCTGAAAAAAACAAGGTATCACTGGCAAATAGGAAATTTCACTTCCAGATATCTGAGGGTTGAATTTAAAGCGCATTCTGAGGCAGATGATAGATCTTACAAATATATCGAAAAATTATCATAATTTCAATTTTTTTCGTGTTCGAGGTGAGACCATCCCAAAAATCTAGAAGGATGAACTAGAAAAATGAGTATACCACATCCATCGATTAATTGACAGACACTATTTCAATTCGCTCATCGATCCTACCAGAAGGACGTTTAGACAACAGTGTGTTCTATTTACTTCCGGATTAAACCTCTTTTCCGCCTCCGTTCAAGGTTGCCATGGATAACTCTGTTGTCTTCTTTATTGCTCTAGCGTCGTCATTCGAGTGATGAATGGTAACTGCCTTCCAGAAGTTCAGTGCTTGTCCCAGTGTTCACTTCCGTTTGGGAAACGAACATTTACTCATACATGGTTGCCCGTTAAACTCGAATCAACAACATATTCCGAAAACTATGCATTTTAGAACGAAACAAAAGAAGGAGGTCGGAGTTCATTCTCTGGAGCTTCAGAATTCTCCACAATGCCCAAGAACATCTCCAGCTCTCTTGTTACTCCATCATCTCTTCTTTCGATACTTCAGTGCGAGTATACTATCTAATTATATAATAGCTTCAATTGATATAAATCGATCAATTCAATCAATTGAAAAGATTCAATCAAATCCTGTCACTTCATCTTCAGAATTATTATCAACAAAGGAACTCACCAAGGCTACACCCCACCTTAGGTAAGGATATCGCCTTCATATCCTGGCACAGCTGCTGGATTCTTCATGATATTGATTCTGACTGCATACTGCTTCCATTTTTCTTTTCTTTTCCTAACTTCAGTTTCACTTCCTGCACTCTCCACTGTATATAACGCTACATAATCCATCTGTGACGCTCACCATTGCCATTGATATATCTGAACACACAGTAGAATAGGCTCAACGGAACCACAAGTGAGATTTTTCCACACCTGCACAATCAGGCTTGACTCGCACATGCATGATTGGCCAGGATGTCAGTTTTCCTTTGTATCTCAACTCGATCATTCGTTGAGAATAATTCTAGTCATGAAAATTGCCAAGGATAGTTATTCAGCTACTCACCCTTGTGAAGTATACTTCGGGGTGCATACAAGATCATAGGGTGTTTCATACTTGTCGATCACTATTTGTAGATTTATCACTGAGCTATTTCATTCAGCATCCCTCTCCGACTGAGATTTCCCTGTGAATAGTCTTCAACTGCAGGTAAACTTGCGATTCCTAGTAGACAAACCAGACGAGCTCAGGCTGGTCACCCCTACACTGTCAGGCTCGAGACCTGTCGAACCTCGCTATACCGAGCATCATTCCTCAATAGAACGGCAAAGTTATGGAATTCTTTGCCTAATGAAGTCTCTCCTGATGCTTACAACCTCCGAACTTTCAAGAGAAATTCCAACACCTTCCTTCTCTCCCAAAATTCCACCGCTGGCTAACACGATGTTCCTCGAACATCATAGGTTTCCCTTTCGTGTTGTCCACAGATAAAAAAAAAAATCCCTATCAGAGACTCGAAACTTAGCAACTGCATCAACGTCGAACTGCTTTCACATCAATACGGGTGTCCAGAGTTGAGATATGGAAGAAAACGCCCTGGAAATGTCTGGAGGAATGTTTTCTGTGCACAGCTATTTTTCTATCTGTCTTAGACCCCATTGTTATGTCTTGCTATTCTTTATACTTCCAGTGAACAAAGAATCGGTTTCTGTCGATGAAAATTGGGATGTATTCGATCGTGGGCTATGTTTCGACATTATTTCACCAACGTTTCGAAATGGTGATGGTCTGGATATATCAACCAATGGCACAATTCTATCGAATAATTCGGTTTTGTACTGATAAATTAACTTCTGTATAAAATGTGTCATTTGAAGACGACTGTTTTGTCATTTTGACAGCGATAAAAAGGTGCATCGTTTTTTATCACCGATAAAAACGCCTGTTCCTCTTAAGAGTCCACATCTAGTATGCTTACGTCACTTTAATGTCTGCCTTGTCAGTTATTTGAGCATTGTTGATAATTGATACTAAACCATTACAACATGAGTCGTTAATTTATCTTGCCAAAAAACACTCGAGCTTTTCTTTTAAGGATAAATTTCTTTTTAACTCAAAATTTTTCTGACATTCGACAAAATCACTCGACCTTCGGTCTCGCGATTTTGTCATGTCAGTTTTTCTCGTGAAATTACTTATTGGCAAAATTATTTCGTTACAAAAAGAAATTCATCCGATAAAAAAAAAGCTTTTGTGTTTTTACTGTTGATAAAACTGATTCTTGCTCTAAGGAAGATGCAAAAGCCCACACAGTAATCAACTAAGAACGCTAGAATGATGATTTCTTATCCTCCTCGAGTTCGATGAAATTGTTTTTCATTACAAATTCGTTCAAAAAAGAGCGTCCACAAATGAAACTGGCTATTCTGATTCTGTCATGATGTTACCTTCGATGGAACCAAGGAAATTACAAGATTCCGGTGCTCTGCAAAATGCTTTATAAACTCCTAATGGGGCTAACGAAGTAGTTGTGTTAGGGACCTTGTCCAGGCCATAAAATTCAGTGGTGTTGGACCGAATCAAGCTTGATTTAGGTCGTTACAGTCGGGGGGATTCACAATATCCCTCGTTGGAGTAGGACATTAGAGGGATTTTCTAGTTTATAGCCCTGACTTTTGTTTGTTCTGGATGAGATACGATTAGAGGGCTCTGACCAAATAATACGAAATGACTATGCATACTCATAGTATTTGTCGAAATTAGGCTCTGGGCTCACTATGGAATTCAACCTGTTCCAGAGGTCACTCAGTTATATATCAATAAACTATATCTTTTTTCAATCCTTCCTTCAGATACCTGGAAGAGAAATTCTCCATTTGTCAGTGACACTCTGTTTTTTTTGTTGATGAAGAGTTTTTTTTCAGTTTGGAAGGCGGATACATTCAACAAATATCAAACTTCCTAATCATTTTAGTGATGAACGTTTAGGAAACGAAGTTGCTTCCGTTTTAAACACAATGGAAAATGTTCTCTCATTGATCATTCGGCTCCTTCGTCTTTTCACACTGAACAGTGACAAGTTGTCGTACAGGAATAATTTTGGGTGGCAAGTAGTAGGTAGTTTTTAGTTGCGTTAATTGATTTTGAATTCAGTTTCGAGAAGTGAATGCCAAATTCTATCTATATCAACTGAACAAGAAGCAATATTATTTACTCCGACGTTTCTTTTTTCAGTTGTTATCTCTTCATCGATATATTTTTTGGTTATATTTCCATCATCATTCCAGTAACATGTTAGTTCTCGTTGGATTTCCTAGAAAAATGTTGATTTCTAAGGCTTGTAGTGGAATCTGGAGCAGAATCTAACGCTATCGGGCGAACTTTGCGGCACCAGGAAGAGCAATAAAAACCTTCCTGAATGGGGGACTACTGTGAAAATTTGTTTCCTGCTCTTTCCAGGGCGCATTCATTTTTCCTTCTTCGCCGAAATAAATATTTCCTCACGTATAAAGTTTCGAGCTCGGAGGAAGGTGAACGTGTTGGTTTGGTTTTGCTCCTCTCGAGAAACTCGAGACGAAAGTTTGTACACAGGGTGTCTCACACTTTCTTTGACTACCTTATTCCTTCCCTTCGGTAAGGTTTCTCGACAAAATTCACATTTCACTTTGCGGCCACTTTCACTTCACGACTAGATCTAATCACGGTTAGAAATATTTCACAGTTGTAAGTTCTTCAACGATACGTAACAAATTGATAAAATCATGAATTTCGTGTCTTGTTCGTGTTATTGGTTCAATATGTGATGTATCTAGCAATATTACATATGGATATCTGTTTGAAAAATTGGCTGTCAATGAATAAGGACCTGAAGAGTTGAAAATAAAAATTATAACGAGAACATTCTCAAAGACGAGATCTTAAACTAATGCACTCAAAATGAGAATTTAATTTCTTCCATCGATTGATCCGATATGTGATTCCGTGTATAACATAGTCGAAAGCTTGCCGCATATACAAAATAGGTGTGAGACACCTTTATGGAATCTTTCCAGATTTTTTTTTTCAGAGCGTCAGAAGTAGTATGCCCATACTGTCTGTAAGTTCTTCGAGGAGGTGGTACATTCATTTTTCAGCTTTTAATGGGATTTTTTCTCCTCTTTTCAAAAAAATAGAGTAGAAGTTATTAAAAATTATTGCAATATATTTGTAGTAAGGACAGATTTAGGATCTGTCCCAAAATGTCACTGCGCTTGAAATTAAACCTTCAGATACGTAAAAGAGAAATTCTCTATTGGTCATGGACACCTTGTTTTTGAAAAATTTGGGAATACAAATATATTTAATAAGAATAAAACCTCTACTTATCTTGGTGGACGTTTCGGGAACGAATCTGCTCCCGTTCTCAACACAATTGAAATATTTTTCTCTTCGTAAAATTTTTTCAATGTTTTCGATTTTGACACTGAAAAGTGACAATTCGGCAGACGGAGGAATTCTGGTTACAAGGTGTTTTCATTAATTGATATCGAGTTTTCCATGTTCATACGAGCATATCTGTTCGTGTGAACAACGCGACTTCGCCAAAATCCATCGAAAATATACGCAAAAAAACGATACACTACCGAAGCCACGAAGGTTGAGTTCAATGTATTTTGGCGAAATCGCTAGCCTCGGCGAGTTTTGGCGAGATCTCGTATGTGGCGCGTTTTTGGCGAAGTCGCCGATGGTGCCTCATGCATTTTGACGAATTCGCCGAGGCTAGAAAAATACTCGCTCATACAAAATTCAATCACCTATAAAAACGATCATAGTTAGCTAGGATTTTTCGACAGAGCTTGTGGATAAGGACTGTATACTTGAGTGGGTACTCAGAAATTGATCTTTCTCAGAATCACAAATCCCCATGATCAATTCATTCAGCTAGTGTGCCGCCCTGTATAGTTCAATCTCCGTGCCATACGAAAACATAAATTGAGGAAAATCCGTAACGCTGTTGTGTTATCGATTGGCTCGGAAAAAGTTAGCCGAACTACAAAAGTGGAACGACTTCCAACATTGTTCGGTAATTTCGCCGATTTATGTCATAATCGATCAGAGACTGGAAAAATTTCAGGAGAATCTAGGATGACATAACAGAAACAAACTTTAAGATACATACGGCGGGTTGCATGGACGCCAATCGAGTTCTGATCAACAGATCAATTTGGATTTGATCGGGCATTAAGGGGATCATAGCTTCACCACTGATTGGAGTTACATTCAGAGACATTTTTGACATTTTTCGTTGGGAGTGAAGTTGAAAGGAATTTTGATATTCAATGACACTATCACTTACGAATTTGTTCTCCAGATACCGCAGAAATGAAACAAAGCACAAAAAGTTCTATCTATTCATTCAGTTCAAATATTTGTACCCACAAACGATTAACTATTTCCACAACCACATATAAAATGGACTGTAAGTTGAACCAAAACAAACATTTGGGAGGCAATTTGAAAAACAAAAGTTGGGGGTGGTTTCTCGAGGGTTGTTTGCCATGGGATGGATTTTGCCATGCTATGAACGAGCTTAAGGTCTCCTACGACAGGTATTTTTTTCAATCTTCATTTCTACAAATAAGTGAAATATCTGCTGGCCTAAAAACTCTGGGACACCCGGTATTGAGGGTAACTTATCATTCACCACGGAAATTTCGCCACATGAACACGTGTTTGCGGCTCGCTTTTGATTTGAAACCATCGAAAGCCTGACGAGTAATCATCCAACTGTTATGTTTTCCTTGAACTGTCAGCAATACCGGCAGAAACATGAATTGCATCAACATTTGGTGTCGACGCAGTTTCTTAAATATCAATTATATACTAGGGATAAAGGGATGATAAATGATGTTGTTATATACGAATACAAGGGTGAACCATATCTGAACAACAACATGATTGATCACCTGTTTTCTGAGGCCAGTCACATTTTTGGCGTACAAAAAATATCCTTATAATAACACATACGCTAGAGAAAGCACAGATTTTGATTGATTCCTTAGAACGTGAGTGAAATAGCGACGGTTATCTCTTTTTTTTCTATACAGTAATCCAAACCGATGAGAAAAAATTCCGAACTGTATCAGAATCGATCCAAGTGAGAGCAGCAGCAGATGCGAAGCCTGAGTGAATTTCCCTAAACCACTCTAGGTAGAGTGATGAATAGTATTAAAAAGGGTGTATATCGATCCCTTGATCCAGTCGACGATGTATATCCCAATTTCTTCTAACTAACGATTCGATGTAGTGAACAGTATTGTGTCTCTCACCAATGATAAATATGAAACGTCATTCAAATCAATCGACATGACAGCCATAACAGATCGAATGGTCTATTACATAACGAGTGTGACAAGTGACATATTTTGCACGAGGCGATACTCAGTACGAGCCGAGTACCGACGAGTGCTGAAATGTAACGAGTGCATGGGATACACTTTCCAGCGAGTTATGTACAGTATTTTTCCTACGACCATAAATAGTCGAATCATTATCATTACATGATCCGGCCACGTCCGTTGTCATTGATTGAAATTCAACAAAATACGCCTACTCGAATTTGAAAGTTATTCGTCGACAGGAAAGAGATACTTTTTCGATAGTTTGAGAGGCAATATTCATGTGATCTCGATGAAAATAAATGCGTGCTTGGAATCTATTCATCTACTTGTTTGGATTCATTCTGATTGTGATGTATTTTTGTACTTTTAACAGCACAATAAAATGACATGATAATCCATGTTTTGTCAATTGGACTCACTATCATTGACAATAAAGTATATCTTGACTCGACTGAGATGAATCAAACAGAATCGCCATCATTCATTTTATTTTTTTATTTATTTATTCATGTAAAAAGAAGACTACAGGATACAAATATTACACAAAAATATAAACACCATATTTTCGAAAACTAGTAGCTTCGCAAGGCTTTTCCAAATCCTTCATACTAACGAATAATATTCCAATCAATTGACAAAACGAATCCGTATTCAATCGGAATACTTGTGATAATCATCTGGGTTCCGATGGAGGATATAAAGAAGCGATAAATATGTACCAAATATGTGACATGAACTAAATTTCCCATTTTGCAATCGATTCGTCCAAAATCCTTCGATCTAGATGAAAATTGAACGAGAAATCGATTGGTAGATCGATCGAGTTCGTAAAACCGAAGTGCGATTTTGGCAAAATTCGCACTTAGGAGCGAGATTACTCCGTTATCGAGACGAATTCAGATTTTTCGATCTCAGATTCGTTTTCTACAGGTCCGACTTAGTGATTGTGAATTTTTTCAGATTTTTCAAACAATAATTAGAAATATCGAAATTTCCAAATTTTTCATACTTACGAATGATAAATCTCATGTGATATTCCAATCAATTGACAAAACGAATCCGTATTCAATCGGAATACTTGTAATAATCATCTGGGTTTTGATGGAGGATATAAAGAAGCGATCCCACCGCTGAGAATCTACCCTCCGAGAAGGAAATCTTCGCATACCGTTCCTCGTTATAGGCTGGAAATTAATCATGATCCTCGCTGGCAGTCCCTCGATTGCTCTCTGCCTGCTAATTTCCAGAGATCAGGAAATAGCTCGTATAAGTCGGATTGTATTTGCCGAGTTGTTTGTTCTGGTGATTTATGAGGGAGTTTTGCGCCTCGGGATGATAGATCGCTGATTGAAATTGATTGAATATTCGGGAAATTCGATGGTGCTTTTCGTTCTGGATCGACTGGAATGGGTTTGACAGCTCGGATGATTCGATCCTACATACAACAATCCATATCGATGAGTTTCGGCTGAGTACAACAGACATTTGGAGGATGCATCATTCTCTTCTGTAGATACTTACATAAAGTCCTTTATTTGTTCATTGATACTGCAGAAACAAACAGTCATAGTTACACGTTCACAGTTAGAGGATCCGTTCAAAATTCTGTAATCTAGATGAAAATTGAACGAGGAATCGATTGGTGGATCGATCGAGTTCGTAAAACCGACCGTTCTTGAGATATTGCACGTTGAAGTGAAAATAGTGCGCTTTTTTCGCAGAAATCGCACTTAGGAGCGAGATTACTTCGTTATCGGGACGAAATGAGGTTTTTCGATCTCAGATTCGTTTTCTACAGGTCCAACTCAGTGATTATGATTTTTTTCAGATTTTTCAAACGATAATTAGAAATTTCTAAATTTCCAAGCTACGATTATCCGATAAATATGTATCATGGATCTTCTGACATGAACGAAACTTTCCATCTTGCGATGGATCCTTCAAAATCCTGCAATCTGAATGAAAATTGAACAAGAAATCGATTGGTGGATCGATCGAGTTCGTTAGACCGACCGTTCCGGAGATATTGCACGTCAAAGTGAAAATAGTGCGCTTTTTGGCAAAAATCGCACTTAGGAGCGAGATAACTCCGTTATCGAGACGAATTCAGGTTTTCCGATCTCAGATTCGTTTTCTACAGGTCCAACTCAGTGGGTGTGATTCTTTTCAGATTCCTGAAACAATAATTAGAAATTTCGAAATTTCCAAGCTACGATTATCCGATAATTATGTATCATGGATTTTCTGTCATGAACGAAATTTCCCATCTTGCGATGAATTCGTTCGAAATCCTGTTATCTGAATAAAAATTGAACGAGAAATCGATTGGTGGATCGATCGAGTCCGTAAGATCGACCGTTCCTGAGATATTGCACGTCAAAGTGAAAATAGTGCAATTTTTGGCAAAAATTGCACTTAGGAGCGAGATTACTCTGTTATCGAGACGAATTCAGGTTTTTCGATCTCAGATTCGTTTTCTACAGGTCCGACTTAGTGATTGTGATTTTTTTCAGATTTTTCAAACAATAATCAGAAATTTCGGAATTTCCAAGCTACGATTATCCGATAAATATGTATATAAAGTATTTTTTTCAATTCAATTCAATAACGTGACATGTGTCAAGATTGGTGATGGCATCTCAGTTGCCGAAATACCTGTTTAGACTTTTTTAAATACCGTCGTGGTTTCTCAGCGTTAAACTTCCTTCTCCCATATCAGTAGACGTTCTAATCCCCTTCCGGTTGCAGGAATCGAGCTTCCTGGAGGTGCACCTGGCGCCGTCTGGCGGCGAGCTGGTGCACGCCTTGCGCGGCCTCCTCCTGCAGGCCCACTGGCACACGTTCACCCTGCTGGCTGACCGGCCGTCGGCGACGGCGTTGCGACGCCCCGAGCTGTGGCGGGCGTTGGAGGCGGCGCCGCTGCGGCCGACGCTCGTCGCGCTGCCGTCGCCTCTGATGTCGCAGACGCTCTTCAGGTCGGTATGAACAGCCCTCTAACGTTCCTCATAAATTCATATCATCTTAATGGATTTTGAAAAACCCTACAACTTTTCTATCCTAACATTTTTTGCTAGCTATCTTACTTTAGGAAATAATCGACCGTTTCCATACATATCAGCGACCCTGTATAAAAAAGGTGATGTGCACAACTCAGCTAATTACAGAGCAATTATTCTCCTGTCAAGTCTCTCTAAACCATTCGAATTGAATATAAAAAGACAATTAACCTGCTTCTTTGAGAACAATAAAACTCTGTCGACATCGCAGCATGGGTTCGCTAAGTCCAAAAGCACAGAATCAGCATTATGTGAGTTTCGAACCAGGATTGTCAAAGCCCTAGATCTCTTCATAGACTCCTCTCGTGTCTGTGACTGTGTAGATCATGAATTGCTGCTCTCAAAACTATACAGATCGGGTATAAGAGGAGTACCACATGATTCAGTTGAATCATATCTCAACGAGAGAAGAGAAAGAGTCAAAATTAACGACTGTATGAGCAGTGAATCTGAAATTGGGCAGGGAGTACCTCGAGGATCTAATTTGGGTCCATTATTCCTCCTAGTGTTTGCTAACGATCTCATAACATTCATCAGCAATAACACCTCAACGCAGATGACACTAACATACTAATAATAGAAGAAAACATGGAAAGATCGAGGGAAATCACAGCAGATATTTACAGTAAAATAAACCTCTGGTCGGAAAAGAATAATTTGAAACTCAACAAAGGCAGAACTGATATCATCTTATTCTCTAATCGCAGCCCAAACAACTCAGAGATTCATTTAAATGATGGAATGATAAGCCCACTTTGAACAGTGAACATGCTGGGAAATGTTCTGGACCGGAAACTATCATGGCATCCACATATCGATGCACTTTGTACCAAATTGAAAAAATGTTGTTTCTCTATTAGGTTCATGACTAATCACTTCAGTAGCAATGTATTGAAAACTCTGTATTACGCCAATTTTCATTCCTACATTCGTTATGGGATTCTGAACTGCTGCAGCTGTACGAAGGGTATTCCTAATTCAGAAATATGTGATAAGAATAATTGCTCAACTAGGATACAGAGAGTCTTGCAGAAATGCATTCAAAGAACTGAAAATTCCAACAGTGGCCAGCACATATATATTAGAATCTTGTGCATATGTATTTAGACATAAATCCGACTATCAACCAAATCAACACGACCACAATACTCGCTCTAAGGGTCTTTTCTTGTCAAATGCTCATAGAACAGCACGGCATGAAAAAAGTGTAGATTTTAATGGCTGTAAATTCTACAATATTCTTCCCGAAGATATCAAGGATTCTCCCAGCTCTCAGGTGTTCAAATATAGGCTAAAGAAACTGCTGCTTCAAATGAACTGTTACACTTTTCAGGAATTTATTGAACAACTGTAAATTATAGACTAAGAAAAGCTCATTCATATTCATAATACAGTTGACTTACCCTCTTTATTGCTAGGTTGAGAAATTATTCAATTAATTTTATATTTACTTACTAGTTTTGTCCGACTTTAAATTTTTGTATTTATGCTATGCTTATGACGACACTTCTCCAATTATTGTACATTGTAACAGTATTGCAACAACTGTACTTTTCAATTCGAGAAATAAAGATATTATTATCATTATTATTATTTTGTCACAGTGACCGACAGTTGAGACAGCCGCCATGTTTAGGCAAACGTCAGATTCACTTTTCACGAAATGATTCGTTCGCAAATTCATGGGGATCTTACGAGAGTCACGGATGTATTTATTGCGCAAAAACGAGTAATCAGATCTATTGCTATCATATCTAGAAGAGACTCTTGTAAATCTTATTTCGAAAAATTCAATATCCCAACTGTGGCTTCTCTATATATTTTCGAAGTATGCGTATATATATACTCTAACCGTGCTAAATTCAAGCTCAATAGAAGCATTCATGATCTCAATACACGAAGAAGAAGAAGGAGAATATTTATTTGGAATAGGTAACCCTGATACACAAAAAAAACTAAATAGACATATTTACAGTTGAATTTCGAGTTTGAAAAATCATCACACACATACATATGAGTTATTAAAAGATTCACATTGTACTACAAAAATACTATGAAAATACACGCCGTAAAAACGAATACCACGTACCGACATGTAAGACAAACGTTTCTTATAAGTCGTCCAACAATATTGGCCTAAGAGTTTTCAATAAACTGCCAATCAGCCTAAAAACTGTTTCAACGATATATTCATTCAAGAAACAGCTGGAAATGTTTTTACTCGACAAGTGTTATCATCATGTTGATGAACTTTTTGATACTTAGATATAAGTCTTATACTTTTTTTTTGTCTACATGTGATGAGTCCTATACAGTTTATGTAATTGTCTAAGAGAATGATGAATGTATCTTATCTTATCTTACCATATTAATCCCTGATTGTCCTCAAGTATTTATGTTGCTCACACTTTCATTCCCACGTATAATCAGCAATGTGACCAGAATAATAACAATGAGTCGACTCAAGTCTATGTTCTCAACTACCAAATACTACAATATCAAGATATGATTCTGTAGTCTTCGCAACTACCGATACTGCAGTCTTCAGACACCTCGGGTACCGATGAAAACGAAACAAGGTACGCATTCTTCTGAGAGATCAATGAACTGACGTTAATTATAATATTGGATAAGACAGGATTTAGAAAAAAACACATGAGGCACTCCTTAGATGAAGATCGTTCTAACTACAAAATGAGAAATAGTGATGAAAGGGTGAAAAGCGTTACTTTCCTTCACTAGCCGATTATTTTCATAAACGTGTTTTCTCGTGAACTACTGCATTGAATTCCAAAAACAAGGAAGCCATGGTAAGAGATATTGATTACCTTCGAAATGATGTATCACTTGACCTCTTATCCCATTTGAGATTGGTTGGAGCTCATCCCTCCGAGGAAATCGAAGTGAAAAAGTTGAAAACATGCGCAAAATATTTTCTTCTCGAAATAAAAATCGACCGGTTCGAGCGTTTTTTTTTTCTGAGAACAATAACTATGTCACTCGTTTCGTTTTTATTGGACCACCCAGTATATATGGTAACTATCATTTGCCTCAGCGATTTTTTATGGCAGCCTCAAATTTGACTGAGATGTGGCGCCTGATGAGTCCAAAGACCCGTCTTCGTACAACTCCGCATCATCTCTCTATTATATAAATCCATTAGCCGATGTTTTCGGCCGGTTGCTATGGCGATGTCAAGGGCATCAAATGGTTATCCTCAGAAAACACTTTCGTTCCGCATTATCCTGACTCGGATGCAGAATAAATACCACAAGAAATTATGTGGTAATTCTCTCTTCTCTTTGCGGAATCGTCGCTGAGAATTTTATGATTATTCAGCATTGAGTATACTTCGAAGAATCACAGATGGTATCGTGAAGTATCAGCTTCGTGTCAGGATAGGTTCGAAATCAAAGATATCATATTATACACGGTGGCCCAATGAAAACGAAACAAGTTATGCATTTTACTGAGAGATCAAAGAACTGACATTGAAATAAATGATTCTTGATGTAATGTTGGATGGGACAGGATTCTTAGATGAATACCGTTCTAATTACAAAATGAGAAATCGTGATGGAAGTGAAAAAAGCGGTACTTTCCATCACTAACCGATTATTTTCATAAATGCATCAAATTCCAAAAACAAGAAAGCGTTGGTAAGAGATTTCGATTACCTTCAAAATGATGTATCACTTGACCCTTTATCCCATTTGAGATTCAAGGGTTGGAGCTCACCCCTCCGAGGGCTTCGAAGTGGAAAAGTTGAAAACATGCGCAAAATATTTTCCCCTCGAAATAAAAATTGACCGTTTCGAGCATTTTTTTTGTGAGTACGATAACTTTGTCTAATCGGACTTGTTCCGTTTTCATTGGGCCACCCAGTATATTCTAGCATTGAAACAATGAATGAATGCAAGATAAGTGCAAATAAGTGCAATGAAGAGAGGTGAAATTTTGCCAACAGTCAACTGATCACTGATAGTTGTCTCTCTCGTTTACTTCCCTATGGAACGATGTATTCTGATCTTTCTTCAATCTATTAGTACAGCCAGAGGCTGACAAGGATAGCAACATCTCGAACAAAATAAACAAACTGGGATTATTTACAAATTTTTAATATTCGAACAACAAGGAAAACTGGGTCAATTTGTTGAAACACACCAAACTGGGTCAATGAACTCCGCTAGACGATAGATTTGAGTGAACAATCATAGACATTCAACTCGATTTGAATAGAAATAACTGGAAATGTATTCCTCAATATACAGATGGAATCATTCCTCATATTAGCGAAAACGCGGTCGTTAACCCCTCAGTTTCGGATTCTCCTTAGATAATTCTTCTTCCTGAGCTCTGCATCTCATCTCGAATTTAATTTTCTCTCGAAGATACGAGCCGTCGCTTTTCTTTGTGAATGCGCTCGGAAATGGCGCATAATATACCATCCCTAATAAATTCTCAGATGCACCGTTGAGATCCAGATTTACTATTGGAGACCAGCTATTCGAATCACATGCCCCGGAGATATTCCGCACCAAGAAACCAGCTGGAATTAGTGGAATCATAGTGAATTGTTGCCTAACTATCAGAGCGCAATATCATAAGAGCCTGCGATATTATAGATCAACGAGATCAAATTGCTTGTTGAAACCACGAGTCGGCAGGAGTGGATTTAACTGAAGATTATCCTGCACTCCTACTTCAATATCATCGAATTCGAATCATCCTTGTTGGATGAAAATAAGCTGAGAATTGCGGTACATTCATTATTCTGTACTCAAACTCAAAATAGTCCCGAATATCTACATAATATAATCGGTAGTTGAGAAAATGAATGCAACACTAACATAAAAAATGATGAAGTTCTGATAAATCACAAACACCTCATTCGGAACCGAGGGAGGTTATTCTATAACAGCAATTTCTCGACCAGTTCTAACAGCAACCAGTTTATTCCAACATCAGGAAAACGGTCTCGTTCGGATGATACGATTGCGGACTATAAAATGCAATGTGATCGCATGAGATTCTGCACTTTTATCGAAAGCTACCATCTTTTTGATCATCTCCAGAGGCGTGTAGACATTAAATCATGTTCTCTATTACCGAGAATATATAACGTGTGTGGGTGTCTCGAGTATATCTTACGAGCAGCAGGAATATCATATTCTCTTTCTCAGAAGGAAAATGGAAATGATAAACTGAACAGTGGGGTATTCTCTGGATGTATACTATCGAATGACTATTCTAGTCATCTCAGAATGATCACACAAATACAAAAACGACTCTCAATCATCCTCGCTAAAACAGATATTCCTCATTACTAACAGGTGTATCGTAGACTAAACTTTTCAGATACCTCCGAAGAAAAAAATCTAGAGGATTGAGATCGGGAGAACGCGCAGGCCAGGCTACAGAACCTCCTCTTCCAATCCAGCGTTGCTGATCTAATAACCAGCGCACGTCTACACCGAAATTCTATTTCTGAAGTTTTAGGGAATATTTCGCAATAACAAAGTTAGTTTTTTCCTGCACTACAGCTCAAACATTTATATTTTCATTTATATTTTTAGATGAACAAAATGCTCGTTGTGATGTTCCCTATCACCCCTAATAGTTTGTCGGTATCTTTTCAGGACACACTGTAGTTTAGATGATGTCGTCAGTAGCGGTGCTAGTGAGGTCTGTAAGAAGGCTAATCTGTCGAACCCTGCGATTATTTATTCAGCATCGAAAAAGAGAAGAGAGAACAAAACAATATATTATTGATTAATTTATTTGAAATATGAATCCTAATACACAGGTTCAAAATATAAATTTAACAATTTTACTTAACTAAGATCATACAAACAGTTGAAGTTAATTAAGTACATGAATAATATGAATATACACAGACATATACACGAAGGCAACAAACTAACACGACAATATTCATAAATGAAATGAAATTGAATCGGATCACGTTCTTCATGAATATATTTCAGCAATTCTATCCTGATTTTTTTAAATAATGAGATGGATTTCAGTGTATAGGGCAAATCATTAAATTGGACAAAGCCTTTATGAAATATGGTGCTCATTGAACTTCTGTAGTTTTTTCGACTTATATGAAGATTGTTGCTGTTTCGAGTTATATAATTATGAATGTCTTCATTGAAGGTAATAATTGTAGTTTGCAGATATGTTGGGGTCATTGAATTCAGCATTCCATTAATAAAAATGTTGTCGAGGTGGCGATGAGCGCAAAGGCGCAGTGATTATAAGGTAGCCACTTCTCGATCGTGGGTTCGATTCCCACTGCTTGCAGAAATGCGAAAAAAAAAGGTGACTGGGTGTAGTATGGATGAGACAGTGCTGTCCCATATACGATACATACAATACAAAAAGTCTGTGGCAAAAAAACTTTGGTTTAATGCCAACAAACCCAAAAAAAAAATAAATAAATAAAAATCATAGATCAGTAGTACAATCTTTGAGATACTGAAAGCCAATGTAGAGTAGATAACATTGTGTAAATTGGAGTAGACTTACTGCATTTCAAAATGATTCTCATTCCTCGGTTCTGTAATCTTTGCAATTGCTGCATTTTATTTAAGTTGAAGGTGAATTAAATGGAAGCACAGTATTCAAGTACGATAACAATGAGTTGAAAGTTGATTTCACCTGACGATGATTATAGTTTCTTGGTACACTGCTACTGAAATCGAACGTCCGCAAATACGTTTGGTACGTTTTGAAAACCATGAAAACGTATCTACACCGAACGATCTCCAAATGACAGTTTGGCTTTGATAAAGCACGATTTCTTTTCGATTCAGGAAACTGGCAGACATCTCCAGATCGACCAGAGGCGTCATCGTCCTCATGAGCGACCGCTCGAGCTCAGTCAGGATCCTCGAAGAGGCCAGACGCCTCAACATGCTGGACGGCCACTTCGTGTGGCTCTGGATAGACACTGCCACAGTCGTCCACATCAAGAACGCCACCGAGGAGGACCTCAAGCCGGACGATCGCCTCAAGCGCGACCTCAAGCCTGACGAGCCCGACGACCTGCGCCTCCACCACCTCTTCAAGAACGACAATTTCCTCATGTTCAACAGGCACGAGGGCGTCGCCGCGCCCAAGGTCGTGCGCCCTTTGAAGGCGCACCCGCGCCTTCACAAGGGCGGGTCGGAACTGCCCGCGGGGCTGCTCAGTCTGAGGCCGCTTCCGGTACGAGTGGACAGGCATCTGGTGAAGGGGGCGGTGCGGTTGCTGTCGGCGGCGCTGAAGCACGTGCTGCTCAGGGCGCCTGAGCGGGTGCTCAGGGATGTGACCGACGGGTGGAACAACGGGTGTTGGGTGAACAAGGCGCGCGAGAATAGTTTCGTGAACGAGTTCGCTAGGTGAGTTTCCAATACACAAAATAAATGAGAACCCAAACACCACGGCGATGTTTAGGAAAGCCTGAATACGTATTTCGGCAACTCAGTTGCCATCTTCAGTAAACATGGAAAGCAAAAGAGATTAGCGACTCCCTAGTATCTTTCAAGTTCTTTTTTCTCAGAGTGATTGTCCATATTCTGATGACACCGCCTTAGTTTTCACTGAAGATACTTGGTCAGAGGTTTTTACAGCAGCTGAAAAAGGAATGAACGATATAAAGTTATGGCTTGATCTCAACCTCTTGAGTTTGAATATTGGCAAAACTAAATTCATGACTATCTCACTACAGAATAATGATCAACCAAAAAATGACACCCTTAGAATACACAAATCTTATTGTAATCAAGATCCATGTTCATGCCCCAGGATTGAAAAAACCGACAAAATGAAATATTTAGGGTCTTAGACAAACACATTCGATAGGATGAACATGCCCTTTACATACGAAACAGACTGAGACAACTCATCTACAAATTCCACTTTATAAAAAATATAGTAGACAAAAAAAATATGCTAACTATATACTACTCAGATCCGTTATCAGGTATTGCATCACTGCATGGGGGGGAATGTACAATAGCAACCTAGGGTGTATACAATTAGTTCATAATACCGTTTTGAAGATAAGATATTTTGAAAAATAAGTTATTTTCTATTGAAAAACTCTTCAAAGAATCTAATCTACTCGATGTAAGAAGCCTTTATACCTACTCATGCCTGATCTGGATGTTTTTCCATAAAAATAAATATGACACACCAGACCAAAAAAACACCAAATCATGCGAAAATATGTCTGTGAATTTGCCATTGTTCAAGAAGAGTCATTCTCGAAGATTTGTACACTTCCATGTTCCAAAACTTCATAACTATCTGCCACTAGAATTGAAAAAAATGAAAAACTAAACGAATTCAAATATTCCATAAAATAATTCATACTCGACAACAAAGAAAAAATTGATAATCTTTTTCAGAAAAAAAACCAACATCCAACGAACCGAATTTTTGCTTCAATTTCTCCCCCATCAAGCGTCAACCATATTTCACACATAACCCGCTTTTGAGGAGTGCTGCAAAGCACAACACAAGCACTCAAGTGCTCAGGTGTAGCAGGCTACTCAAATTGGGTTAAAAAGTTATATATTTAATGATTTACATTGCCATCAATAAATTGAATTGAATTGAATTCATGTCAGCCTATTCATACATAATTTCATATCATGGTTCAATGATCCGTTGCAATTCAGTGAACCGTAACAATTCAATAATTGTCATGTCAGCAAATGGAATAATCGGGAGTATGGAATAGGACCAAGGTCTTGGTTCATCATTTGGTGCTTATGAGAATACTTTCCAAACTCTTCAATTCTTGGTCTGTCGACTCGATTGTACCTGGAATGAGCAATTTATTCTTCGAATCTAGTCTCAATGTTTCGACGAGTTCGTCGAGATCGCAATGTATTTCAAATATTCCTGATTTTACATTAGAATTGGCTTTGTCCTTAGGGTTACCCTTCAATGATCTATGAATCGTATTTTATGCCATGAAATCTACATATATCCCTTGCTTTTTGGAAATACCATTCAAATTCCTTGTGACTCTAGAATCGAGAGGAATTTTCACGAATTTCTCCCTGGGTGGAGTTGTACTTTTTCTTACCGTATTTTGTCTATTCTATTTGAGATAATTGTCCAACCTTCATGAAATGCGTTTCCTATTACTTCTGAATTATCTTCAAACTTGTCAAAATCTACTTACAAGTACTGTCTGTAAGTTCTTCGAGGAGGTGGTACATTCATTTTTCAGCTTTTAATGGGATTTTCTCTCCTCGTTTCTAAAAAATAGAGTAGAAGTTATTGAAAATCATTTCAATATATTTGTAGTAAGGACAGATTTGGGATCTGCCCCAATATGTCACTGCGCTTGAAATTGAACCTTTAGATACCTGAAAGAAAAATTCTCTATTGGTCAGTGACACCATGTTTTTGAAAAATTTGGAAATACAAATATATTTATTAAGAATAAAACCTCTACTTATCTTGGTGGACTTTTCGGGAACGAATCTGCTCCCGTTCTCAACACAATTAAAATATTTTTCTCTTCGCGAAATTTTTCAATATGTTCTCGGTTTTGACACTGAAAAGTGACTATACTCACTCACAAGTGTTCCTCTTCACTACAACATTGATGTAATCCTCATGAGCACCAGAATTGAAAAGTCTCGTTTTAGCTCATATTTCATGCTACGTAATCCGAATAATTCGATAAACGTCACTATTGTATGTTCCAATAGTTTTTGACGATAACGGTGTATACAAATCCATGCTCGTATGGGAAATATCCCACTCGAGGCCCATACAAATGAATCACGAGATTGGCATACACAGTTTTGAACAATTCATCAAAATAAAACGTGGCGTCTAGCGAGAGTGCAATTGAAAATAATTTGACTCCATTCCGTCCGAGCGAAACTGAATCACACCAAGTGATTCACTAATTGGAAGCCTCGTTTAGACTACAGTTCAGAACACCAAAATAATTAATGGAAGATTTCGTTATGAAGAGCAGTTGCTGACAATCCGCACTTAAGGATGAACACAATTAGGCCGGTGCCAGAGAAATTCACATTAATTCATTGTGAAAATCACAGCTATTATATCATATCATAATTTTTGAACGGATGACCTTCATGGTGAAAAGTTCACATTTGTGGTTTCTTCACCAACCACTTCCCTTAAGACAACATATTCAACAAACATTCCTAAATTCAACTGAAGATATTATCAGTAGTATCACTGTAATACCTTCGAAATGTTCGAGTCCTTCATCGGTAACTTGTTGTATAATTACAAAGAGTTTTACAGTCAACGGTTCATTCTGTCAAACTACCGCGATAAATTTTTGATTTGTCATGTCTTAACCAGCCAATCTGCAGACTTTTTAGTTCTTTCGCTAAGCTACTTTTTTTTCCAGCCAAGGGTTTTCTGCTTTTCCTAGTTTGAGTTCACTGTCAGATGACACCTGTGTTTGATATCCGTGTTTTTTGTCGCTTCCAGTTTCCTTTCGAAAATACTGGATCAAACATGACGCTTCTTCATTGGCTTCCCAAGCTAATTTCATCTGTTCGATTTTCATCCCAAGTTTCGACTATTGCTACATACCCATTTTCTGTGAATGATGACACTGACACTCATTCTGGAAGGATTGGAGCTTCCTTTGCTCTCTGGATTTCTGTCCTTTCATGCCTCTAAAAATATTAGACTAGAAAATAGGTCAATTGCGCTGTCGAATTCCTTCAGAAATGTTTCTTGTATTCGCTCTGCCGTAACGTTTCGAATAGTTTTTACAGCATGGTTTTTCATAAATTTCCCATTACATTTTCGCATGATTTGTCAAGACGTCTTCATTCCATCAGTTCGTGTGAAAATTCAAATATTCTCCAAACTCCTGATTGAGTGAGTTGCTCTATATATTATTAAAACCACGTATATATTCAGAATTATGTAAGGTGACTCGACCTTATTGAACGTCCCGATTGTTGAAAATCATCTGAACAAAATATAGCTTCTGAGTTGTATCTCGAGTAGGAGCAATATGGAGAAGGGAATGACGAGTTTTCCAGGAATATTTTCGCCTGGAAGACCAACGAATTTGAGGAAGGAAACGAGATTTTCGATTCTGATTTATAGCGGAACTATATTGTTTTTGTTCGAACGACTCAATAAAAGAATTCGATTCGTAGCAGTTGAGATGAATAATAGACTATAATAAATCCAATTCGAAACTGTCCAATAGAGAGGCACGTTGTACATTATACTGGGTGGCCCAATGAAAACGAAACAAGGCTGATTTGACATAGTTATCGTTCTCAGAAAAAAAGCGCTCCAACCGGTCGATTTTTATTTCGAGGGGGAGATATTTTGCACATGTTTTTAACTTTTTCACTTCAAACCCCTCCGAGGGGTCAGCTCCAACCCTTGAATCTCAAATGGGATAAGGGTCAAGTGATACATCATTTTGAAGGTAATCAAAATCTCTTACCAACGCTTCCTTGTTCTTGGAATTCAATGCAGTAGTTCTCGAGAAAACATGTTTATGAAAATAATCGACCAGTGATGGCAAGTAACGCTTTTTTCCCTTTCATCACTCCCTTCCATTTTGTAGTTAGAACAATGTTCATCCAAAAAATGCCTTATGTGTTTTTTTTAAATCCTGTCCTATCCAACATTACATAAAGAATCATTTATTTCAATGTCGGTTCCTTAATCTCTCAGTAAAATGTATACCTCGTTTCGTTTTCATTGGGCCACCCTGTGTAGGAAGGAAATCACGTGTTTCCATCTGTGTGGTCAGATGGATATTGCACGGTTTTATGAGATCTGTGATGGATTTTTCTTGGCACCGTTCCCAAGTATCGAATTTTACTATTCACATTTTTATTGAAATTCGATTCACAATCAATTCTGCTAGAGCTGCTCCTCGAGATTTCTCTCCTTCCTGGGCTCTAATAATTCCTTCATGGTTTTCATTCGACTGCTGACAGGAGCGGAGAGGAGATGAAAAATCAGCATCTCCCAATCATCATTTCTCAATCACAGATACATTTCCTTCTCCTAGATTCCAGCTGAACATTGAATTATCCCAATTGGAAGTCCAGCTATTGATCTTCAGACAACCGTACCATCCGGATTAGCTATCCAGTCGATCCTGGAAGAAACATCGGCCTCATGATCATCCATTAACTCTCTGGAAAGCCAGCCTCGTCAATGGGAAGGAAATGGGAGCTCGTTATTCCTGAGAGAGCACATCTCCTGACCTCACGGATCTGGAATCATTGCGAATATATCTCCTGGAGTGATCTGTAGGCCTAGTGTGACAATAAAGAGAACGTCTTCCCACAGTGATTATTCAATTTCCTCATCGGTAATCTCGCTACTCACCCGTTATATAGTTGTCTCTAGGCATACAACGTTGATTATTCTCGACCAGTTCAGTGGAAATTGAGGGATACTATTTCGAAGGATATTTTGAAGCGATCTGTTTTCACGATATGCTCTCATTTCGCATTTCACAATCATTTGCATGGATACCAACAAACTTGATACGAAATAGCAGGAATATGAAGCTTGCATTATCGTTCCAATCTCACGAGGAAAGCTACGATCTCCCCAATAAATGTTAGATCTCTGGGGAAATCCTGGGATGTCATTCGTCTTGCAGTATTGTTATGCAAGGATAGTTCCTTCCTCTTTCCTAAGACCAAGTCGCTTCATCAACTGTTATGGTCTCATAAATCATAAGAATGTCGAGTAATTATTTCATCATCATTGTTAAGCGTGCCGAAGAATCGTTTTTAAATTCAACAGCACAGTTGTAAAACCTGGGATCCGATTACGACCTTCAAGACTGAACCAATTGAGATTGTGATCTATCCCAAGTTGGTATAGCAGAATGGTTTCATAATTATGGCAACTGTTGAAAAATATTAACAGCTTTGCGATCGATAGTAATAATTTCACTGAATCGCCTTTATTCATCCCTACTAATTATAAACCCCCGGATCTATGAGCAGTCATGAATTTACATGGATGGAAAGTCGTACCACATGCATTTTCACGTATGTAGAACTCATAGACCCCCTCTGTTTGTTCTCAAGTGGAACTGAAAAACACTTTATCCAGATGTTTTTCTTTCAGAACATTGGGGACTACAACAAAATGCTCATTCATGGGAAATCAAATTTGGATAAGTTTATCTCGTGCAAACTGTGCTATTTGAGAAACAGTAAGGTATACCGTTCTACTTAACCTGGACGTGACCCTCTGAAGTTTCCCATAATTTAGTTACGTCGAGGGACAAGACTCTGAAAGTGTTTGGTCATCAATTGACCATTCAGGTCCGAATGATGATGTAACCTAACCTATCATTGAGATCACAGTTTGTTTCCTTCGTAGAATGGATGCTCAATATTGTCATCAATTATAGTTGAACGTACTGGAGTTTCTTACGTCTGATGAAAATCTGAAAATTGGAGGTAACTGATCATTGATTGTGCCCCGATGATGATAATTTATGAATACAACGTTACATGCAAGTATGATTAGAACTGACAATCATAGTTCATATATATATTCATATATGTATCTCGTGAGGAGACCTCTGTCTACGAGTGTAATCTGTGTATATTCCGTTTATGTATTTTGATTACGGCATATTACAAATTGTTCCAACAAGCGTATCCGTGACAAAGCTAGCTTAGTCTCATAATCCTCGCTATATTCGAACGAAAGACTGGATAATCCCTTTTTGGATTGAGCACACCATTTAATATCGTTGACGTGAATTGCTATTTTTTCCTGGAAAATTACAGGATAATCCAGTTGTATCGGTATATAGCTATACCCAAGATAAACGTTTCATGATGTTTGTAGATGAATTAGCTGGGAGATGGGTACTGGGAAACAACAAGAACAGCATTTCAATTCATATAAGTCTAGAGTTCTCAGAGCATTGGTTACATTCCGAGAGAATGGTGAGGTTGAATGTTGATGATTCGAGAGAACTTGACGACTATTGAATTATTGAGATTTAGAGGAAAAATTGATCGAGAGTATTCGATGAGCAACAATGAAATGCTTCGAAACAATTCGATATATCTACTCAGTTTCGTTGTAATTGAAATTTCAGTTGCTAATCACTTTTTTCGACACGATCAGTCAGTCGCATCTATTTCCCACAATTTTCATTCGCTGATTCCATTCTGACAACGTTTCAACTAAAACTGTGACCACAATCTATCTGTATAATAATCAATGTGTGATGCATTTAGTGAAATTTCAGGGTAACCGCTACATATCAATTTGGGGAAAATTGGATCTGGTTCATTGATATTGACCCATTCGAATAATATGAGGGGCAAACACGAGCCTCGTAATAATCTAATAGACTTCACAGAATGGCTACCGTTCCATGCAAATCATTCACCAACTCTGGTGAAATATATTGCGGAGATAAACATTCATCGATACAACATCATCGAATATGTTCAATCTCAGAAATACCATCGTGTAATTGAAATATCGTCAGTCACCCCAATCAATCTCAGAACTGATGGAGTGATAGAATGATTACCAAGTCGATAACCGGATACAACCGCGTTAAAGTATTTAATGGAAAAACGGGAAAACCAATACAGTCGGTTCCATATCTCTTTTTATCTCCGCTAACGTCACTCTAGCCATTGCGAGATTTATTGGTGCCGTAAAAAGTTCGTTTTCTACAAAAAGCGGCATAGTTGGAACGATTCGTTTCCCGAGATGAGCGCAGACAGATCGAGGAAAAAAGGAGATAACCCCAACAAAAATTGGAGATTGCATGGATTCAATGTAACGAATAACAGTATGTGTCACGCTGAGAGTTCGATAATGGTTTAATCGGTTTCATTTTGTTTTTATAACTTTCGAGCGATACCATTCAGACTCGAATCATTGGATTTCCTTCATCCAGTCACAAAATACACCTTCCTCACTAAACTATGAATGGATATCAGAGTGAGTAGTTCATTCGTCTGATGATACTCAACCCTCATGTGAAAACACATCATCTCTTTCATTTCATTTGAGTATTGATATCTGCAGTTGATTTCATCGCGATATATTATTTATTCCAACAGACTCTTGATTGAAAATAACACAGATCATCAATCAAACCTTTCACATTACAGAATCGCTATGAATGCGAAAATATTTCGCTGCTGGAACATCATTGACGGCATGTCGATAGTGAATGTCGATTTATACTCCAATATAATATGATCTCTCCTTCCTTCAAATGTGAGTAATGGGTAGAGTGACAGAACAATATTCAATTTCGAATAGATCTAAACTTACTCGAGACTAGATCACAGATAGTACTGGATATATCAGAACTCAATGAACTCATTCTTCGGGAATTTTTTATTACACCTTCCTTATGTGATAATATCAAAAGAGCTGATAAGAGACAATTCCAACCTAATATGACTTCTTCATACAATAATACCAAAACACCTAGTAAGGAACAATTCCAACGTAATATTCAGTTCAGATATGCTCTCCAATATCACAGATAGTACTGGACATATCAGAACTCAATGAACTCATTCATCGGCAGTTTTTCATCACGCCTTCCTTATGTAACAATATCAAAACAGTTGATAAGAGACAATTCCAACCCAATATGACTTCTTCATACAATGATACCAAAACACCTTGAAAGGAACAATTCCAACGTAATATTCACTTCAGATATTCCCTCGGATATCACAGATAGTACTGGATATATCAGAACTCAATGAATTCATTCATCGGCAATTTTTCATTACACTTTCATCCTTATGTAATAATATCAAAACAGCTGATAAGAGACAATTCCAACCAATATGACTTCTTCATACAATGATACCAAAACACCTAGTAAGGAACAATTCCAACGTAATATTCAGTTCAGATATGCCCTCGAATATCACAGATAGTACTGGACATATCAGAACTCAATGAACTCATTCATCGGCAATTCTTCATCACGCTTTCATCCTTATGTAATAATATCAAAACAGCTGATAAGAGACAATTCCAACCAATATGACTTCTTCATACAATGATACCAAAACACCTAGGAAGGAACAATTCCAACGTAATATTCAGTTCAGATATTCCCTCGGATATCACAGATAGTACTGGACATATCAGAACTCAATGAACTCATTCATCGGGAATTTTTCATTACACCTTCCTTATGTGATAATATCAAAAGAGCTGATAAGAGACAATTCCAACTCAATATGACTTCTTCATACAATAATACCAAAACACCTAGTAAGGAACAATTCCAACGTAATATTCACTTCAGATATTCCCTCGGATATCACAGATAGTACTGGATATATCAGAACTCAATGAATTCATTCATCGGCAATTTTTCATTACACTTTCATCCTTATGTAATAATATCAAAACAGCTGATAAGAGACAATTCCAACCAATATGACTTCTTCATACAATGATACCAAAACACCTAGTAAGGAACAATTCCAACGTAATATTCAGTTCAGATATGCCCTCGAATATCACAGATAGTACTGGACATATCAGAACTCAATGAACTCATTCATCGGCAATTCTTCATCACGCTTTCATCCTTATGTAATAATATCAAAACAGCTGATAAGAGACAATTCCAACCAATATGACTTCTTCATACAATGATACCAAAACACCTAGGAAGGAACAATTCCAACGTAATATTCAGTTCAGATATTCCCTCGGATATCACAGATAGTACTGGACATATCAGAACTCAATGAACTCATTCATCGGGAATTTTTCATTACACCTTCCTTATGTGATAATATCAAAAGAGCTGATAAGAGACAATTCCAACTCAATATGACTTCTTCATACAATAATACCAAAACACCTAGTAAGGAACAATTCCAATGTAATATTCAGTTCAGATATGCCCTCGAATATCACAGATAGTACTGGACATATCAGAACTCAATGAACTCATTCATCGGCAATTCTTCATCACGCTTTCATCCTTATGTAATAATATCAAAACAGCTGATAAGAGACAATTCCAACCAATATGACTTCTTCATACAATGATACCAAAACACCTAGGAAGGAACAATTCCAACGTAATATTCAGTTCAGATATTCCCTCGAATATCACAGATAGTACTGGATATATCAGAACTCAATGAACTCATTCATCGGCAATTTTTCATTACACCTTCATCCTTATGATATAATATCAAAACAGCTGATAATAGACAATTCCAACACAATATGACTTCTTCACACAATGATACCAAAACACCTAGTAAGGAAAAATTCCAACTTAATATTAGTTCAGATATCCCCTCGAATATCACAGATAGTACTAGATATATCAGAACTCAATGAACTCATTCATCTGCAATTTTTCATTACACCTTCCTTATGTTATAATATCAAAACAGCTGATAAGAGACAATTCCAACCTAATATGACTTCTTCATACAATAATACCAAAACAGTAGGGAACAATTCCAATGTGATATAAGTTCAGATATGCCCTCGAATGTCCACTGTTGTTTCAGAGAATTGAAGATAGCCTGCATCAATGCCATGGCTGGAAAGAAATTCACTCAAGAAATTGGCGTTGACAAAGTGGACAAATCATTAGTAGCGAATTTCGAAATTCTAAATTTAGTAACGGATCAACAAGTCTACAACAACAAAACCGAAACAGGTAACGATTCAAAGATGCAGAGAATCAGACAACCCGTTTCAACCATTCGAGTATTTCAGAAACATCATCGCATTCCTCATCCAGCGTGAAATGGAAGCGAGTGGGAATGGTATCCGGAAGATCTGTTCGACTAGACACCATCGTGTGGCCTGGAGGTGATCTATCAGTGGCCGCAGTTTCTTCCCGAGCTAGAACCGTCTTCAGAGTTGTAACGGCGTTAGCACCACCTTTCGTCATGGAGAGCGAGCTGGACGAAGACGGACAATGCCTACGAGGTAGAAAAAAAATTACATCGATCACCGCCAACATGACAAAGATCGATGATCTAGTTCTCGAAGACTGAAAAACCTCTCGCGAATTTTGTCCTGGTCGCTTTTACGGCCATTCATGATGTTATGAGCGAGCTGAGAGCTTCAAGGAATCCCAATTTATGTGGAGGAATAGGGGTGCTCACCGTTTTGCGTTAATCTAATCATTTATATTCTTCGTGATGCCCTAGTTATGATGATGAAGTAATATTTTAACAAAGCAGAGAAATAAAACTTTGCGGTTATGGCCAGCGTGGATGAAATTATTAACAGGAACTTCATTCAATATTCAGATTCCTCAGGCAACATCAGAATGCTTTGTCATTTACTCTTGGAAATCTCTTGGAAATCAGAGTGAAACCATTCATTTGTTGAAATCAATACGTCGTATTTTAATGAATACTTTTTGTTCACTCAGCGGTGAATTTCAAAACCTAGCAATATAAACCTTCTGCTACATTATGGATCTGTATGTTCCTGAATAACCCCGGCAATA
Source organism: Gastrophysa polygoni (assembly GCA_963576655.1). Classification (NCBI taxonomy): domain Eukaryota; kingdom Metazoa; phylum Arthropoda; class Insecta; order Coleoptera; family Chrysomelidae; genus Gastrophysa; species Gastrophysa polygoni. Next base: position 853,300 of record OY755084.1, read on the forward strand.
TGAAACTTGCCTCATTGCACCAATCTTATGAGAAAAGCTTCGATCGAGTCTGTAAATGTTGGATCTCTAGGGAAATTCAAGAATGGCATTTTTCTTGCAGCGTTTTCGTGCAGGGATGAATCATTTTTCTTTCCTAGAACCGAGTCACTTCCTCTATGAACTCTTCAATAAAAGAACGGGAATCGTGAGCAGATAGAATGCTCTGTCTTTCATAGTGAAAAGTACCACATCGCAATTGTGATCGTGAAATGTTTAATTTCGATTAAAATCAAGACTCCCCCGAATTGCTGAACTGCTATTATATGAAAATGATTGGTGATGAAAACCATCGACAGTTGCAGAATTTTCCGCCTTCTTCAGATCAAATTCTCACGCTCATCGCTCATCTCACGCTCATTGTTTGTTCCCAAGATGAACTGATCGATACTTCATAGAGATCTTTGTGGAAAGTCTCGAAAGTACAATGAACTCCAAGTAATTGTTTTTGTATCAGGACTGCCTTGCCACAGAGTCCTCACCTCCGACAAAGACAACCTGACGCTGGTGTTCAACGAGATGCAACGCATCGAGGAAGAAGAAGAAGAGCACGATGTGAAAGAAGAGGATGCCCAGAAGCACTCGCAGTCTTACGAAGAGTACAAGCAGTTCGTGGAGGACTATTCTCACGAGGAAGAGGGCGAAGAAAGGTTCTTTCCTTTCCAGAAATTCAAGTATCGCACCAACTGTTGCTACGGCCTGTCCATGGATTTGCTAGAAAACGTAGCGCAGGAACTGGAGTTCGATTTCAGGTTGTATATTGTTGCTGACGGACTGTTCGGTTCGAAAATCAAGAGGAATAAGAAATGGAGGAGTGAACGCGATGTGGGAAAGAAGTTTCTGAGTTACAGGTGAGTGGAGAAATATCAGTTCAAGTCGTTCCGACCACTCTGATATCTTGTGCTGTGTTCCAGGTTCAAGGATGAGCGCCTCAAGACAGATCGAGTGACAACAGAGATCGACCCAGACGACACCGATGCCAAATGGAACGGTATCATGGGTGACCTGATATCGGGCACTGCTCACATGTCTTTCGCTGCTTTGAGCGTTTCGAGTGCTCGAAGTGAAGTCATCGACTTCAGCGTGCCCTACTTCTTCAGCGGAGTTTCTTTCTTGGCAGCTCCTCAGCAGAAGTCCGAAATACCTCTGATGGCCTTCCTGCTACCATTTTCCACGGAACTGTGGATCGCCATATTCACCAGTGAGTTACAGAATCGCAGGAAATAAGAGTCGAGCTCAGAAGTTGCATGCTACAGAGTTCTATCTCGAACAATGTTCATAACTAGTGAGCGAAACTAGGGCAGCCTCTTACTGTCACTTTGATCTATCCAAATGAGATACGTCAATCGCCTATGATTTCCAAAACTTCCACTGTCGTACCATAATTCTCTTTGAAACATTTCAGGTTTGAATATAACGGCCATCGCTGTAGCGATATACGAATGGTTGAGTCCTTTCGGCTTGAACCCTTGGGGCCGACAGAGGTCCAAGAACTTCAGCATGAGTTCTGCATTGTGGGTCATGTGGGGTCTCTTGTGTGGCCATCTCGTCGCCTTCAAGGCTCCCAAGAGTTGGCCCAACAAGTTCCTCATCAACGTCTGGGGAGGGTTTTCTGTCATCTTCGTCGCCAGTTATACGGCGAACATCGCAGCCTTGATAGCTGGACTCTTCTTCCACAACACTGTCAGCAACTACCATGATAGAAGTGTGAGTGAGACCTTAGTAATAGTGATTGTTGAATCAGTCAGCGAAATTCTGCTAAATGACGATCAAAATCAAAATGAATTCCATTGCCAAAAGATATTGACCCTATCGACGAAGTTGAGTTTGAGAAATGATGTGTAACAATAAAAATCATCCATGAGTCGAAATAACTCTCGATTTCAGAACTGACAAGAAACTTATAGTCAATACTGTCTGAAAGTTTTTCGAGGAGGTAGTACATTCATTTCCCAGCTCTTTGTGAGATTTTCTCTCCTCGTTTCTAAAAAATAAAGTAGAAGTCATTAAAAATTATTTCAATATATTTAGAGTAAGGACAGATTTTGTGATTCGTCTCAAAATGTCACTGCTCCGAAATTAAACCTTGATACCTAAATGAGAAATTCTCTATTTGTCAGTAACACCTTGTTTCCTAAAAATTTGGAAATACAAATATATTTAATGAGAACAAAACCTCTACTCATCTTTGTGGAGGTTTCAGGAACGAATCTGCTCCTGTTCTCAACATAATTAATAAAATCTCCTTCGTGAAGAAACGTCCAACAAGATGAGTAGAGGTTTTATTCTTATTAAAAATGTTTGTATTTCCAAGTTTTTCGAAAACAAGGTGTCACTGACAAACAGAGAATTTTTCTTTTGGGTATCTAAAGGTTCAATTTCAAGCACAGAGACATTTTGAGGCAGATCACAAAATCTTTCCTTACTACAAATATATTGAAATAATTTCGAAACGAGGAGAGAATATCCCACGAAAAGCTGGAAAATTATATTCTAAAAATTCTTTCGAAGTGTAGATTACATTTCAGGGAGTGGCAGTTGGTTGCTACTATCACGAACTTTAGTATAACAGTATAACAGTTCTGTATTTGAGTTGGACACCCTGATTGATTCTATAGAGACTTATACGATTTCTAATTAGGTAAAACGTCTCAAGGAGGAATATTCCAGGAGTAGTGGGAATGTCAAGTCTTCAAATATTGAACGGCAAGAGTGCTAACTGCTTAAAAATTAGACAGAATCGACACTTGGTAACAGTTCCATATTCATATTCATTTCGCGTTGAATTGGGTTGAGAGACAGAATATTCATTTTCCTAATGTTAAACATTATTATATTCGCGTTATATCATTCTCTAACTTCCAAGATATCATGACTGATATTGTTATGTAGATAATAAAGTAGGGTTATGTCATCTGCAAGAATGGTGATTTTTGCATTGATATCAACGTTTGCCAGATCGTTGAAATAGAAGAAAAATACTACAGGACCCAGTACAGAAGCCTGAGGCACTTAAAACGTAATGAAAGTGTCGGATTAGTTTTTCTCACGTAGTTTTATTCGGAAACCTCGTACACTGAAACGAACCATACACTTGTAATTTTTTTTTTCCATGTGTGGGCAACACAAAAGGGAAACCTATAATGTTCGAGGAACATCGTGTAAGCCAGCGGTGGAATTTTGGGAGAGAAGGAAGGTGTTGGAATTATTCTTGAAAGTTCGGAGGTTGTAAGCATCAGGAAAGACTTCACTAGGCAAATAATTCCACAACTTTGCCGTTCTATTGATTTCCGCACCACACCAAATCTGAAGTGGCTGTCATGGCATACCGGTTGTGTGGACTCATCGACACTTCACGCAATACTCTGCACGTATAATGGAGGGTTGGGATTATAGGTCAGGGAGGATTACATGGATTGATGTTGGGGGTTAGATGCTGCGGCTGACAACAAACGTTGACTCAATAGTGTACGTGTTTACCCTAGTGATATAGTGTGGATGAGAGGTGCGAATGAATCGATTACGACTTTCTATGGCCAATTCAGGCGGGCTGGATATCCAGTTATGAATGCTCGATTTTGACATGCTTATATCGTTCGATCAGATCTATAACAGGTGGGATTATGATAGGTAATAAGTTGAGGCCTATAATTACAAATATGGTAGACTTGCGAAGAAGTTGGAGAGAGTAAGCTACAGTAATTTTGCACTTATCATGCGATAGGATTTTTTTTTTCAATTTTTCCTCCTGGTACTCACGTATTTCGACCTCAGGAACCCGAATTTCACCATGAAAACTTGCGCAAACTTATATTCTTCGAGATATTCCAGGAAAAAGTATTAAAATTACCCTTCTTGTTTCGGCCTGTTTTGAGTAGACACCATAGCCATCCGAAGTTCCATTTCTCACATAAGATACTCTTCATATCTTCCTTATACATTCTAGGAGCTGAAAAGGAGGAGAAACATCCTCTAAGAAGTTTAATTCATCGTCTTTAGCAACTTTGATGAATCCTCCATTCATATGGACGGCGCTGTCAAATGTGCATCTGTGATATTTTGACTCACAGAACTAGTGATTCTGATGTAGATTCTCATTTGACAGCGCCGTCCTAATGAAAAATGCTGGATCCACCTTCCTCCCAGATGGTGAAGAACGTTGATTTAACTAATTCGAGGATGTTTTCCCTACTCTTCGACTTGTTTGAATGTTCAATGAAGGTATGAGAAGTATCCTGTGTATGAAGTATGAAGATTACCCTTCTTGTTTTGGCCTGTTTTGGGTAAGCACCATAGCCATTCGAAGTTTCATTTCTCACATACGATACTCTTTATATCTTTCTTCAACATTCTGGAAGCTGAAAAGAAGGAGAAACATCCTCTAAAAAGTTTAATTCATCGTCTTTAGCATCTTCGATGAATCCTTCTGACATATGGACGGCGCTGTCAAATGTGCATCTGCGATATTTTGACTCACAGAACTAGTGATTCTGAGGTAGATTCTCATTTGACAGTGCCGTCCATATGAAAAATGCTGGATCCACCTTCCTACAAGATGCTGAAGAACGTTGATTTAACTAATTCGAGGATGTTTTCCCTACTCTTCGACTTGATTGAATGTTCAATGAAGGTATAAGAAGTATCCTGTGTATGAAGTATGAAGATTACCCTTCTTGTTTTGGCCTGTTTTGGGTAAGCACCATAGCCATTCGAAGTTTCATTTCTCACATACGATACTCTTTATATCTTTCTTTAACATTCTGGAAGCTGAAAAGAAGGAGAAACATCCTCTAAAAAGTTTAATTCATCGTCTTTAGCATCTTCGATGAATCCTTCTGTCATATGGACGGCGCTGTCAAATGTGCATCTGCGATATTTTGACTCACAGAACTAGTGATTCTGAGGTAGATTCTCATTTTGACAGTGCCGTCCATATGAAAAATGCTGGATCCACCTTCCTACAAGATGCTGAAGAACGTTGATTTAACTAATTCGAGGATGTTTTCCCTTCTTTTTGACTTCTTGAATGTTCAAGGAAGGTATAAAAAGTATCCTGTGTGAGGAAAAGAAACTCCATGCCTACCCAAAATGAGTGGAAGAAAGTAGGTTAATTTTCATACTTTTTCCTGAAATATCTCGAAAAATATAAGTTTGCGCACGTTTTTATTGTGAAATTCGGGTTCCTGAGGTCAAAATACGTAAGTAGAAAGAAAAAAAAATCGAAAAAAAACCCATCGAAAGATAAGTGCAGAATTACCTATTTTACCAAATGAAAATATATCTCTTTGATTTCTGACAGTATTACTGTCGATTAAAACACAAGTCACCCATGATACCACCCCCGCTGATGATTCCATTAAAATTCTAGTTGTTGAGTCAGAAAGTTGGAGCTCCTCGATCTTCAGCAGCAGAATACTACGTCCAGAAGGCCAACCAGATGCTGTGGCAGCACATCCGCAAATACTCCTTGGGCAACATCGACGAAGGTGTGGAGAAATTGCGGAACGGCTCCTTGGACATCCTCATCGCAGACACGCCCATCTTGGACTATTATCGAGCCACCGATCACGGCTGCAAGCTGCAAAAGATTGGCGAGGATGCCATCAACGAAGACACCTACGCCATAGGCATGGCCAAGGGATTTCCTCTCAAGGTCAGTACTTGGGAGGACCGACCAGCAGTATCGATCGATCTTCTCGACCGGTCGATTTCTATTTCGAGGGGGAAATATTTTGGGCATGTCCTCAACTTTTCCACTTCGAACCCCTCGGAGGGGTGAGCTCTGACCCTTGAATCTCAAATGGGATAAAAGGGATCAAGTGATACATCATTTTGAAGGTAATCGCTTCCTTGTTTTTGGAATTCAATGCAGTAGTTCTCGAGAAAATAATCTTCTAGTGATGGAAAGTGACGCTTTCTTCCCTTTTATCGCTATTTCTCATTTTGTAGTCAGAACGATGTACCTTGTTTCGTTTTCATTGGGCCACCCTGTTTATTTTTGATCTGATGCAGTGTATCAAAAATGCGTGTTCCATCAATAATCATCACTGTTTCATACAAGTAATATCCATCAAATGGCAAAGCTCTTAGCGTTGACTAGCAAACTCTCACATTATTTGGCATATTTTTGCTAATTCTCAAACCATTTGACAAAATATTCAATGATCAAAGACAATTCCGAATCACAGAGCTAGGTCATTGTATTTACACACAATCTTATTTGACAGAGCCTTCCATATTCAAAAAAGACAATACATCTTCTTCAAAAGGATATTGAAAGAAGATAATTCCTTCTTCGAACATGTTCCTCCGATTTCTTGACTCCTTGCTTATTACTAATGATGTATAATAAAAGTATAAAACGTGTCATATTCAATGAATATCAATTATCAGGAGAAATAGAGATTTTGTCCCATTTTCATTGTGAAATTCGCAATGTCCCAATGAGTGGAAATTCGGCTCAGCAATCAGTAAACATGAGTGATGAGATGGATGTGGAAGATACTAGAAGGAACTAGAAGGAGATCATCATGTTGAAAAATATCGTTATATATCTGATAATAAAGCTGGAATCATTCTAATCTGGGTGATTTTGCACTTATCATGCGATGGGTTTTATTCGATTTTTTTTCCTTGGTACTTACGTATTTCGACATCAGGAACCCGAATTTCACAATGAAAATGATCGTCAAACCATAGTTTGAATAATAATCATCACTGAAGCTCTTAGCGTTAGCTAGGAAACTCTCACATTATTTGGCATATTTTTGCTAATTCTCAAACCATTTGACAAAATATTCAATGATCAAAGACAATTCCGAATCACAGAGCTAGGTCGTTGTATTTACACACAATCTTATTTGACAGAGCCTTCCATATTCAAAAAAGACAATACATCTTCTTCAAAAGGATATTGAAAGAAGATAATTCCTTCTTCGAACATGTTCCTCCGATTTCTTGACTCCTTGCTTATTACTAATGATGTATAATAGAAGTATAAAACGTGTCATATTCAATGAATATCAATTATCAGGAGAAATAGAGATTTTGTCCCATTTTCATTGTGAAATTCGCAAGGTCCCAATGAGTGGAAATTCGGCTCAGCAATCAGTAAACATGAGTGATGAGATGGATGTGGAAGATACTAGAAGGAACTAGAAGGAGATCATCATGTTGAAAAATATCGTTATATATCTGATAATAAAGCTGGAATCATTCTAATCTGGGTGATTTTGCACTTATCATGCGATGGGTTTTATTCGATTTTTTTTCCTTGGTACTTACGTATTTCGACCTCAGGAACCCGAATTTCACAATAAAAACGTGCGCAAACTTATATTTTTCGAGATATTCCAGGAAAAAGTATGAAAATTAACCTTCTTTCTTCAGCTCGTTTTGGGTAGGCATGGAGTTTCTTTTCTCACGCAGGATACTTTTTTTACCTTCCTTGAACATTCGAGAAGTCAAAAAGAAGGGAAAACATCCTCGAATTAGTTAAATCATTGTTCTTCACCATCTTGGAGGAAGGTGGGTTCAGCATTTTTCATATGGACGGGGCTGTCAAATGAGGATATACGTCAGAATCACTAGTTCTATGAGTCAAAATATCACAGATGCACATTTGACAGCGTCGTCCACATGGAAGAAGGATTCATCAAAGATGCTAAAGACGATGAATTAAACTTCTTAGAGGATGTTTCTCCTTCTTTTCAGCTCCTAGAATGTATAAGGAAGATATAAAGAGTATCTTATGTAAGAAATGAAACTCCGAATGGCTATGGTGTCTACCCAAAACAGGCTGAAACAAAAAGGGTAATTTTCATATTTTTTCCTGGAATATCTCGAGAAATATAAGTTTGCGCACGTTTTCATTGTGGAATTCGGGTTCCTGAGGTCGAAATACGTAAGTACCAAGAAAAAAAAAACCCATCGCATGATAAGTGCAACATTACCCTAATCTGTGTCGAGACAATCTCGAACATTCGTGGAAATTCGCTGTGGTGATTAATCACCTATTTTCCCTCACGCAGGACAGCATCTCGGCGGTGATAGCAAAGTACTCCAGCAACGGGTACATGGACATCTTGCAGGAAAAATGGTACGGCGGTCTGCCCTGCTTCAAACTGGCCACCGACATTGCGCAGCCCAGACCGCTAGGAGTCGCTGCAGTCACCGGAGTCTTCATCCTGCTGGGCGTCGGAATAGCTCTGGGCCTCCTCATCCTGCTGGTGGAGCACTTGTTCTTCAGGTACACTCTACCGATGTTGCGAGACAAACCCAAGGGGAGCGTGTGGCGTAGCAGGAACATCATGTTCTTCAGCCAGGTGAGTGTTTTCGTGGTGTCGATGGATGTTGAGGGTCGGTTGCATGAGGACTTCCGTTGACATGACGTAGAAGTATCTCTGCTAACTCATCAGCTGGGGCAAGCGTTGCCATGGAAATCAATGAAGCGAATATTCGACGAAGATATGATATTATACAGGGTGTTCCGGTGATCATGTTACAAACTTCTAGGGTAGATAAAACACACGAAAATAAGAAAAAAAGTTCATGTGAACATGCTGGGTCCGGAAACGCTTCTTCATGGAGCTAGGGCCCTTCGAAGATGAAATATTCTGTATACGTTCCCTTTTACTTTTTATACCTCCAATTTCGAAAAGGCAATAAATTTCCCTAATCTAATTTATTTTCATTAAAGAAGAAGATTTGACTAACTAATAATGCTCACTATCTGTACTGAATCTCATTTTCATATTTCAACGTAATAATTGGTTTAAGACCAATAATTTATTATTGATTGGATTTAGCAATTTTCGGAGGAAACGGTGACAGATAGCGATTTTCACAAAGGTACCTTTTTTATGTAATAGGCATTCGAGAATCATAATCAGATATAAAAATGGCAAGAAATTGAAGCTTAAGAGGAGTGGGGTCAAATTTGCCCAAATACCCCCCTGGTTTGTACGCCCCTGGTTGGAGGTGACAAAATCCGGAAGGCTCAAATTGATGAACCCACAAACTAGATTCCATGTCCCAAAATTGGTTGCGATAGCTGCAGTAGTACCGAAGCTATAAAACGAAAAGTAGTTTTTGAAGGTCATCTTCGAAGGGCCCTAGCTCCCTGAAGAAGCGTTTCCGGACCCATGTTCACATGAACTTTTTTTCTTATTCTCGTGTGTTTCATCTACCCTAGAAGTTTGTAACATGATCAACGGAACACCCTGTATATTCTCTAGTAGATCGAGCTGAGAGAGGAATTGAAACGACAGTAAAAAAGAGATGCAGCCATTAGAAATCGGCTGACTGTTGGCAAAACATTTGATATGCCATATGGAATTGTGTTGAGAAATACGAAAATACATGGTGTTGTTAGCATCATATTGAATTGACACTTTTCGGTTTAATGAATATATTTGTGTTTCCAAATTTTTCAGAAACAAACTCTTACTGAAGTCAATACAGTCCATAATCATGGCACCAGACAATTAGATTCTTTGATGGCAAAAACATTCAGGTCGAACATTGGTAAACCATCAATATTCCATGATGGAATAATTTTATAGAACTTGTTACCGAATGAGCTCAAAAATATACATGATTCCAGAAGATTCAGAACTGATCCCAAAGAATACTTGATCACAACATTTTAATCTCCTCAATATTATCTTCGATTTGGATACTCATACTTAGCATTGATATGTGAGAACTTGGTTGTATCTCGAGGATTTTCTTTTTCTAATTGTGAACAAATATTTGTTTTCTCTATTCAATGTTTCCTTCATGTGTATATATGTAAACCCTATTATAAACAGTGATGTTTCTTGGGTTGAAAAGATAATCAATCAATCAATCAAAATAGAGAATTTGTTTTTCAGGTATCTTAAGGTTTAATTCCAGGCGCAATGACATTTTGGGGCAGATCGTATCTGTCCTTACTACAGATATATCGTAATAATCTTTAATAACTTCTACTCTATTTTTTAGAAAAGACAAGAGAAAATCCCACAAAAAGTTGAAAAAAAAATGATTTGAAATAGTTATTCTTAATTTACATTCACAAAAAAAATGTACATGAAGCAATCATACACCTACATTATTTATGAATTGATTTCAAAGTGCAATTTTTTCAGGAACATTTTTTCTATCAATATTCCGAATATATCAACAATTATGTTACTGAAAGAAATGAAAACATTCAAAAACAGTCAATATCCAATATACACACTTGAAGTCTTGGAGAAGGATAAAATCTGTTCCACATGACAAATTGAGCTGAAAAAACAACTTTACTTGCGGAAAGAATGGTTATTCATTTTCATTTTGAACTGTAGAAGAGTTTCTGAACCCTTCATATATCGTTTTTGAAAATTCTTGTGATCAATGGATCTATCAAACATTGAGTTTTCAGCCTTGGATCGACCAATCACATATAAATAATGTTCAATTCTTTCCATTTGAAGAATTGAGTGTTGTACCTTTCATTCGAAGGAGGGTGAAGATAGAGATGACGTTGGAAAATGTCAACTTGAAATTTAAATTCGAAGTGTTTCAGGATTTTTTAAAAATATGTACAGCCACCAAAATAATGAATTCATTCGGTTCGGCTTTCACACACCGTATGTAACAACGGTTTATGTCAGGAAACTAGTTTTTGTAGGTACTGATGAAATGACATTAGTTTGCTAAACATGCCCTGAGAGTTCGTAAGTGAAGTACTCAACTCATAATCGGCAGAATGCTGTTGAACCATTTATCTCCATCTTCCATCGATAGAGTATGTAAGTGGTGATCCGATATGGTCGTGGAATTCGATACACAGAGAGAGTAACGCGAGTCGCTAATGCACTTTCGTTGTGGTTTTGTTTGCAGAAGCTCTATCGGTTCATCAACTGCGTCGAATTGGTTTCCCCCCATCATGCTGCAAGAGAACTCGTCCACACCATTAGACAGGGTCAGATCACTAGTCTGTTCCAGAAAAGCATAAAAAGGGTTCGTATCAGCCAGTTTCTGTTCCAACTTTCACTAACTATAACATTTATTGATGACATCAAGAAACATATGTGCTCATGGAGGTATATAAGAGAATTCAAAGAGATATTCAAAGGGTATGAAAAACGTCAATTTTTCAACAATAGGGGATAATAATTTTCTAAAAATGACCAAGGTACAGACCTTGATGGACGGGTATTGTAGAATGAACATATAGATTATTAAAAAAATAACTGGAACTTGTTCTGAACTGGAACTGAACTTTGATCAAATTTCATTCGAAATTCGCTGTTAGATATTTCAATATTCATTTCTACATTGATAATTTTCTGCATTCAGTGAATTTATGTGAGCATATAGCCTATATTGGATGCCATTTCAACACATAACTCGAAATTAGTTACTCCATTAATAAATTCCTATGAATCACTGGCGAGTGTTCAATTTTCCACAATTTATTTCTCCATCAGTTCAAAACTAGGAATCGATACCTGGTTTTTGGTGTTTATCTCATGATCACCATTTGTACATTGTTGCTGTCATTATTTTTCTCATTATAATGTCTGTTATATTGTTCCTTGGTTTGTCATGTATATATTCAATACACTTCCATATATCTCGATTCTGAGCAGTAAAAACGAGGTCTACATTTGCTTCACCCTTGCATGTCCTCACATTTCCTGTGTGCTCATATCAATCACTTCTAGTTTCCATGGAATTCTCTTGATGATGATTGTTTCAGAAGGAACACGAACAGCGTAGACGTAGAAAAAGCAAAGCTCAATTCTTCGAGATGATCCAGGAAATCAGAAGGTAACTATCAGATCCCATCCGCTCCGTTCCCAATCAATATTGAAAAAAAAGTACTATTCGCAGGCAACAGCAAGAGGAGAGAGAACTGCCGCTAGAATCAGTCACAGAAGTCGACTCGGAATACCAGTTGTCCCCGGACGGCAAGAAATCCAAGCTGAGTCCCAGCATCATCCGGAGGACCTTCTTGAGGTCCAGTCCCAAAGCCGATAAAATGAGATCCCCCACCGCCTATTTCAGCAAACAACTCTTCAGCCCCAGATCTAAATCCAAAGCGAAGAGTTCTGCTGCACTCAATGTCAGAAGATTCAGCACAGACAGCGTGTTCAATTCGCAGGCTTTGAAGCACGATCCCAGTGCTGTGATTGGCAGGAGACTGAGCAAAGACGCTTCCGCCTTCTTATCCAGCTCCCCTCCTGATATCAATAGCCGCAGGTCTAGCTACATGGACATGATCAGTTCTGGTAGCAAACTAGGCGGAAAAAGTCCGATTTTATCCATAGAGAACCTGTCTGACTGCAGCAAGTATTCAGAACCTATGAGGAAGCTTTCGGACTCTGAAAGTATTGGCAAGAAGTTGGCGACACTGCCTAGATACCAGGAACCAATGGATAAACACCGTTTGCAACCGCAGTATAGTCTCACCTTGGGCAGGAGCGACGAAACGCTGAGCAAATCGGATAAGTCTCAACCAGAGGCTGTAGCCCCAGCACGTAGCTTCAACAATGTCTCCCACAACCTCTCCGACGATGAGATAGCTAAGAGAAACAAACAAACCATCCAGCAGCTCCAAAGCGCTATTTCCAAGGTCCCCAAAGCACAAAAGCGTAACGACAATAATACGCGACCGAACCCGAATCCACAAATCAGAATCCAAGTGGAGGATACTACTCAGCCCGAGCTCAAACCTGTTCCCCTCTCTAAAACCAGGCACCAGAGTCTGGGCGACGAGACTGTCGAACTGCTCGAGGTGAAGACGAAGCGATCCAGGCTGCCCGAGCAGTCCAAGTCTCTGGACACCCCCAGTGATGGTTCCAGGTCCAGATCCAGGATGGCCGAGAGGAGTCTTCCCCCAGCTCCCCCTCCCCCGAATTGTTCTCCCCGAAACTCCAGCGGTAGGTCACCGCTGGAGAGGTTGTCCAAGGAAGAGCTGGTGCTGCTGTGGAGGAGTTCTGAGTCGGAGCTGAGAAGCCACTTGTTGAAGGCCTTGCGGGATAAAGAGGAGACCGATCCGCCCTGAGAACGATGATTCGGGTCCGGGAATTGGAAGATTTTTGATGCCACGACCGGTGGAACTTCTTTCGAAAGTCATTGATTCGTTGTGCACGACGGGAACATTGGTGCCTATGGATCGGATGGAAGGCCTTAGACTTTTAGGGTGATAAAATTTGACCACTAAGTGTTGTTAGAAGCCTTTATCTTTGGGGGTTCTTTGGACCTCATAGCCTTTTCGACTAGGACTGGTTCTTCGGTAGATTATCTCGGTTTCAACTACTTGGATAACTTTATTGGGTTTCATAATGATCACCATTCGAATCTCCACATTTTAACTACATAAGAATATCCAAGACGTAGATTCCATGTTGGCTAGAAAACTCGACAGATCTTCGTATCTTCCGGGTAATCTTACAGTCGAAATTGATGAGAGTTTGTGAGGATTTCTTCGGCTTGAGAGTTTCGAATAGTGAACAGTGTATGAATCGAAAGATATTTACTGCCGACTATTAATATTTAGAGATTCTTGAGTAGATTGGTGATAATGAAGTCTTATGCAGCAAAATAAAATTTTAAGAGAATTTTAAGAGCCTATGAGAGGGCTATCATATAGTCTAGTGAAATATCGGAAATTCCCTTTATATTTGACACAGTCCCACATCAAACCTTCGTATTTGAGATTGATATTTAGTACGATTTGATGGAAAATTGCTCTCGATATACAGTCAAGACATATTTCTGAATTATTATTGTTGCATAGCGAAGCACTACAGGATGTTCCCAACATTCTATTTCTACCTGCATCTTGGCCTCTATAATTACATCAAATTACAAGTCTATGGACAATGGTATGGATACATTTTGATCCTCAGCCTATTTATGAACTTTTTTTTTCGATAACAATTATTTTTTGAATTCTAACTGTTCCATCGCTCTAATTTCGGAAATATCCTTAACATGATATAGCTTTAACGTATTGACCTTTCGTTTGATGGGGACTGTCGGGAATTTCGTGTCAATTCTGAAACTGTTCTCTCCGTCTATTTATTATAGATGTAAGTTAATTCTCTATCATATTGTTGACATTTTATAGTTTATTGGAATCGATCGATTATTTTTGGAAATCTGTGGCGGTAACAGTATAAAGAGGGATTCGGAGAGAGGAGTTTAAAATATTTTCTTTATCTTCATTAAACCTAACGAGTCTTAAATACTAATATAAATTTAGTTAGATCGAATAGGAGGATTTTAACGAGGAACATTTTAACCGTATTTCGAATAAATATGTAATAACTTAATGAATTATTCAAATTATTTAGAAAATATTTTAAACCAAAATTTTGATGTAAATATTGTACATAAGTATTGAGACTACACACACACAAAATTTGTAAATTATAGGAATCAAATTGAAGCCACTATTGTTGAGAGAAGATAATATATGATTCTAGGTGTGTTTGAGTTTTATTTGGACACATATTATGGAATCGTCTCGATGAGCTCTCAGCTAATAAATTCCGACTGTGACACTGAAGTTGTCACTGATGAAAAAATGTCAAGAACAAGAATTTCGTGTGATGAAATTATCCACTATTTTGTTCATCGCTAATTTTTATTTACGTTATTATTCGAGTACAGAAGATCCTGATTCCACAGAAAACTCAGATGATACAGTTGGTAAGCTCCCGTCAACATCACAGACATTTACGATTTCATGTGATATTTTTTCCAAGACATCTTCACCAAATGCTATGAAAACCTCGGTTGCGTTCAAACAGACTCAAAATGGTACCACAAAACTCACAGACCCATCAATCTGAGACCAGCAGACAGGCATATCATCAAAACAGATCTCCTTTTATTGAAACTCAGTGAAATAGTGAGTGGACGATACGGTGAATAGTGAACATACACAGTGCTCATATAATTTTTCATACGTAGGATCCTGAGAATATATTGTATAACAGTATGATGGCTAATGAGGGATCCATGAAGGCAGCTGGTTTCAACAATTCTTCTCAGCTTATGTTGATGATACACGATTTCACTAGTAATGGCTATACAGGATGGATAAAGGTAAAAACGACTCCTAATTCACCGCTACTACATTTCTGTTCGAGGTTCATTCAAAATATCGAAGGGGCAGTCGACAAAGTGATTAATGACAAAACCTTGATTCTGACTCAGATTTGGACATTTATGACCTCAACGATATCATTGAGCTTTTGATACTCAACTTTTCGCAATGTTTTCCACTTGATATACCGTATGATCCCTAGCATTTGGCTTACACAGTCATGAAGAAGGCTCTTGATTACAACCTCGTCTCTGTAGACTGGCAAAGGGGCGCAGAACCACCATACGATCAAGCTGTAGCGAATGCCAGAGTCGTTGCTTTAGAAATCATTGCCCTCTTGAAAGAACTCAAAGTTAGTCTCGGAAAAAATTAATGAATAGAACGCATCAACATCTCCAGACTCGTTGTAGGAAACTATGCACTATGGCTTCGACAAAGTTCACTTGGTAGGCCATGGAGTTGGAGCACATATAGCAGGTTACGTCGGAAGTACTTATAATAAAATCAAGAAAATCACCGGTGAGATTGATCAGGACGTGCGCCAACCCATTCTATGTTTGTTTCTTATAGGTCTCGATCCAAACGGGCCGAGGTTCCAAGGGATGCCAGACATTGTCAAACTGAACCCGAATTGTGCCAAATACGTGGAAGTTATCCATACTGATGCATATGATTGTAATTACTTTCATAATTCTCCACCATAGCGCTCTAAACAAGATGAATGAACCATAGAATTAAAATTAACTTCAATGATACTTTATTCCAGCCAGAAGTCAAGGTATACTCGAATCGATTGGACATAGCGATTTTTTCGTCAACAAAGCTTCCAACCAACCAGGCTGTGTAGAAAATACGTCTTTCGCTGATTTGTTGTCAATCGACAGGACTAGCTTGAAGGAAGGAGGAATACTACCAGGCTGTAGCCACAAAAGGTCCTTCAAGTACTTTATCGAAGCTATTTCGAACAAGGATTGTCCATTTATGGGGATAAAATGTGATAGTTCAGACAACTTCGATAAAGTGAGTGAGGACTCGAACGGTTGGACATTTCGATTGTTGAGCAGCTAATATGAGAATAAGCTGGTCAACAGTCGACATAGTATTTTCGATATTTTCAGGGAAGATGCAGCTATTGCAATCATTCTAGTAGCGACTGTCGAGTTTTTGGGTTGAAATCTTACAAAGATTCCGCTCAGAAAATGAAATATTTTCTGAATTCTGGGAGGCAAACGCCATATTGTAGTGAGTGGAAAAGACTACACTGACCGTTGTTTGATAGATGTAATGACGATTCTCCAGTGTTTCAGTATAGAATGAATATTTCGATTAGAGGTGAAGGCAAGGAAGGCTACTTCGATTTCATTTTGGTAGATGAAAATGCAAATGTAGCAGAAACTGTGTTGTCTTCAGATACTTCGTGAGTATCACACAAGATTAAAATACATTAGTCACTGTCAGCATCGAATTTGTTGCCAGATCGAACCACAGATATTTCAAAGATGGCGAGAACATTTTCGTTTACTATTCCCATCCACCGAAGTTGGGACCAATCAAAGAGGCTAAAGTGAGATGGAATGAAAAGAAAAAGTTCTACTGTGTGTTATTCTGCAAACAGTCCATAAATGTAGGAACGATAATTGTTTATTTTCTTGGCAATGGCTCAGATGAAGAGAGGTTCTTAAAGATGTGCAGTTTCGAATATACAGGATGGAATTTACTGTTTGTTTTAGATATGAGAGTGCATTGTGTCCACCAAATGGTCGAACAGAGATCGAGAATGGAATTTATGAAACTTTCACGAATTGCTCGACTAAACTACATGATTCCAGTACAGTAAAACCGACTACTATTGGTAAATTCACTAGAAGGTCGACTAGAACTACAACGAATAAGGTCAAGAAACATAAAAACAAATCGTGATGTAGGCATTTACACTAGTTTTAATTTACACTAATTCACAAAATAATATATTTTTACAATCCATATATCAATAACGTAACAATCAGAGCCCTATACACTCGATATCAAGTAGCAAAGTGTATAAAACAGTTTTCGAAAGTATCATGTGCGCTCTTTTCACAATATCAGATGTTCTTGATTGGAGAAAGAAACCTTTTCGATTCTTTGTTTCTCGAGGCACGTAGACATAAAACGACTAGTCATTTCATCGAAACTCCAGAAGGATCGAAGTTTCTACGAATTCGCTGATCAACATCAATGTAAATATATGAACGCCCTGTCCAACAATCCGGTGAAAGATGATGTAAAATCAAGTACGAGTTGAGACCACTCTGATTCAACCATAACTGCCATATATTTACAGTAAATCCACAACAATACGTTCGTAATTAAATATTAATGTAACTACTTCGCTTTTTTTTTTTCATTTTCAAGCCTTCTAACATTCCTTCGTCCTAAAATCACGACAAGTACACAATTAACGAATGATGCCTTCTAGGCCTGCGATATGTATTCAAACTCAAATCCAAACAATGCCATAGAAAAATAAGTTCAGTTGGACTATTGGGCATAATTTGTTTTCTCGACCATTCTTGAGGTCGATGATTGCAAAGGATTAGACTGGTTTCAGTGTTAGGTGACTATAGGTTTCTCTAGCTATAAGGTTCAATATTATTTCTTTATCAACATGAAAAATATCTAGGAGATTTTGGAGCTAGCGAAGTATCTAGGTAATTAACAGATTTCGTTAATGATCGTGAGATATTCGTAAATGATAACTCTAGTATGCTCTCATTCTAGTCTACTAGTTTTAATATTGACATCGTTTTAGTTTTGAATATTATTGTATATCATTATAAATGTAAAGTTTTTGAAGATCTGTCGATAAAAATATGAAAACACGAAATTCTGAATCCTTGACTCCAGAATGCATACTCATATAAGTACCTTCCAAATGACACGAAATTATCAAATGATCTAACATTAACTATGAATGATATGATGAATGAGGACTATTACCATACAAATTAGTATTGTCATTCTGGAATTGATATATGGGTATGCACAAAAACTGGTGTCACCCTGAAAAATCAGATTCTTTGTGTTTCAAATAGTCACCCTTGTTCAAGCCATTGGCGATGTAAAAGTATGCTCAGATCGAAACAATCAAAGCAATAACATTTTCGTAAAGGTCCATTTATAATTCGAGGTTAATTATCTCTCGAAATCGCCCATCGAAGCGGTGATTTTTCTACGTTATGAATTTTTGTGATACAAACTATCTTCGGTAAAGATGGATGATTTGATAGTGGTATATTTCAGTTTTGTAGAATTTTGCACCTTGGCTCATTGAGTTCGTTTCCAGAGATAAAAACCTTGAAATCAGACGCATAGCAAACAAATTGAAACAGCTCATGCGTATTGTCAGTCTCAATGAGAGTTGAAAAGAAACTCAAGAACATCCTGGTCGAAGTATTAACATTTATAATATGAGGTGTTTGAAAAAACTGCACACTCAATTTCCATCACCGTTACTCTTCGCTCACCTTGTACATTTATCTATAGTGGACGTTTGACTAAACCACGAAACGATGAGTGAAATTAAATATGCCGTTTTTGTTGTCAGAAACAACGTATGGGGAATTTTAACAGTTACAGTTGGCAGCTTGAGGTCCCTGAGGGGCATCTGTCAAACGTTGGCCTTTGGCCCCACCGCTCATCAGTGTTGGATCGGTATCTAAGCTGTCAGACATCTTGTCGCAGATGATGTCCACTAGCCGCTCGAAAACAGCCTAGACAAAAAAATTGTTGAGAATCGTCCATTCTGTGGTCCATTGTTGAGCAGTTTATTCTCGAATAAGCTGGTCAATAGTTGTCGCCAAATATTTTCATGACTAGATATATCCATTGCGATTGCTCAATTGATTAGAATAAAAATTGGAAACTGCAGTTGGATGCGTACCTTGACGTTGATATTCTCTTTAGCACTTGTTTCGAAAAATTCTACTCCAAGCTGCTCTCCTAGTTGCTTTCCTCTTTCGAAACTGACTACGCGCTCGTCCTCCATGTCGCATTTGTTGCCTACTAGGATGACCTGAGCGTTGTCCCAAGAGTATGTCTTGATCTGAGTCACCCTGAAAACAATTAGGTTCGATGAATTATAAAATTCATTGGGAATGATGAATTCTACATTCACCAGTACAATATATGAGATACGTGGAAGTTCATTGAAATCATTAGGAAAATTTCAATTCATAACGCAATGAGCAAGAATTCAAAAAATCCATATGGTTGTATATGGCCATGTATATATCACAATAATTGAAGGAGGGAGATTATTGAAGAAGAATAATTAAAGGAGGACATTCGATGAATTTTGAGATGATAATTGTTTATCAGCTGCAATTGATCTTTCAGAACTATAAATTGGACTAATTCAGTACCACAAGGATTTCGTGATACCTCATTCATTCATTGGACATTTTAAAAATTCAATCACGCTCAGTCAATTCTCATTTTTCTTACTAGAGAAGATAAATATTGATGAAATGAAATGATACATGGATATCGATTTGAAAGTGAAATTTTGATCGAAAATAACACGATTGTACCTGAAAAACTTGTTAATTCTTTTGCTATTCTTTTATCGTTTCATCGAGACAGTTCGACTAATATGTTTCCACTCACCAATCTTGTACACTGTTGAAAGACTCCTCATTCGTAATATCGTACATTAATATGAACCCCATCGCTCCCCTATAATAAGCAGTAGTAATTGTCCTATATCTCTCTTGCCCTGCAGTATCCTGAAACAAAAAAAAATCATCTATTGCTAGAAGCACAGTCATCTCCACAACCAGCCAGGAAAGTGATAGACTTGACAACACTGTCATGGGCCCACTATCGCAACGGTCGGTTAGAGCTGATTCATCAGATCTCTTTTGTTACTGAACGAGTGTTGGTGTTTTTCAGTAGATTGATTGAAGCTGCGATAGAATTCGATAAATTACATCCAGATAGACAAGTCAATCGTAGTTATGAACAACACATCAATCGATTATTCAGTGGAACAGGATGTTTTCCAAAATATATGCCGAGGACCAAGCAAAATCAACAACGTAGAATAAATTTATAAGAGGTATAGTGCATTTCGATTCGGCTACGAAATCATGATTAATCGAAAGTTTTCTATGAAATTTAGTACAAGTCCGTGTTGAGAGGTTGAGAATCCGAAAGCGTGCATGACTTTCCTCAAATTGTGAATGTGTAATCCAAGAATTTCACTCTCGCAAATAGACGCTTTTTGGTCATATTATAAAGATCATGAAGCTCAACAATTCAATGAAGATCTTATCGCATTCGCACCAACAATATAGATTTGTGAGGGTGACTCAAAACATGTATATAGGAAGGATTTCGGTTGTTTCCTAGAGCAAAACTCACCCAGATTTGTAGTTTGACCCTTTTGTCGTGCCTGAACACTGTTTTGACTTTGAAATCGATTCCGACCGTGCTGACGAAGGCAGATGTGAAGCTGTCGTCGGCATATCGGAAGAGGAAGGACGTTTTTCCCACCGAACTGTTGCCTATGATCAGTAATTTGAACATATAATCGAAATTTTGGTCGGCAGCATCTTTTTGCCATTTCGGGTCTGAGCCTGCCATCTGAAGAAGAAGAAATATCAAATATAATGTATAGATAATTACTATGACTAGTGTTTAGTGGAATGTGATATCCACTAGCGAGTTATGGGCCTGATCACTTTTTTGAAATCTCTATACTGGGTGTCCCCCTGAACTTTCCGTACAGCCGATATGCTGCTTAGAAATAAGTCACTCAGGTGGTACCAAATGTCTTCGATTCGGTCAGTCCAATTCAGTTCCTGTCGAACTACCCCAACTGCAATTATTCAAATGACACTACCCTGGTGGTGAGCCAGAAGGAAATTATTAGAACTATGGCCAATTCGGGCAACAGAACACATGCCAAGCCAATTTTTATTGAAATGAAAATCTTGACACTACCCTGTATATATATATAATGGAGGCAATTCTATGGATACATCAAAACAAAGATAAATTTATTTCGGGAACAGATCTGCATGACCATGATACACGAAACAAAAATCAATATAGGCTTCCAAAAGTGAATAACGAAAAAACAAAAAAAAAAAAAAAAAAAAAAAAACTGAATATCTGCCAATGAAACTGTACAATCAAATACCAGTGGAATGGAAGGAGTTCACAACTAAAAAATTAAAATACCAATTAAAAGAATCATTGCTAATGAATCCACTGTATGATATAAATGAAATCTTTCTTCACTCATGGATTTAAAAACTTCCAGAGTGTGGACTACTGAGATTGTGAGAAATATTTATGTGAATTTCACATGTGTAACCTAAATGTAAAGCCTCTCATATATGTTCAAGTGTGACTAGTCTAAGTATTAAAAATGTATTGTGACGTACCTAAAACAAAAACTGTTGTGTGCCTTTTGTAACATAACTGTTTTCTGTAAAATTTTTTGGAGCTGAATGAATATCTTATCTTATCTTATCTTATCTTATATATTTTCCTTTCACCTCCCGACGTGCGATCAATCTAACTTCACCAATGTGTCACTCTTGATATGTTGACAGACGCGAATTTCGCAAAATGAGAAACTTTTATGTCACGATATTCTGTAATGATGAATAATTATGCAACTGATTTTCATTTTTTCTTGAAGATTTTGTTATGTTTCAGATTCAGCAGTTACTCTTGAACGTGACTTAGTATCTCTCAATCATTCATGATCCAATCGAAAAAATGCCTTTCATACGTTCACCCTACACGAGTTTGTCGATATGTTGTGCTGACCCTATTTTGTGGCCAGCACGTTCACCTGATCTGACACCGCTAGACTTTCATCCCTGTGGTGTCATTTGAAAACAGCAGTGTATGGAACTAGACCCCTCGATCTAATCGACATACAAGAGATGGTTTATTTCTCCAATTTTTTTCAGTAGGGACACCTGTATAGTTGTGCCTCCTTAATCGAATTATGTTGATTCAACGATATAATGAATTCAATCATAGAACAGATGAAACCGCAAGAAATATCGTTATTATTATCGTTATATGATTCTTCTCGATGAAAATGAACTGTAAATACGGTTATCGAGAGCTCGTTGAGGTTACTGTGAGGTGATGAGCTTCTTTATCATCTTTGGTGAGAGTTTCCTGTTGCAAACTTATACGTACATATATTCTCAATACTTCAGGGTCATTAACAGTATCGCTTAGATAACTCCAATCGACGAGAAATTGTACGAATCAATTGAAAATTTTGTGGAAGGATAACTTACATGTTCAGAAAAATAGCCTAAGGGTATTTCTACCCAAGATATGAGCCTGTGAGATCTTGGTTTTTTCAATTCAAAGGCGTGGTCACCTGTAGAGGAGGAATACTTTCGATGAGAAACAAACAGGGTGATCTAGAGCATATACGGTGTCATCCATGAAGTGCGTCACATATTAGGGAACATTTTATTATTGGAGTATTCAATTTTCATTTCTTGTATATGCATGTCCGACAATCTGAAAATCGATTTTGACACATGGCACGTGTTCTCTGCTACAGTTCACTTTTCCAAATAACTTTTTTCGATATCTTCCTTGTGATTATTTGACATATGTCAGAATCGATTTTTGAGTTCCTGGACACATGCATATTAGATCTCCGAGAGAAAAAAAATCAGTACTTCACTAATGAACCTTTTTAGCTATGTTACTTAATTTATGACACTGTATATTCAAAATTATCAGATTTCATGAAGGTTTCATGAAAGTATCACACTTCACCTGGGGCATTTCTCGAAAAATGATGGAAAAGTATTCCCATATTGTCAAATTACACACCTTAGGCAGATAAACTGAATTGAAAGAGCTCTCATTTTGATATTCATAAAGAAATTTAGATATTGATTGAAAACTGCGTGAAAGAAATATATAGAAAAAAAGTTGTCATGGATTGTTGGTATATCAGAGATAAATATCTAAGGAAATCAAAACATTATTAAACAATGTAAACTGTAAAACAATCAGACTTTTTCTCAAGCTTATCCTACTCTATGAAAGAAATGACATTGTGACCTAGATTTTTAGGATGTGCGCTTTTTGGGTCAAGGGCTGCCCTAATGGTATTGACTGTGATTCCGAACGAACAAGAAACAAAAGGAAATGAAAATAAGAGTGCGGGTTCTGAATTTGACATTGGTATGCCTCCAAAAACAATTCGGTTAATTTTCATCTTGATTGTTATCGTCAGCTTCAGTCAGTTGTTGTTTGAAATCTGTACACTCATTAACGATAAATGATAAATATTCATGTGTGAAGCACTCCTTGTGTATTCGAATCACAAAGTTTTTTCAACAAAACAACATAAATTAATCGAAAACCTAGTTCACTATCACTATCACCCTTCAGTTCGAAGGAATTGTTGATTATTTACCAGTTTCCTGCATACTATTGCATTTGAAAACACAACACCTCACATAGCCTACTTCGAGCAAACTGATAAGGCAAACGACCACCACAGTTATTTAAATTTGTATTGATAATTACGGAGTTATCGTACAGTAGTTTCCTTTGTATATAAGTTTGCATCACAGATAGAAATCATTTTATTGTGAATTGTAAATTGCTGGTCATGCACTTTAGGAAATGATTCTGCTTCGATATATTCGCCAATTTCCAAATGTGACTTGGAAATGGAAATCTACCTTGCGTTCTCAATCAACCAATTCATACTTTGACAGCTATCGTTATTTCTTTATTCGCTCAATTTTTTTGCCTTGTTCGTCTTCAGCGGACACATATTGTTGCTTGGCAACACAATTTCTTCAACAGAATGATCTTGCTCATTCGGAACATCGTGAAAATTCTGCATTCAATAATCCTGATGTCTCTGAATCGGGTAAAAATCTAGAGAAGGTCGCTACAGCAAGACATACCACAAACTCCTCAGTCACACTATGAGCTCCAACAACCCCTATGTACACTCCACTATTTACAAATTACTTCAATTACAACGAAACAGAAGTATCTTCTGAGACGCAAGATCGGGGTGGACTGTCAAAGTGCTGAAAACTGTGCGCTGTTCCATAGGAAAATCGATGTGAAGTACAGTCCCATAGGCCGAAATCCTGGATACGTTGCAATCGATAGCGTTTAATTCATTTTTGTGGGCGGAATTGGTTCCGAACGGAACAAATTCTTCCTCCTGTATCCAAACACTCGAGTACCATTCCTGACTCTTACAAAATACATTTTGGTTTATTTTTTCATTGATTCTGCATTTACATAGTGTCTGTAAGTTATTCGAGGAGGTGGTACATTTATTTTTCAGTTTTTTAAGTGAGATTTTCTCTTCTCGTTTCTGAAATGAATATAGAGAAAATATATAAAGAGAATGATGATGAAGAAAAGATGACAAATCGAAATTAGCTGAACATATCCTTACTGAAAATGGACAACATATAGCCGATTGCGGTTACATTAGGATCATGGGAGAAGAAGACAACAACCAAAAACGGAAAATCAAAGAGTCTGCTTGTATTCTCCTGAACGGAGACAATAATATTGCTTCTTGTTCAGTTGATATTGATAGAACTTGGCATCCACTTATCAAAACTGGGTGAAAAAAATGGGAAATGCAATATCAATCAATGAAACAAAAAAATTAGAAAATTTCTCAAGGAACAAGGTGTCACTGACAAATAGAGAATTTCTCTTTTAGGTATCTAAAGGTTCAATTCCATGTGCAGTAACAATTTGGGACAGATCACAAATGATAAATTGGAATAATTTGAGAAAATCCCACAGAAAAGCTGAAAAATGAATGCTGCTTTCACTTGATGAATTCATGGTCATTGTAAAATCAGAACAGACGATCAGATTTTCACGTATTTTCTATTCTAAAACACTTCTACACTAAAACACTGAAACAATCTGACGAAATTTATATCCCAGCAAAATGTTGATTCAAATAAAAATGAACGTGAAAATCCAATCGTAAATTGGAAAAAAAAAATTCTGCCAGTGTCTGAATTGCTGGTGAATGTGATTTTTGTCTTATGTCAAGAAACTCCACGAGTCATTCACGACTATTGAAACGTACTGGTCAAATCGAGATGAAAAGCAAGTCGAAACAATCTTGCTGTCTTTGGAATGCATCCCTGTAAGGATTCCAGGATAATCTCAATCTATACTCTCGACTTTGTTCCGCATGGAAGGAAATTTTCATCCAGTTTCAAAAAGCGATGCTATTCATGACCTACCAAAAAAAGACGAAGCTGTAAGAATTGCAGGA
The DNA here is from genome assembly GCA_963576655.1 of Gastrophysa polygoni. Lineage (NCBI taxonomy): Eukaryota > Metazoa > Arthropoda > Insecta > Coleoptera > Chrysomelidae > Gastrophysa > Gastrophysa polygoni. The sequence continues at coordinate 878,742 of OY755084.1, forward strand.
TGATCTCCACTCTGGATCTGCCACATCCTCGAATCCATTGGTTGGTTGAATGTCGAACAACAACAATTCATTGGATGAGATTAAATTCAAGGTGAATTCAGAACTAATTCTCATTGAAATGTAATTCATTTATTTTTATGGAGTTCTCATAATTCACCATTGAGGAACTTCAACTACTGATTTTTTCGGTTAGAAAATAGAATTATCTGTATATTTCAATAAGACATGAATTTTTATCAAAAAATCATTCTGGATATGTTTTGATGACTAGAAGTAGTCGGGATGAGACCAAGTTCAAGAGATAATATCTATAATTCAGGATGCATTTTTTCATGAGAAATTGATGTTGAGTATAACTAAGTATTCTCGCCATTTCGAAACAACTTTCGTATTCAATATACTTTGCAGTGATAGTTTTCAAGGTAGTAATTGCTAAATATGTCTCACGCGCATTTTAATAAAGCAAGATGCATTCTTATCAGTCATTGAAAAAGTTGAGCACCTTCAAATGAATCATTGACTCATCCCGTATATGACATTCGATTCGTTGATTATGACACGATTGAGCATTCTTATAGGCCGTGACAACACAACTCTTAAAATTGTGAAAATCAAGATGAACCAGAATCACTCACCCTATTCGAAAACATCGTGCACGAATTGAAGAAGATACTTTCGAACAATTCGACATGGTGCTAGCAAAACTCACTTCTAGTTGATACTTCCACAATACGGGTCATTATAAATTCTAATTAAAACCATCGTATCGAATGGATACACTGCCTGTCGAAAAATGTTGATGCCCTGCAAATATCATAGATCCAAACTGGAATACTACTACTACTCAACAGTACTGATATATTCAATAAAATATTCAATAATGAATAATATTCGATGAGTTCATATCTTCATCCTCAAAACTTTTTTGTTATCTTGTCTTCACTTTTGTTGATAATCTCATCGGTTGTGTGGCTTTTATTTCTTCAACAGAATTATTATGTTGCACTTTGCATTTCTAATATAAGATTTCTTATGCAATGAATAATAATATCTTGAATATTTGGAAATTCTCATTCGATTTTGATCTCATTGATTTGTGGATTCCAAATCAACGAAGTGTGTTCCAATCTCTGATAATCCATGAAAAAATAAAAAATTCTTGATTCCCAATAATTTTTATTTTTATTTTTGTCCATCCTCAACGCCCATTTCAACTAGGCATTCACAACCCTGATTGTAACTTTTTTATCGAGTTACTTACTTCCCAGCAGCGAATATAAATAGGATTCTAGGAATTCGTAGCCGAGATTTTTGAACCAGAGTGTACAAAGCATCATCGCGCATGATCCTTGTTCAGGTCGATATAAGATGAGAGAGCTGTTGTATTTTGAATACTAGAGACATCTAGCGGATGATTCAGAAAGTGTTTGTTGTGGATGGAAGATTTCTGTACACAGGCAGGATGTAACAGGATTTTTCAGATCGACAGGGTTATTGTCGAATGTAAGATCGAAGGATCAGTAACAACGAATGGAAAAAAAAAACGATCGAATTCGAATTCTCCTGTATAGGAGATTATATTTCTGACAAAGTGATAATGAGTGTTCATGAATATCTTTGCATTCACAAGGAAAACAAACCTTTCATCGAGAGTTTCTCAGGCCTGAGTTTTTGAAATCAAATTATCAAATAACGTTCTGACAATAAGTTCACATCGTGTGAAAAGTAAATCACATCAATGACGTTCTTAAAACTCAATTTCTACAGAATACACAGCAAAAAAACCACAACAACCAACAATAACAACTAATGTAATCAAATACATCCTGAGAATATCTGAGGAGATGAAACGTGTTGTTGATAAGTTCAATGTGAGAACATAAGTGTTCAGAACAGAAAATATACAGTGAAATTAATTGAGTTTTCTTGTGGAAAATTCTTTACAGGCGGAACAAGCAGTTGACCTCTAATATGAATGAGGACAAAAGAATATGAAAATATTATGAGTCGAGTTGAAATAAGCCCATATATCTATACTGAAAATTGACCATGAACTGATTTCAATGAAACCGAAATTATAAGAAAAGGATATAACAACGGAAGTATGCTTGCATCATTTGGAATCGAGATGATTATTGCTTCCTGTTTATTTGATATCGATAAAACTTGGCATTCACTTATCAAGTCAGAGATAGTGTCAAGTCAAGTCGATGGTGATACACTCAGTATTCATTATTTATGTTTCTCAACTTGCCACTCAGAAGTGTTAAACAGTTGACAGGGGTGAAATCTAGATCAAAAATTTGTTAGTTAGTAGTGAAAATAATAACAATGATAGCATGAAATTGCGTGAAAAAATTTGAAATACTTGAAACGAGAGAACGTCATGTCATTTTCGCCCATTTTTCAAATATTTGTCTTCTTTTTATCTTCGATAACCTGTTCCAAATATCATATGCTTCAGAAATCAAGATATCTTCCAATTTTTCCAAAATTCAAAGTTATTGCATTTTAACTTTCGAATAAACCTTCATTTCCTTCAATATTATTCTGATTTGAGAATTACATTATATTATATCATTTTCAAAACAATTCTCTGGTCTGAAAAAGTGAGACCTGAATGAGAAAAAATGTGAATGGAACTTCCTGAAACTTCGAAAGTTTCATAAAAGCAGGGATCGTCTTTGCTGGAATGATCATAATGCCGTGAAGTCTGAGCAAATAATATGCATTTATGTGTATACGCTTCATTTCGAGGAAAATATGGACGAAATAAAGTTGCCGAAAGGGCCGAAATGCAGATTTATCCTTCTGGTTCCCACCACAGCTTCGCTCGCTATCATAAATCTCACCCGGAAAACAAATCACAGAAGAGGATGGATACTGCAGCCTGATGAATAAAGTTTCACACACAAGCCAAAAACTTCTCATGAATGGAACTCTTCGTCATTTTGTAGAAGATGGGCGGAAAACTAAATTTTATCTTGATGAAAATACCAACAGTTAACAAAATAACAGAATAAATGTGTTCATGAAGCGTCCTGGAGCAACTTTTGAATGGATCGATGTTTTTTTTTATTCTTTCGCTTCGATGGTTGTGAAGAAATTGAAAGTGTCAGTTGTCATTCATTGAAATTTCACGGGATACACCTACTCGGATCCTAAAGGTATTCAAATTTTTGCTCATCGTCTTCAGCTACCAGGTAACCAAAAATACAGTAACCGCAGACTCTTCTGATACCTAGTTAACCTCACGAAAATAAATGTGTACGCCTATGAATTGCAATAAGTTCGGCAAACCTCGGATACCTCAGATATCGTCTTTGGTAACCAACTTCATTCAAGACCAAATGTGTTGTTCTTCATTGTTAGGAATGAAAAGGTTTCTTCAGTTTTTTTTTTCAAATTGATAATGTAGAGGGTTCATAGCATTCACAGAGATCCAAATCAGAAAAGAAAGGAAATCATGATAACATAACTACGCATTGAATCATTTTCCGAAAAGTTAGGTTGCAAAATTAATTGAGAATATGATAGTAAAATATCCAGTTACAGTTTCATTATATTCGTCAATAAATATATTCGTACCTTATTGATGGATATATTTCCACACTATGGTGCGTTTTACGTGGATATGTGAGAAAAACAGATTTTCAAAAAAAAAGATTTTTTCAAATAACTTGGAAACGGTAAAACTTCGTATTGGGGTATGTTTTGTTTAATGCAATCCAAATCCTCTATCATCCGTCATGTATATACAGGGTGAGTCAAAAATGTGTACCGAGCTTTCTGGGGAAGATAGACCATTGGAAAATAAGTGTAGTTTGATGATTAAAGTCATGGCCCAAAATGCATATTGAGGGAGATATATCCTTCCAAAGTTGATAAAATTAAAATAATTTCTCCGCTAAATTTCTGAACGATGAAAGCCACCTGATTGAAATTTTGTGCATGAATGTATGTTGTCAAAATACATTTTTTCGTCACACTTCCACATTTCTGATATTGTTATAAAGGGTGTTTTCAGAGGGTGAGTCATGATTTTTTGTAGAAAACTTTTTTCCCTGTATTATTTTTGGTGAAAAAACAAGAGCATTTGATGGAGCGAAGAAAATTACATGAAAAAGGTACTCCTATTCAAATACAACAAATTGAGCCGTTCGTGAGATATTTGAGTTTTTGTAGTTACATGATATCAGCAGATTGATTTTATTCATCGCGAGATTCATCGGTATAACGATATTTCAGCAGCATTTGCATTTCCGAAGCACTCGCCAAGCATTAGAAGCATATCAGTTTGTTCAGAGAACGAATAACCTGCCATATTTCTTGAAATCTCAGTTGATAATCGCAGTGATAAATGACACAGAAAAACCACACGTACAAATCGACTACAACAATGTTGACTCGAATATTGATGACATGAACGTCAAAATTGAGAACAAAATTATTCATCATGGCCTGCTAAAATATTGTTACCGATGAATCTCGCGATGAATAAAATCAATCTGCTTATATCATGTATAACTACAAAAACTCAAATATCTCACGAACGGCTCAATTTTTTGTATTTGAATAAGAGTACCTTTTTCATGTAATTTTTTTCGCTCCATCGAATGCATCTGTTTTTTCACCGAAAATAATACAGGGAAAAACGTTTTCTACAAAAATCATGACTCACCCTCTGAAAACACCCTTTATAACAATATCAGAAATGTGGAAGTGTGACGAAAAAATGTATTTTGTATTTAAATTTCCATCGGGTGGCTTTCATCGTTCAGAAGTTATGCGGAGAAATTATTTTAATTTTATCAACTTTGGAAGGATATATCTCCCTTAATTTGCATTTTGGGCCATGAGTTTAATCATCAAACTACACTTATTTTTCAATGGTCTATCACCCCCAGAAAGCTCGGTACACATTTTTGACTCACCCTGTATATCATTTTTGAAAAAAAAAGATTGATAATAATGTTATCATCATTAATTTACTCTTTATTGTGTCCCATCCGGATCCCATCTAGTGGACCGACTCCATCCAGACAAAAATCCATGAAAATAATTGGCAACAGTGCGCACGCCGTGTCACAGGTAACGAACGCGTAACGGCGCGTCGAGACGGCAGTTCAGCTGCGGCTTCGGACGGAAATAAAAGCGCGCGAGAGGCGTCCCGACGCCCGGACCGACGTCGATTGCCGTTGCGCCTAGTTTCGGACGCGGGGTGTCGGATTAGCATGACTGCGACATGCCTTAGGTATGGATATATGGCCGCGAGATTTTTTTTGAAATCGCTAGGTTTTCGCGACGAGAAAACTTGGCACTCGGCAAGGAAAAATATTTGAAAATTAGTGTCCCGGGGGTAGCTAACAACAGGTGACCTGGCTGGAAAACGCACTGTGTCTCACGTCAAATCTGTCACCCCCGTCTCTAGGAAAATTGAAAAGTCACTCGTTTCGTATTTCGCGGTCGCAAGTCGTTCCTTGAGAACAATAGTGTGACAACTCAAAATTCCAAGTTTGGAGACTCATTCACTTTGAAAATATTCTGTTTTTGAAAGTGGGAGATTTCCCTCTGTGAACACTTTTCCTCGTGTAAATCAACTCCTCTATCAGTTTAGAGTAATTACCGTTGTGTTATAAAGGCAGTGGCTGTATTCCTTTTCAATTGTTACAGTCAAGTTTTTCGAAGCGTGTCCCAAGAAATAGCGTATGAGAAGGCATTTTTTGCAATGTGACAAACCAAAAATATTAATTTTTGTGAACACTGGTTTGTAAACGTGGTGGTCACAACAACAGCCTCACCCCTATATCTCAAAGATCGTATGAGAGAGCTGGATATTGCACGATTTTTTTCATTTGCTATTCTTCGAATGTCAAATGATTCCGCATAATGGTGAGATATTCAAAGACCAAAACTACGACGATTTCTTTCAAGTTTAATTACAGAATGTTGAGTATCGTAGCCGAAGCTTTTTACATTTTAGACAGAAATATTATGGTGTATAAGACTGTTTCACAGGCTACGTCAAATGAGAATACCATGATGATCACAATTATTGTCGAAATTTTTGTTGTTTCATTTCGTGAAGCATGGGGTTTGATAGAACAAATATTCAGGACAAAAATAAACGTGTTCTACGATTCCGGAGATACATGTGGTGACAAGTTTGAGATTAGACATAGTATATAATATAATAATTGGGCTTTCTTATTCAGTAAAAATAGCACTACAAAAGCGTCAGCATCATCAAACTGACATTTTTACATCAATGTTCTTCTTAATGTTTCGATGTATCTCAAATGTTATTTGAGACCCGAAAATTCAGCTATTTATTCCCAATCATAAGAGTACTCTCATCATGAGCTGTCAGAAGATATGAGCACAAATGTCACGCTGACAGTTCATGGTCACAGAGTCGATTCGAAGATATTTCCGGCCACGTGCTACAATCAATTAAAAAGATCCATTCTTCGTGGCCGAGCCCTCATTTTGCTTGGAAGTCAACTCATTATACATCACTGGATTCAGAAAAAAAAATCTATATCAACAATTCGAGAAGATATGAGTTGCCATTGGATTGGAACAAGCTGAGAATCGCTGTTGTTGGTATTGTAAAATAACATGTTCAGTACTTGTTGATGAGCCGATTTATTTGATGTTTTATTTTGTTTTTCGAAATTAGTCAACAAATAGCAGCGCTATTGGGGCGTTTTCGTGAGTCTGCCTGTATAGTGCTAGTCACAGCCTGTAAGAAATTGTTTTTAAGCAGTTGAGTTTCGTGCGACAGAATTTTGTGTGATCGAAAATTCTTGGCAAACGGAAACTATTCTTCCAGTTGGCATAATACATACTTATAAAATAAGTACATACATATAAAATAAGTGTTCGGATTCATACAGTGGAGGTATGAGTCTCCTTCCCTTTGAATTTCCGAATAGGAGAAGATATTCCTCAGGTGCGGATCACTTTATGTTTCTCGGAGAAAATTTCCAAAGTTATCAGGTTCCGATTGTCAATTCACCATTTTGCGAAATATACCATGAAAATTCGTCTCCTGGAATAAAGTGCTAGTTTGTCTGGTAACAATGTATAATAATTCGATTGCATTTGTTTCCGCTTGGCCAACGAATGGAAGTTGACGGCTCTAAAATTATGCGAGTCGTGTTATTTTGGGACACCTGCTCGAAGGTCTCCCATAGAGATCATGTAATATTTCTCAAGTGAAAATAAGTTATGAGAAAAATCATCGGTGCCAAGCATCGGTTGGGATAATTTTTTTTCTCATGATAATAATAATAGTGATTTGATTATTCCTTGGATAAATTACGTTATGTGGAGCAAAAAATTGTTGATACCTACACATAAAAAAAACAGGAGAAAATTCACTTATATTCTATATATAATTCATAATTATATTTCTGCATGCTTCATGATATCTATGGATTGCCCATCGATGGTACTTTTCAGAGTACCATTATGATACCATTTGTATCATGAGTCTGTGTCATCTGGCATGAAACTTATATGCTCTCACAAATGAGGAGAAAAAAATATGGATGAAAAATTAGAAGAACCTCGGAAAATACGAGCTACAGTGGTGACTTGAAAATTGAGTTTTTTTTCTATTAAAGTGATCTAATCAATGATAGGGATTATCATTTGCATTGATAATAATGATAATGATGATGAAAAGGATAATGATAATATTCCTTAATTTCTATTGAAATTTGTTTTTTAATATATCTGATCTAATTGTATCGCTCAGATGTTATGATTTTTGTGCGATATTTTCATCGCAAGTTTTCACGTATTCCACATGGTATCCATTATTTTACACTTGAAATCTCATATTTTCCAGTTGCTAAACCAATCATTCCGCAAATGCCAAATTATCAAACAAACTGATTCAGATTAATTTTTTTCTCCAACTACCGACTCCTTGAACTTCCTGATAGAGACTACTGAAAAATTAAAATTCGTCTCAATAGAAACTGCGGTGGCTGATCGCACGAAAATTCGGTAACGTTTCGACTAGATCCACTCCACGTCACTTCCCTAGCATGTGATAGAAATAACATTATTTTTATTTCACCATTCGATTTTTGATCAAAGTAGAATGGCTATCGTTGTAGGTTAGCATGTGGTCGGTATAAAAAAATCTAGGTGAATAATCATAGCGTGAGGCAGTCACAACTGCTCATCTGGTCTCTTCCTGAAAATATACCGAGTATTATCCGAACAGAGGACCTGACGAAAATAGACGTTTCGTATCTCGATATAGTACGTTAGGTAAACATTTCTTATAAATAGAATGTGTGATATTCGGTTATTTTAATATAATTTTTTTACCGCGACAGAATTTAATATTACATCATTTATCGGTAGGAGAATCAACAGTCCATATAGCATATCGTGAAATATCGTTAAAACTGCCTGGATATTTCCGTTTAACTTTCTAGATCATAGTGCAGCGATTGGCAAAACATCACCGTATATTTTATTATAGTCCGAGTACGTAAAATTTTGGCAAATGTAATAGTACAGCCCATTCCAACAGACCTAAAACAATATTCTTCTCATTCGTAGAGAATTTCCGATAGGTATAACTTTCTATTGGAAATGCCGTGAAGTTTAGGATAAATAGTAGTACTGTTCGAAACTAAACTGCTTCTCAATCGCTTCCATTTTGTTTAAATATAGAAATTGGATTGGCACGACATTCGAAACACAATATATATTGACCATTGTCTCTGATATCTTTACGAGCTACCTCGAGAACATCTTTATTGAAAATCAGATATTTCACTAATAATATTCAGACTAGTAAAAGTTGCATGAAAATAATAAACATGAACAGTAGACTTTAAAGTACATGAACATCATTCCCACAGAAATCAAGACGTATTGAAATAATTCAAAATACGGGTATAAATATAAATAAAACTCAGTATGATCGACACTTTTTTGGATATTGTAAACTGGGAGACGTGAATCTCGCTCATGATAAACAGGGTGTGTATAGATTTCAATCATAACTGATTGATACAAAATTGTTATGTTTTTTTCGTCGACAATATTCAATCCTGGAGCTATCAATCAACCGATCTTAGTTTCGTTGTGACATTTTGTTTGAGAATTCAACGTAGATTGAGATTGTGTCTGTGAAAGTCATGAAACCAGAGGTGGAATTTTCCATTCGAAGAAAGTAACATTCCATAGATACATTGGTTCGTGAAAATTTTGCTATTCAATTCCTTCAACTGAGAAAGTCACTGGAGAATAGATAGGACGATTCAATTAAATTTCGAAAAGTTGACTCCACAGTGCATCTCCACAATACTGATAACGATGTAGGGAACATTGGTGTAGCTGTGTATTCGTCTATAACCAATTTCTTCAACTGGAACTCTAACGTACAGCCAACGTACAGCATTTCATTCAATATAGCGAAAAATCACTCATATGTCAGTTGTTAGATGGCGGCAAAAAAAACGAAAACAAAAATAAGTTTTATAAAAACGTTGATTCAGAAGTAGTAATTTCGGTTACTTCTCAATTGATGATCAAACTACATAATTACAATCTCAACAAAACATCAACTATGTGTGCAGGAATCTGCAAAAGAGTCGCCATCTTCTGGGGAGTTCCATAACTATTAGGCCATTATAGGGGGAAATGGCGTTAGCGTTTTTGGCGAAACAAAACACCTCTCCTGTACATCGTTCTACTTTGACGCTGAATTGTGATTGATGACTTCAGAAACATGTCATGTTCGCCAGAATGATGTATTACATCGAGTTCATCCTGCAATGACAATATTTCGCACTTTCCGGACCAAAGTAGTCAATACAAACATACCAAGAGAGTGATGGAAGCCAGTATATCTTTGCCAATATCTCAACCATTCCAACTGGAAGTTTTATATTCATCTTTCCAACGTGAGCGTTAGCTTCAGAATCTCAACTGAAAGTTGCGAAATCTCGTGTAACTGACATTGATTTCTTTTCGAAATTGTTCTCCAATAATAGTACCTCAATTAACAAAAATGTCTAAGATATTCCATTGGAACAGGGACACCCGGTATATAATTTTATAACGGTATTATTGTATTCGAAGTATGGATCAATCAACTCCTGTTCGTTGTTATCAACCCTTCAGTATATTCTTATCGATATTGCAACGATATTATTTTATCGAAAAGCTATGAAAGTATCAGCCTGAAGTAAATATTTCTTATCACATATCATAATAGAGTGAAAAAACGTTAGGCTATCACGATACCCATATATTAATCACGCAATTTCCTCGGTACGAAAACGCACAGTATATTCATGCAATCTGAAAGTTCGATTCTTCAAATCATAATGAGAAGTTAGAAGTCAGCAATTCAGTATCCATGAACATTGTTGAACTGTTGATAAAAGTTCAATGATCATGTTGAATAAGAAAATTGTCGAAAGGAAACTTCGGAGATATGACCTTGAAAGTTTGATTCTAGTCAGACTACTTCCTCGTTTTTTCAATACGAAATTTCCAAACGAGAAGATTAGCGTGAATAAACAGAGCAACAGAACATGACTATGATCTCAAACGATAATCTCTTCCAGGGCTTTGCATTGAGAAGATCTTCACCATTCATCTGCATTATCTACAGTCCCAATTTCCAAGATATCAAATTCTTGAGACCATTAAAAATAATCACTCATGTCAAACATGCAATAAAATGCAATTTCCTCGGTATCATAACGCATAGTATATGCACCTTGAAGGTTTGATTCACCTCAGGAATGTTCAAATAATATTGCTTCTTGTTCAGTTGATATAGATAGAACTTGGCACCCAATAAGAAGGTATAACAATTTTTTGTTCTGACGTTATCATTTTATGCGTTGATTTCTTCTCCAAAAACTATTTCATGCAAGTCAACTCATGTTTCTATGGACCACTGAATGGTGAATTATTGCCACTATAATGTGCACCACCCTGTGTATTAGTGTATTAGTCACACTTCTACACTAATAAATAAACATCTTGTCACCAGAATTCATCCATCTGTCAAATTGTCACTTTTCAGTGTCAAAAAATCAACCAACATTGAAAAATCTTGGGAAGAAAAGTGTTCTAATTGTGTTGAGAACGGGAGCAGATTCGTTCCCAAAACGTTCACCGAGATAAGTAGAAGTTTTAATTTTATTTGATATATTTATATTTCCAATTTTTTTTTAAAACAAGGTGTCACTGACAAAAAGACAAGATAGCTTTAGTGATTCACCACCCATGTGCATTGTTGATGGTTTATTTCCTTACGGAAACGACGTACATCACTATAAACGTTTCATGGGATTAGAAGAAGTTATTAGAGTTTAGATAGGTAGTCGTGAGAAGTGAGATAAAAGTTAGGTGAGTACGTAATGAAGGCAAATTCACCCTTTAAATGCCATACACACGAATGAACTGTTGATGGAAGTTCGATGAACATGTTGAATACAAAAATAGTCGATTGAAACAGAGCAAAAGCGAAAGTTTGATTCTATTAAGGGTTTTGTATTGGTCTCAACTGAATAAATTTCAATAACTTCTCACACATTTGTTTTCACTCATTTTTCAGCTTTTCATGGGATTTTCTCTCCTCGTTTCTAAAAAATAGAGTAGAAGTTATTGAAAATTATTGCAATATATTTGTAGTAAGGACAGATTTAGGATCTGTCCCAAAATGTCACTGCGCTTGAAATTAAACCTTCAGATACCTGAAAGAGAAATTATCTATTGGTCAGTGACACCTTGTTCTTGAAAAAATTTGGAAATACAAATATATTTAATGAGAATGAAACCTCTACTTATCTTTGTGGACGTTTCGGGAACGAATCTGCTCCCGTTCTCAACACAATTGAAATATTTTTCTCGATGAAATCTTCCAACGAAACTATACACGCTAATCTATCTTCCGAAGGCTCTAAACTCAAATAAACTGTAGGATTCGAGTGAATACGGAAGAGTGAAATGAAAACATCTTTCATTGTTCTGAATTGAGAAGAAATTCACCATATATACACATTTACCATGTGTGTCATCTACAGTATCGACTTCCATCTTCTTCAGATACCAAACTCTTGAAATCATAAAAAAAGAATACGCATGATAGACATTGAAAATGTAGACATGACCAAGAAAGACCGTATGTGAAGCAAATCCAAAGGTATTTTCACCCAACAGAGTATTTTTGCACAGCATTGTTTTCATGTATTGGTATCATTCACAGTATCTTACATACTATTTTCCCGTCTTCTCCATACTGAAGTCTTGAGATTATCTGAAAGAAATTGCTATCATTTATCAAAGACATTTTCATGAAGATTACTTGTCTTTGCATATATTCATCCCACTGATTATCACTTGTATGCTGATATAATTTTCCAGATTATTCTGAAATCAAAGGTGATTATTGAATTCCTGTTTACTATTATATTCGAATGAAGTTATTACTACTAATCAACATCACACGGATCAACATATATATTTTGAGTATTCTTCAAGAAAATTCTTCATACATTGGTGCGAATTAAATATGATAAATAAGTACTTTTATATACATTCTCATGTAACTTCAGAAAAATTCGAATGAATATCTTTCGACCGATGAAACATCACTAATTTATGAGTAGAAACTTTCTAATCTTGATTTCATGGTAGTTTGGCACAAACATCTACCTGAAATACAAAACTGGCTTGATTATCGCTAGGCGGTTCACACCCTTCAATTTTCGACACGAATAAACTCGAATGAACTGAAAGAGAGCGAATTCGTTTTATATGCAGTAAACAAAGATACAAGTACTATCGAAATATATTTGAGTATCATGAAATATTACTAGTGAAAAAAATCCGAAACGGTCCGATCCCGCTACAACTTTACTATATAGTATACTGGGTGCCCCAATGAAAACGAAACAAGGCCGATTTGACATAGTTATCGTTCTCAGAAGAAAAAAAAACTCGAACCGGTCGATTTTCATTTCGAGGGGGAAATATTTTGCGCATGTTTCCAACTTTTCCACTTCAAACACCTTGGAGGGGTGAGCTCCAACCCTTGAATCTCAAATAGGATGAGGGGTCAAGTGATACATCATTTTGAAGGTAATCGAAATCTCTCACCAACGCTTCCTTGTTTTTGGAATTCAATGCAGTAGTTCTCGAGAAAACACGTTCATGGAAATAATCGACTAGTGGAGTAAAGTAATGCTTTTTTCCCTTTCATCACTATTTCTCATTTTATAGTTAGAACGATGAACATCTAAGAAGTGCCTTATGTGTTTTTTCTTTGAATCCTGTCCTATCCAACATTGCATAAAGAATCATTCATTTTGATATCGGTTCCTTGATCTCTCATTGAAATGCATACCTTGTTTCGTTTTTATTGGGCCACCCTGTATATACTACTGGAAGCAGTTTGTATTTTTGACATTTTGCCATGTATTTCCTCATTTATTTCGTACTGTGTAACGAAGGAAACGTCCAGATCGACGCTCAACCGATTCTCCATCGAAGTGTCTCGTTCTTCAGGTCCTAGAAGAGCGACCTCAACCCAGCAGTAGTCAAAGTTTTCTCATCTTCGCAAGCCATCCGACGAAAACCCTCGCATGAACCGACACAGCGTAGAACCCCCTCCCCTCAGCCAGCACAACAAGGGTTCGCAATGTGGCTTCCTTACAGAGCATGTATGTCATATTTCCGGCAGATGAAGTAGTCTGTCTGTCGTATGGTCGCATCATATACTTGCCCTCATCTCCCACGCCACCCGACCCAGAACCCGTCCATCCGGAACCCAGAACCCCTCCTCCTTCGGCGGAGAAGTTCGACAGATCTCGCAACTCCACCAGCACCTGTTCCTCCAGTTCCGGACAGCGCAAGAGTGCTGTGGAAGCTGCTTCCGGTTCTAGCAAGCGATCTAGCGGTAGCTCTAACCTCAAACTACCGGAAGCTTTGCCGGTGAGGCCGCGAAGGAAGAAGGAGCAGCTGTCCACTGACAGGAAGCTGTCCTACACGGACTACCTCACCGTCGGCAGAGGCGATTTGGTGCCGCCGGACGTGAAAGTGACCAGTGACAAATCGCCGGTGTTTCGGTTTTTTCGTGCGCATTCTTCGAGTCCCCGGACTTTGGGAAGGGAAAGGACCGCGTTCGATTTTGACGTGCTTTTTCGGCAAGAGTCCGGTCCTGGGAACTCCTTGAGGAGGCCGGGAGTTGGGTCTGACTCCAATTTAGCCAGGGGGACAGAATCAGGTGAAGGTTTTGCGAGAGTGTTGAGAGATGCTTTTGTGGAGTTTTGGAAGTGTGTTTGGTACTTTTGATCGAAATAAAAATCGACCGAGTCTGTACAGTGGTTAGAAAATCCTTGGAGTCAACACTGGACTAGGTTAGAACTCATATTTATCTGTAGTCAGTCTAATGTACTATATTCAAAATGATAAACCACTAACATAACTGGCATCCACTAATAGCTTGATTTTACTGTGTTATATGTTTCACTAACAACTACTTTTGTTGTTCTACTTCTTTGTGGGAAATGAAAAGCATCAGTATAGCTCAGCTATCAACATGATAATCACACTTCGAATCTGTGAACTACTCCCAAAGTTGAGATTGCGAAGTTGAAAGATCGATGATATATACTGGAAGCTATGAAACTTCTATATTCTTTATATTCGCATCTATGTGCATTCATTATACGATGTTCATGAATCTAAAACCTTCTATAAATACTAATGAATCATTTTGAGGACAATAAATAAGTTTATAATCACACTCTATTGGCCGTGCTCCAGTTTGATCATGCTCCATCATCGAATCAGGGTTCCAGATTTATTTTTAATGTTAGAATTCAGATCGAGATAATTTATGCGATTGGGTTCGAGGGTCACCCTGTGTATTCGTCATCACACTGGTCAAATTCGATCACAACGAATTCTCAGTCGTCGTTTTCAAAAATGATCATCATCAAATTGGTAAAGGATAGTTACTATCTATTTTGATCCCACATGAATTGTTTCATCGTGAGAGCTGTAAAAGGAGTTGGATAAAAAAAGTTGTAGGGTTTTATATAAATCTTCTCAGAGTTAGAGTTAGACGCAGTTACATTTATGATCCATGACAACATCACCAGTGTTGATTTGACATTTATTGGTTTCATTTCAACATAGAAGTAAAACTTATTTTTATGTTTATTATTGAAAATCGAAAGTTGAGTTGACAGTTTGAAGTGCCTAATTATCATATTTGATGATTCATTTCAGAAATCTACCTGAATTAAAGAATGAGAAAATGGTGTGTACTATATGAGGATGTGTAACACGACAATAGAATTTGATGAATCAACATCAATGAATACAAAGAAGAACGAGACCTTGAGGAAATGTATAGGATGCTATTTAAGAGAAATATTTCCACTCCACATATGACACACCTAAAATTATTCCGTCAACATCCTTCATAGCTCTCATGATGAATTAGTCAAAATATAATGACACCTCGCACATTCCACCTCATAAATCAACCTGGCAGACATTATAATCGTCATCATCATTTAAAGCAAATTAGAAATATGAATAATTATCACTGACTCATCTTGTATCGATCGCTCCAACACAACAAAAAATTCACAATTTCCCCCCGACAAAACTTGCTTGTGAACGTAGAAAATAGATTGTTCATATTGCTTTGTCACGAGGCTGTAGAAATAATCGATTGTGAGCCGGTTATACCGAGGGTTCTGTTTATCCAATTATGTTCTTGTGTAATCCTTTTGAAATTCAGGATTATCAGGATTAATTGCTAGCAATATAGGTAATGTTTGTAGAAAGTTTCAGGACGTTGTTGAAGAAATTTCGCCAATTCTGGATAAAATAAGTTCCAGGATACAGGATATCCGACAAAATGAGCCGTATATACGTTATGTTATGGGAAACGAAACAAAATATTATCTGTCCTCCTAGACAAAACACTAAGACTCACCAAATTAATCAAAATTCTCGAATAACTCAGGCCACTGTCAATCATGCACATGATATAGTTATTTATTAATTTTTTCACTTATTTATTCACTTGGTTCACAGAGTGAATCCAGTAGCAAAATGAGGGGTGAAAGATGAATTGTGTTTTTCATAAATAATGGCAAAATTAAGACACAGATTCAGAATTGGTTTTCTGAATTGTAAGTACGTGAAATTGAAGTATTTGCATCAAATAGTTATCGATTGTCTTGAAGAAGATCAAATTGGGATGATATAGTTTTCGAGTTTCTAGACTGTTGAATTGATGCCTCAGAAGTAGTATCAAACGTACCATTTGCAGATGATCTCCATCGATTCTGGAGGAAAGTGGTTTCAAAATACGCCATTGAACTGATTCGAGGCTGTCACTGTAAATATCCATTATCTATGAAATCTCTGGAATGGCTAACAATAATGATGATGATAAAATGTGGACGATGTGAGGTGTGAATGAGATCATCTGATCAAATATCGAATATTGATAACAAACAAAAAATATCAAATGATAACAAATATTACTATCAGATATTGGAGTTTCTCTACTCTCATAAAACAATATTTTCAATGATGTATTCGAATGATTTGTCAGATTTCAATGTGGATGACATCACACAGCATTTTTCGAGACTGAAAAGAAAAAAAGCTTTTTGGAAATACACTTATCATTCATTTTGTATATGTCTGCCTGCAATAGCTGATGACAATCACTCAAATCTGTAATTCTGTGAAAAATTTCCATATTATTATCATCACAGGATTATAAGATACTGACATTTATGCCGTCAAATATGTGATTTATGAATATGTTGAATAACAGTGGACCTGGACTTGACCCTTGAGGGACTCCAGAGAAGGCATTATAATCGACTGACCTATGACAATGGCGTTAGACAGATTGCATTCTTGCTGATAGATTTAAAATAAATAATTCTATCAAATTCGTAGGAAATCCAAATTCGGACAGTACTATTATTATAGTAGCTCAAAAAAACTATGATTTTCGATTGAAATATCGAAATATCTTCCTACTTTTGTATCGACTCTGGAGATTTTTCATGCGAATTCATCTCAGTGAATTGTCCTTCAGAATTCAGAGGATTTCGAAATATTTCAGAAAATATACAAAAAAAAACATCATTGTCAGTTTACTTTCAAGGAGAAATTCAACCTTCAGATGAAGAAATTATACCGATATCGTACTCGTAAGACTAGAGAGTGATGGAGTTTTTCAACTACCAAACATGCCTTTCAGCTTGTGATAATTCTGTTATCGATCAAACAGCCTGTTGGATAATCTGCTCTCCACTCAATCGATCATATTTATGAATCGACAGCTTCTCAGAGATCAGTTAATGAGGATCGAAAAATACGTCAGCATCGATGTGGGTGACACTATTTTCGGCGTTTCAAAAATAAAACCGAAATTGATGAGGCGCAGACGTGCTGCCGTAGGTTTATACTTGAACTATTGACCTGGTCACGATCCCAAATATCGCAAGAAAAAACTCCGTTATAATCGAATACTACGTTAAGTTAATCGAGGAGTTCACTTCTCTGGAGTTTTTGGATTTCCTCTCCTCGGCTCTGAAGGAAAAACAGTAACTGCCAGGAACGAATCATTTCTGCCAGTCTGACATTATTTCGCCGAAATTTCTCTGAATAATTATTGAATTATGTTATGGAAATATGTTTCGAATATTATCCGTATGATTCAGCCAAAACAGAGAAAATAGTATAAACTATTTGTTTCCGAATTTCGGACTCGTGCTAGAATATGTTGCATTCTGTAACTTACGTTTCAAAATACTATTCTCACTTGTCTAAGTTATATTCTATAGCTACAAATGTAATTGAATAACGTTAATATTGTCTATTCATATTCCTAGGAACGGAAAGGTGAAACCCCAAAAATCTAGATAAACCTTATAATTGCTTTCATCATCACGTAAAACAATACGTTCTGTGTTAGGGGCTTCCACCGTAAGAAATAACAAAAGGAAAATTGAAATTATTTTCTGCCTACCTATAGAGTCTCCTGGAAAACGGGAAAGTGAGTTGGGTTGTAATTACCCCTGGCTGGAAAATTTCCCCCGAACAAGTTTTGGGATCCTCCAACGGCATAAATTAAATCATAAAAGTTCCTGCACAAGCATAATACTAAAAAATGAACAAATTCATTGAAATTATGTGTACAATGTGAGACTAGATTAGATTGGAATCTACCTACGAAAATACGAAAACTAGGTTGAAGATATTGTGCATTGGAAAGTGATTCCATTTGATTTTGTTGACTCCTAGAAAAATGTAGAAATTGTTGAATCGCATCCTTGATTCTCCGTAGAAATCTTCCCAGATTGCAAAATCATCAGGAGCATGAATGTGTTCAAAATGCAATTTGAAGAAGACCAAAGTGTTTTTCTCATATCATTACATATACAGGGCGGATGTGAAAGTGAGTTTTTTCAATCTCTCTCTCTCGTATATTTCGCTAAATCAAGTTGTTCGACCAGTAATAGTTACATAAAATTTTCAAGATAACGAAGGCATAATCTGAGATTCATTGGGAGAAATATGATAAGAGATATTCCAAAAATTGTTCAAAATTATCCCTATTTCGTCTTATGTGCGCATACTGTTGGTCGGCAAATCCAGCGAGTCTTTTTTTCAGAAAATATTTCATTCTCTGAACCTTGATACACCGTCCTGTACCTTCATTATCTTAAGAAACTTTAATGAAAGCAATTTTCCGCCTAACAACTCATTTTGTCTAGTCATATACCCTGTTGAAAAGAAAGTTTTTTTTATTGAGCAGTATGATTTTGCTTAGTTTTGTTGTATCCCATATATATGCAGAAATTGTTGAGAAGATCTCAAATTACAAGATAATTATTATCTTCAAATTGTAAAAGTGTGTTATTTCTACTGAAAACTGGTATATTGTATTATGAATATTGTGTATCAATGGTATAGTGTTATGAAATATCGAAATATCACGATGTCTTTCGAAATATATTTTTCTCTTTCATAAAGCTACAGCCAGCTTATATACAGGGTGGACCGATAGTGTGGAAAAGTGAGATGACGGCTTCGCTGTTTGAGATAGAAAAACAAAAATGTCAGAGGTGGTCTTGGCTCATGAGCACCATATTAGTGAATTATTTCGCGCCTTACAGGATGACTCAAAAACGCGTAGCGTATCAGAATTATACTTTTTCTAATGGAACACCCTGTATATTATGATATTTTCAGATTCTCCATAGACCAACGAATTCAGCTCTCCAGAAGGAATCTGAGAATGTCGTGAAATACAGGGTGTTCTATGAGAAAGAGTATAACTTTGATATGCCACAAGTATTTGTCGCCCTGTATAGCGCAAAAATAATTCATAGAAATGTGTTGCTGAACAGCGAACACTATCGGTCCACCCTGTATAGCCTGTCTGGATACATCTACCCATTCGGTTTGCATATAATAGTTTTTTTCGTAGAAAAGTTGCCGACAGAAAAAAGGGCGTTCTTCAGCAGCCTGAGAAACAAACGAGTCACGACAACGGACCGACTGGAGTGCGAAAACATCAAGATGGCGGCGGTCAATGATTTTCCGCTGAAGGACCTGATCCACCCTGCCTACAACGAGCATCTGAAGTCGCACAATGCCGTTTCCTTCAAACTAGTCAGAACTGGTGAGTGGAAAATAGATTTCATCTCGAATTTCCTGAAACGAAATTCGTCAGAACTTTAGCCAATTTTGAGTGGCCACGCTTTTTTTTTAACTGTGGACAACACGAAAGGGAACCCTATAATGTTCGAGGAACATCGTGTTAGCCAGCGGTGGAATGTTGGGAGAGAAAGAAGGTGTTGGAATTTTTCTTGAAAGTTTGGAGGTTGTAAGCATCAGGAAAAACTTCACTAGGTAAAGAATTCCACAGCTTTGCAGTTCTATTGATGAACGATGCTTGGTATAGCGATGTTCGACAGGTCTCGAGCCTGACAGTGTAGGGGTGACCAGCCTGAGCTCGTCTGGCTTGTCTACTAGGAATCGCGCGTGGTGGCATAATAGATGATATTTCCGTTGAGCACCGACCGTGAAAGTACCTATAAAAAAGGCATAGATCGCCGACCTTTCTACGATGATCTAGAGAGGTCAATGTTTTGGTGAGTGTTGTATCATCGACTAGGCGAATAGCTCTCTACTGAATTGAATCTGAGAGCTCTAGCGTATGTTTGGGGGCTGAGCTCCAAACATGTGAACAGTACTCCAGGACAGGTCGAATTTGTGCTTTGTAGATCATAAGCAGCTGCTGGGATGTGAAGTATCTCTTCGCACGGAATAGAAAACCAAGTTTTTGTGAAGCAGTTTTCGCTGTAGGTATATCGAGGAATAACTTTGAGAGATATTTATCGGAAGCATTAAATCATAGTGGTATCTTGGATGCCACCCGTGTCATAAATCAGACTTACTTGAGCCTAATATCGAACGACCGAAGTTTTTGCAGTCTACATTATATGATCCAGACATGAATGGAATAATATCATGCCATCATTCGAAAGGATCTTCAGCGATATCGAACTGAAAATACGAAAATCTCCTTACTCTGTTTCAAACTTCAATAAGAAGTCGGAGAATATCAATAAATGGCCAGAGCAGTTATTCTGGTTCTTTCGACCTTCAACATTGTTTTTTTATCAAGAAAGTACCCCATTTGGGATGGCATTCATTATGGCTACACGAAAGTCGAAAGTAAAACGCACTAGTGTGGAAATATTTGTTACACGCACGTTCGCAATGATTGTTTCATGTAACGCTATTTTACCTGGGGATTTCAACTGTTGGTACCATCACATCCAATCCGCTTTACCCCAGCTGTTGTAGGTGTCGCTAGTTTTCCTAACGATGGCGCCATTATTTTACAACTATTTTGCTTTTCAAAATCCGTGGTGTCTAACAAATGTTTCGATTCCACACATTTGAATCATTTCTTGAATCCTCAGTATATGAATGAATTGGTCATTGGTATATTAAACAGTTGACTGTTTTTTTTTCTCATCACGCACTTGCATCATCCTTCTTCTAGAGATGCGATATGGTCGTGGAAACATGGAAAGTTTTAGTGGACACACCTTGTAAACATCCGAAATGGCTTCGTCCACGTCATTTCCATACAAATTGGATTTTCAATTTTCTCAAAGAGCTTATTCAAATTGAGTATTATCATTGATATAATTATAATAGCCTTCTTGGAACTTGGAGTTTCTTTGAACTATCGAGTTATATCAACCATATGAAATTTGATTGAAAGCAGTATTCTGCCAATTCGTGCGAATAATATTAATGAGTCGGAATTGAATGAGTCTAATTGGGTGATGAGTGAGTTCACACAATCTATAACAACAGATAAATTGAAACAGTATATAGTTGCAAATGGAATTTGAAACGATTCACATATTATATCAGCCATTTCCAGTGAAATAATATCATGACTGCTCTAAGCTGATATTTTTGAAAAACATTTTCGCCAATAATTTTCTTCAGTTCATATGAATCAGTCATCTTTCATACTAGTTACATGATATACTGATTCAAAACCGAAATTTCAAAATTGACATGTACTACGTCGAAAATAGCTACTATAGTATACGGAAAGGCTATTCTAACCCAACTTAATCTGATCGTTTTCGCCTTCATATGATGAATGAAGAAAAATGTTATCAACTCCGATATAATATCTAATATACAGAGTGCGAATTCGATGTGAATATTCCAAGGACTCATTGTTGTGATAAAAATAAAACTTCTTCTTTAAATAGACATGTGTCCTAGAATTCACCCCATCGAGCTACAGCCACTGTAAGTTCACATAGAAAATTAATAGTTTTCCTAGAAAAAGTTCAAGTTGAGCACAGCCAGATTTTCTCGTTACTGTCACATTTTTTTTATGGTAACCATAACAATAATCTGGTGAAACAATTCCAGGATAACAAGATCATTTGGTTTTGCCTACTCTAACCACAAAGTTTTTCCAGTGTTTTGATGCTTTCCAATACATAAGAAACACTCCTGGGATTTCAGAACTTGTTCGACGATCTATGAAAAGAAGAATGGAAGGTTGTATCGCAGCAAGAGAAGTACATTTCCGACATTTGTTAGGATATTTTCATAGCCTCAATTGATAAATGTTCTGTTAGTTTGATATCTCGAAAAAAGCCATATTGTTTCAAAAAAAAATGGCCCAGAAGATCATGCTATTCGAATTCGTAGTGTCATTGTATGAACATGATGTTCGGGCCAATGAAAGTATGGACCATCTCCAACTTCTCCAAAACTGGGATAACATAATTCTAGAAGCGAAGACGAGTGTGTGAAAAAAATAGGAACATGCGAATTCTCAGGAGATTTCATCCGTTATTATAGTCACAAGACGCATGTTTATTCGGAGAAAAAGTCTAATTTTGATCTTATCAATACATCCTACAAATATTCTCATCGAAATTCGAATCACCCTTATTTATCGGAAGGCTGACAGAAATATCTCATCTAATCAGAATCCTAAGAAACTGTATTAGAATTTCGAGATTAATGTTAGAATCCTGTCATATTTCGAAAAGGTTGTTGCTGACTGAAAATACTGAGACTTTGTTGACCATCATAAGAGTAACCCAGTAAGTGTAATCACACTAATCTACCCTATAGCCTTCTGCTTCGCAACATTATGGTGTACATGATGTTGTTTTGCGTACTTCATGTTTCCATAGTGAATACACCTGAGTTCTCCAAACTTGCCTAAGCTGAAAGCAAGTCGCAAGAGACGACATTAACTTGTATAAATTGTGCGCCTGCTTCATTAATATTTGTTTAGAACCATCCAAGCGTATGTCTCTGCACTTTCCTTGGATATTCTCTAAAAGGGTTCCTCAGAGCGTAATACAGCATGATTGAGTCCTACTTTAACTTCATTCGATTCGGAAAAACAAACAGGATTCTTGTCCACGATGATTCAATAAAGTATTCGGAATGCATCATTTTATACTTTATCGGCGGATAATGAGATCATTATTCACTGGTCAAGCGTCCACATACCAATAAAAATAATTAAGTGAGAACTGACTCAAATATCACCCAGTACGCATACATGAATCTTGACTTCGGTGACTCAAAATTCCATGATAAAAACTGATCTACTTTCCGTCATTGTTGGATTCCTGGAAGGTCGAACATCAACCATGAAGAATCTGTGGATTCAGTTATATCAGCTTTCTTCTAGTAGAACTTCCATCACTTCAAGTATGGATTCCTTGTACCACTTTGTGAGCGTAAGAACTGATGGAGTGCCAATATTTGGCATAAACACTCGAAGGACAGTGATTTTTTCGCTGTTCAATCAACGGATAGAATAGAAATCACGAAGAAGGAGTTATCCAGTGTTTTTTACAGCGTGAATCTAATGATGAGTTCCTCTGTTGATGCATCTTGTTTCTGTAACAATGCTCATGAGCAGCAAAAATTGCATATTCCATCGAATTACAGGGAAAATCGAAAAAAAAACTGTATTCACCTCTTTATGGAGAATTTTCGAGATATTCAATTCTGTTTTGCTATATTGAAGAGAAATTTGAACCATTCACATCATGAACGAATTATGTCTATATGCTAAGAAGGTCAATGAATTTGGAACAACATCAACTGTCATCAACCATTATCAACTTTCACCAATCCTAAATCGTCATAAACATTTCCATTTATAATTAATTGAATTTCAACAGCCAATAGAAATATTCCATACGACTTTCAGGTTCATTTTCGAAAAAGTAAATGATATCAATTTTGCAACAGAGATAACATGGATTTGAAGAACTTGTTTTCATTTGTTCGAAAGAAAAAACATATTTTCATCGGTATTTTGGTGAATGAATGTGAGTAGCATAACGAAAATACTGCAGCGTGGATGTTGAAAAAGGTGAAAACTAAAATTTGCAATCGAACAATTCCTGTGAAGAATTGAAATATCCTATTCATGGCTATTATTGAAAGAAATGTAACTTTTGATAGGTGGCGAAAGTCAGTACTTTTCCGAAGTAAAGCTGAAGTTCTTGAAGCTAATTTCTTGTCCAAAACATTGTATAGTTTCATGCATCGAAATCTGTATATTATGTTTATGATATTTCGAAAAAATTGCATACACATCGCTTTTATGTACGATTGAGTATTTTCATCGACAAAACAATATCGAATGCCATCAATATCAAATATTCAGTGATGAATACATCAAATTCTATGCATTCCATACCAGAGAGAAATAATTCCCTTTTGTCATTATGTTATATGGACACTAATGTAAATAGAGCTGACATTATATTCCGAATGAGGAAGAAAAATCGGTTTATTGCGTGGCGCAACAATGTGATGTGAATATCTACAGGGGATATTCGATATCACTCATATCCGCATAGAGGGGAGTGGGAGTACAATACCCTAATTAACTACAACCGTCGGAGCATTCGAAATTTCTACTTGATATACCAGGGACAGAGATTCATGGTACACATTGTCCTTTGGCTACACTTTTGGAATTCGAAACACCAAATATGCTCAATGGAGAGCAGTTTTTCACATATTCAAAAACAATTCATACAATTTCCGATATTCCGAAAAATGACAGAAATTTCATCAGTCCGAAGATATTTTTTATCTTCCGATCAAGATAGTCATGAACCCCCTGAAATCATTTCGAATGATGGAAATGATCGTCTATCGTCATTTCGATGATGATTTGTGGTTAGTAATAGGTACCAAAAGAAGTTTTTTCTAACTGAGACTTAATTTTCTCAATCGGCACCATAATGGTACTCTAACTTTTTTCGAAAGTACTATCGACTATCTATACTCATGAAGTTTTCGGAAACGTATAAATGAACAGGAAAAGTGCCATCCAGTGGCAAATTTCTGAGCAATGAAACTACAAATTGTTGGGATCATATCGAATTGGAAAACGGCATTCTCCAATCAAAAACTGACTGTTAGTGATCAGGTGCATCAGTTACAGAGTAATTAGCATGAAATCTAATTGATTCATCGTCGGACTGTTCCCATAGGTCACAAAGGTCGTAAAACAAAAGCTCGACTTGTTGCTCCAGAATCGATATTCCCGTTGGCTTGTTAGGTATCATAATGAACAGCCAGTTCACTGTTATAATGGAATTTGATAGCCATTATTACCAGCGGATGGGAAATTTGGATGAGGATTCCTAACGAATTTTCATCCTAAGGGAGATGGACGGTAGGTAAAACGGTCGATAAGCTAACCTCAATTGTTCTAACATTGGAAAATTCACATAAATGTCACTCCAGTTAGCTTCGTTAGGTATTAGAACTGTACCAAATTTGCTCATTTTGAAATTTACATTTTCAGAATCGCACAATGGTACTATTATACACAATTACAGAATTGCATAGTTCACAGTTGCAGAAATTGGATTGTTTTTGGATATATCCAGAGATATTCCGATTTTTCAAGATGTTGTGTGATAATAATAATCATAATAATAATAACTTTATTGCTTCTCGAACAAGTACTTGATTTGGGAATCATAAATTTTCATCTGCCTTGACCCCCCTGAAATAATTTCTAGTACGCTCCAGATCTCATCCATATACAACCAAAAACTCATTTCTGCATATTTTCCTACATTAATCAGCAAATTTAGGATTTGCTAAAAATGTACCGCAAAGTTATCCACCTATAACGCCACCCCGTTTTTTTTATCTGTGGACAACACGAAAGGGCAACCTATAATGTTCAAGGAACATCGTGTTAGCCACTGGTGGAATTTTGGGGGAGAAGGAAAGTGTTGGAATTTTTCTTGAAAGGTTGGAGGTTGTAAGCATCAGGAAAGACTTCACTAGGCAAAGAATTCCACGATTTTGATTTTGAATAATAGATGATATTTCTGTTGAGCACCGACCGTGGAAGTATATACAAAAAAGGAAGAGATCGCCGACCTTTCTACGATGATCTAGAGAGGTCAATGATTTGGTGAGTATTGTATCATCGATATTGATTTCGAATCTTCAAAAAAGATATGCGATAGTATACAACCGAACGCATTCGTGTCGAAAAATTCGTTTCAACAACCAATTTCGTTTCAACAAGATCAAATTGACATCGAAAACATCCGCTCAGCACACGAACATTCCGTTGTTTTTGTTCGTTGTTTTGCACTCATTTGACAACACCCTATACATAGACTCTCTAGACTAGAATCTAGACTCGAGATTACGACTCCCACATTCTCCATTCAAGTAGCATCGTAATTTGTCAACATTGATTACATATTACACCACCCTCGATAATCTCGAAGTGAAGTGAGACGACAGCCGTCACATCACTCTGGTGTGGGGTGAGGATTGCGAAAGTTTCTACAGCCGTCTGGAACAATTTATCTCGCATTGGCATCTCATTGATTTCGAATCCATCACTTGAAACGTCTCAGATAAGACAAATTGGCCACCTATATCAATCAGTCATTCATCTCGTCTTCTATCGATCCAGAATGGAATTCACCTTGCTATCAAACCAACCTACTGTATATCGCCTCATACAGATGGAAACTGTTCCAATCATTCCGAAGTTGATTCAGCTGTTACATTCATCACTTACTCACAAATCATAGTGTTAATCATATGGAAATTGAGGATGGTGATGTCAGGCGATGAAGAGCAATGGCCTCCAGTTCCATTTGAGATGTCGAGCAGATTGTTAAAACTTGAAAAGCGAGGTATCATCTCGATATCGGTTGGTAATCAAGGGGTAAGTTGAAAGTTTTCCGAATAAATGAAAGCATTTCTGTCTGCTTCCTTCAACAACGAGTGTCGCGTCGGAGTTTGGGAATAATTTCTTTAGGGAATACGTTTGCCAACCGATTTCCCTCACCAAGACAATTTTCATCGAATATGAAATTCCATTCGTGAGGTTGCATTTGTAATTCGCAATTGGGAGGTATTTATCATCTTTCTACCATTATTGTGCTTGTTCGTCACATAGAGATGCGATAAAAGCAATTATTGTGTAGTTTACATTGGGAGCTATATAACAATCCTAAAATGGCAGGCAATCATCTACCATAGCAGAGGATTACACTCAAGATTGCTACTGCAAGAAAAGAGTAATGGACCATTTGAAAAGTCTACTTCTACATATCCATAATGGAGTTCTGGACCTGAAGTTGTTAAAAGATTGATGCTTCGGTCAAATAAACTATTGCATAGAATACATATAATGACCACCAAACTGTTTTGATATAAATCATACGTTTTACTCACCTGTGAAGGCCTTCAATTTTATTAGCTCCAATTCACCGGAATGTTTATAGATTATGTCGATTTTATGATATTCAATGAATGCAAACAACTTTTTTATTGGCCACATTGATGGTGAACAGAAAGTGATGGTTCTGTTCTTTGTTTCCGACATTATGTGTATATTTTCTGTGCTAGTCAACGAAAGAAACATATTCCAGACCTGGAAGAGGTAAACAATGATTTACTGTATCCATTGAAATATCGGGCACAGTTGATGATACACATGTTGATATCTCAGGATGATAACAACAACAATTATTCTCCATTCTACACTGGAATCGCTGAGAAACATTGTGGTTAGGCCCAAAGTGGAAAGTTCAATATGGCTGCCGTGTATAGTATCGAATTGTTAATATGTTGTAGAACAAGTAAGTTCAGTGTATCTACCAAGAATATTATAATGAGATAGTTCTGACGTTGTGCTGACAGATTAGTGGTACCAGTCTAAATTGGAACAAAGTTGCAAGAGAAATGATATTTCCTTAGGCATTTGGGTGTCAACATAGACGCAAAATAGAAAAATTAAAAATTACGAAAGAGGACAATTGTGCGAAAAACTCTTTCACCTATACTGGAGGAAACTCTAAACTCTCGATGTATTGAAAAACATTCCGTTTCTTGCTCCCTCTCCTTTCAATTTTAACATATATCAGAGGTAGACAAGGAAGCGTATTTCAGAGCAAAGTGATATTTGACCTGAAATTTCAGGTGGATTCACGGTAACTTCAGGAAAATCGATATAAATTGAATTCGAGAACGATGTTTCCTGGACGGGTTCTTGCTTTTTGGATGCTTCTAAGCGAGATGAAATATCTGAGGTTCTATCTTCAACATCAGTCGGAACTTCGTAATACAAAATGATTCAAGGATACTCTTCAGCTGTATTCCTGTATCGGAAATAAGGGGATTCGGGCTTTGATTTCCGGAAAACTCTTGCTTTGATGCATATTTTCCGAGGATTCAGATTTCCACACACATTCATATTTTGTGGAATATCCAGTCCCAGATTTTTTCAGTTTGTCATACACTGAAAACTCCATTCGATATCGATTTTCCTTCTCTTCTTGACTGAGTGCTCCGGTCTTGAGATTCGGATATCGAAATTCTTGTGAAATGTAGCTGTAAATGTCTAGAGTTTCAGAAAATGCCTTCATGAATCTCAATTTCGAATTATGAAAATAACAGAATAAAAATAACTTTCCTGATGTAGTTCCTTGATTAGCCCAAGAAAAGGATGTCCTTGGAAATGAATGAAACTCAAAGATGATAATTTCAAAGTTCAATAAAAGTTGCCTATCGCATTTGAGTGCAACATCATAAAAAAACTCGGAAATTTTTGTTGCAGGATATCTGAAAACGACTAATATGACTTCTTGAATTTCCTGAAGACATCATTTTGAGTGACAACCCGATTATGTCATTTTATCACACGTACGTTCTCCGAGTTCGAAGTTCATCAGGAAATTTCATTTTTCCATCTGTTTCCTGGAAAGTTACTTCCTTTAATTCGACGTCAAACAGAAGGATAGTCAACCTATATTTCCCCGATACACCTCTAGAAACCTAATGAAAATTGATTGGTCGAAGTTGATAAATCAATAACTGATAAAGAATATAACCAAGACTTTTGATTTACTCCTTGATTTTCTCTGGTGATGATGTTCTTTTTTCAACTGCTGATTACAGCCATTTGTTGGATATTTTCCACCGATATATCTTTCGCTCAGACATTTATGGTCTTCGCTCCTCGATAGATGGGTGTGTCAGCTTCACATTTTCCTTTCTCTCATCAATACCATGATTGGATAATATTTATCACTGCTCGCCCACGTGACACATAGAGTGTCTGACTGTATAAATGAATGGAAAATCTCCAGCGAGTTCGGAAAACTTTCATCTCATAGTCGACTGTCGACTTTTCTTGCAAATAGATCAGTATATTTAGTGGTAGATTGATTCTCATCTCATACAATGGCAATCAATGCTAGTGTTCTTTCTCCAAATCAACGATCTATTGGATGTGACCATCTGCTGAGTCCAAAGCTTTGCAGATTGAAGCATACTTTATATTTTCTTCTATGAAGTGGCGATACTGAGAATTTTGAAAAGAAGATCGGTTAACAACAAAAACTCAAGCTTGTATGTTCACCAAGAAGGCTGATCACACAATGGCCAATTTGATGATGTCGGGTACCACCACTGTTCCTATGAGGCCGTCAATATCCATGCTTGGTATCACCACCAACAGCGCTCTCATGGGACTGATGGGACAGCTCTTAATGATCTACAAATCGCAAATTCCACCTATCCTGGAGTAGTTTTTTCTTCATAATAGGGTGGTCTTGTGAAGACTATGAATACCAGAAATGTCCTGAATGACGGGAAAATGTCACTGACCTGTGTCAGTACACTTTGGAAGGTAACCTGTTAACATCACTTTAGTTGTTGGTGCATAATATGATGTAGTGAAATGTATTATCATCATATTTTGAGTAAGATAACATGATGAACTGGAAGTTTTGAGTGGGAGCAGTTTGAAATTGGATGTTCAGGAGGTTTTTCACTTGGTGCAAACTCTACAAAACACTAGCGTTATAAGGAATTATAGATGATGATGAGGAATTGTTTTGGTCGAACATTGCAGAGTTGGATTCAGGCTCAATTAATTCCCAAAGTTATCAGATCCTTCCTTCTAACCAATATTCGTGATTCCTGCAGAGATTGCGGTTGAGAAATGTCTTTTCCACTACGTATAAACCTTCGATTCATCTGGATCATGCCAGCCAGAGCCAGCTAATTTCCAAAACGTGATTATCGCAGTTCCAGCCTCCCAGGATACACAAGGCCACCACTTAAAAGACCCTACAGATCCCTTTTCTCTTCGGGAAAAACAATACCAAGCACTCTCCTGTACGTACAGTCGGGACAATAAGGCTTGGAAATATATAATGCCACAATGAGCGTGTGATACGGGTGATACGATCTCTCTGAAACTCCATATCAACTCCATTTGGGTAAAATTGAAGCCATCTTGAGTGTGAAAAATGACAGTCGCAAGAATGCAAGAATATTGCTTGTGTACAGGGTCCATCTGGAAGGTTAGTCTTGAACTCCCATACTGCAACTTCAAACTGGTAAGATGTTCTAGTTAACCAGGTTATTCTTATAGAAAATGCATGTCATCGAATCGAACGAAAAAAATCCTCGAATGTACTTTGAGACGACGAAAAAAAAAAAGGAAATATCTTCTTGGAGTTCTCGAAGTAGGCTCTGAAATATTATCACCCAATTTTTATTGCTACAGTTTTGTTTGGTTCACTTACAGCTCACCGATGAGGATCAAAACCATCTCAAACCATGATTTATAGCCACAATTAGAAATTATAATGAGAAATTCATAGAATTTTTTTTGCAAACTTCTACACTTCATATCGACAGATGATTCAGGAGTCAACAAGCTATATCTCGAAATTTTGAATAAATCTCAATAAAGTTCTTCCAAAAATATAATATTTTGCAAAAATATTTTTTTACTGGTGAAACAAAATGCCAAAATCGACGACTTGTCACTGTTAAATGCCAATAAGACGAAGCCAAACTATTAGAAGAAAAATATATATTTTCCACTAAGTTGCAAACGAGAGCAGATACGTCTCGAAACGTCCACCACTAAGATGAGTAAAAATTTTGATATTTTTTCCATAATATATTAGTCTTCCAATTTTTTTTTCTAAGAAAAAGATGCCACTGACAAATACAGAATCTCATTTTTAGATATCTTCAGGTTGAATTTCAAGGGCAGTGGCATTTTGAGGCATATCATTTATATATAACCCACTTAAATTATTATAATTTTCCTTCCCATTTTCAGAAACGAGAAAAGAAAATCCCAACTAATATGGAAATGAAAGGCTTCGTTTAGGGCTTATGGAAGGCAATCCAAAATACATAATTGCTCAAAGAATACAATCTTGGAACTTGAAACTGGAATCTTGAGAACAAAGTATGATGATGATACAATAAAAGATAGTGCACGATGTCCTCGAAAAATTGATGTTGCGTAGTTCTACTCTTGAGCCACTGCAAAAGAGTCAGCTTGCCAAATCAGTCAGCTCAGCTGCTTATGATCTACAAAGCACAAATTCGACCTGTCCTGGAGTACTGTTCACATGTTTGGAGCTCAGTCCCCAAACATACGCTTAAGCTCTTAGATTCAATTCAGAAGAGAGCTATTCGCCTAGTCGATGATACAACACTCACCAAATCATTGACCTCTCTAGATCATCGTAGAAAGGTCGGCGATCTTTGCCTTTTTTATGGGTACTTTCACGGTCGGTGCTCAACGGAAATATCATCTATTATGCCACCACGCGCGATTCCTAGTAGACAAACCAGACGAGCTCAAGCTGGTCACCCCTACACTGTCAGGCTCGAGACCTGTCGAACATCGCTATACCAAGCATCATTCATCAATAGAACGGCAAACTTGTGGAATTCTTTGCCTAGTGAAGTCTTTCCTGATGCTTACAACCTCCAAACATCCAAGAAAAATTCCAACACCTTCCTTCTTTCCCGAAATTCCACCGCTGGCTAACACGATGTTCCTCGAACATCATAGGTTTCCCTTTCGTGTTGTCCAAAGATAAAAAAAAAAATGATCTGAAACCCTGTATATTCCAACGTCTGTTATTTTTCGTTTTTCCACCTGCTGTGATCCTAATAACTCTGCTGGATCTGGACAAGTTCTCACGTCACACCAATAACGCTGATGGCCTCTAAATGCTCAAGCATTAATGAAGAAAACACGATTCTACAGGGGTTGAATTTCCATTGAATTAACGGCACTTCGGATAGAACTTCAACTCGAAGTAGAAACTTCACTAAAAACTATTTCACTCAGCTCTTGAGGTCCTACTGGACTGCAACTATTCTGAATGTTCGAGTTATTCGTATATAAGTATACCCCGAGGATCAATAATTTCGTCTAGTTTTCTCATGATACAGTGAATTTGGAATTCAACTTTAGCATAATACTTTATTCCTGTGATGCGAGTCAATTGATATTCAATTCTTGATTATACCTGTCAGAACTCATCCGAAAAGGAATAATGAATAATTATTGATGGTATCGCAAATTATCATTCCGAGACAACATGATGTCAAAAATCAATCATGAAATATATCAGATGATATTCTGATTGTCTCGTTGATATGTACCTTGAACTTTCTGACATTTATGAAATTTCGAATCGTTTGAAATTCTGCAGTTTAGACAGAAACCGAACGAGGAATCCGACCGTGTACCGGAAGATGTTCTGCGACCTATCGATATCTGGAGATATCGAGCTCCAAAGTTGCGATTGTGCGTTTTTTTACTAAAAGCGCCGAAGCGACATATATCTGCTATAGCTTTGGAAAAGATCCAGATGATTTTTTGGCGAAAATATGTCTGAGGAATCGATAGAGTTCGTAAGACCGACCGTTCCTGAGATATGGCACGTCAAAGTGAAAATAGTGCGCTTTTTGGCAAAAATCGCAATTAGGAGCGAGATAACTCCGTTATCGAGACGAATTCAGGTTTTTCGATCTCAGATTCGTTTTCTACAGGTCCGACTCAGAGATTGTGATTTTTTTCAGACTTCTCAAACAATAATTAGAAATTTCGAAATTTCCAAGCTACGATTATCCGATAAATATGTATCATGGATCTTCTGACATGAACGAAATTTCCCATTTTGCAATCGATCTGTTCAAAATTCTGTAATCTAGATGAAAATTGAACAAGAAATCGATTGGTGGATCGATCGAGTTCGTAAGATCGACCGTTACGGAGATATTGCACGTCAAAGTGAAAATAGTGCGGTTTTTCGCAAAAATCGCACTTGGGAGCGAGATTACTCCGTTATCGAGACGAATTCAGTTTTTTCGATCTCAGATTCGTTTTCTACAGGTCCGACTTAGTGGTTGTGACTTTTTTCAGATTTCTGATACAATAATTAGAAATTTCGAAATTTCCAAGCTACGATTATCCGATAAATATGTATCATGGATCTTCTGACATGAACGAAATTTCCCATTTTGCAATAGATCTGTTCAAAATTCTGTAATCTAGATGAAAATTGAACGAGAAATCGATTGGTGGATCGATCGAGTTCGTAAGATCGACCGTTCTTGAGATATTGCACGTCAAAGTGAAAATAGTGCGCTTTTTGGCAAAAATCGCAATTAGGAGCGAGATAACTCCGTTATCGAGACGAATTCAGGTTTTTCGATCTCAGATTCGTTTTCTACTGGTCCGACTGAGTGATTGTGATTTTTTTCAGATTTTTCAAACAATAATTAGAAATTTCGAAATTTCCAAGTTACCATTATCCGATAAATATGTATCATGGATTTTCTGACATGAACGAAATCTCCCATTTTGCGATAGATTGTCTTGAAATTCCGAAATATAGATAAAAATTGAACGAGAAATCGATTGGTGGATCGATCGAGTTCGTAAGACCGACCGTTCCGGAGATATTGCACGTCAAAGTGAAAATAGTGAGGTTTTTTGCAAAAATCGCACTTAGGAGCGAGATTACTCCGTTATCGAGACGAATTCAGATTTTTCGATCTCAGATTCGTTTTCTACAGGTCCGACTCAGTGGTTGTGATTCTTTTCAGATTTTCAAACTATAATTAGAAATTTCGAAATTTCCAAGCCACGATTATCCGATAAATATGTATCATGGATTTTCTGACATGAACGAAATCTCCCATTTTGCCATAGATTGTCTTGAAATTCCGAAATATGGATAAAAATTGATCGAGAAATCGATTGGTGGATCGATCGAGTTCGTCAAACTGACCGTTCCGGAGATATTGCACGTCAAAGTGAAAATAGTGCGTTTTTTGGCAAAAATCGCACTTAGGAGCGAGATTACTCCGTTATCAAGACGAATTCAGCTTTTTCGATCTCAGATTCGTTCTCTTCAGGTCCGACTTAGTGATCGTGATTTTTTTCAGATTTTTCAAACAATAATTAGAAATTTCGAAATTTCCAAGCTACGATTATCCGATAAATATGTATCATGGATCTTCTGACATAAACGAAATTACCCATTTTTCGATCGATTCATTTGAAATTCTGTGACCCAGATGAAAATTGAACGAGAAATCGATTGGTGGATCGATCGAGTTCGTAAAACCGACCGTTACGGAGATATTGCACGTCAAAGTGAAAATATTGCGCTGTTTGGCAAAAATCGCACTTAGGAGCGAGATTACTCTCTTATCAGTTTTTTCGAGCTCAGATTCGTCTTCTACAGGTCCGAATCAATGGTCGTGAAATTTTCCATGGTATCAAGAATGAAGCTGTTTGAATACGTATTTGGCATAATGACTCCATCAGAACGCAGAGATGAAGAGATATATTTTCACAGTTTTCACGGTATTCAATTGAGAGCTGCACCCTACTTCTGGGGCATCAATCAATTGAGTTTACGAAGCGAATCAACAAAGAGTCGAGAATCACCAACTAAATTGGAATTGAAGGTGCGATTGATTTCGAATTTCATTTTTCCGATAAAGATAAATATTGCCTCTAGATGGAAATTCCTAGGATTTTCCATTCTCGTTTTCCTCCAGCTGAATCCAATTAACAGAGGAGCTCGGACAATTTTAATCTCACTCTATGATCGCTCGATAGAGAAAGTCCATTATACCCAACATACTTAGCAGGGCACCAAGAATTTCAATAATTCCATTAGTAGAATTACCAAACATATCTCATCATGAAAGTCCCAGAAATATTTCAATACCTGTTCGAACTCCGTGGAGTTGGATAATTGAAAATATAAATAATATAGCTGATGATGTGATCGATAAGGATTTTCCTTTGGAAATTTTTGTTTTCGCTCGAACATTATCGATTTTCCATTGAAGTTGTCAAAAGATGGAAAAAAAATAAAGGAAATTCGAGGACCAAGAATTCATTGGATGAATATTGGAAATAGTCCAAGTACTATAATATTACACCGAATTAATTCATCTCACGTGGTTCGTTCTTTGCGAAAGAAAAATAATGATACATTTTCGAGGAAATTCCTGTTTTTCTTTCCATTTTCATTATGAGTATCAGCTCTTTTTATGTTATTGAAGAGACGATTCGATCTAGAATGAATCGTAGCAATGAAAAAACATGGTTTTATCGAGTTGTGCTTTCGGTCACACCGAAATTACAAAAATAACGGAATTACAAGTTGTATTCAATACTGTCTAGATATGCGCTCAGTTATGATATGAAATCGATTGGAAATCGTTAAATGTATCGGAATGCCAACGTTTAGGCATAGTCATCCATTGAATTTTGTTCTCAAGTACACAGAGAGGAATTTTCATTAACCGCGAGTGAAAACTCACTATTATTCATCATATGCACAAAGTTGGAATCTTTCGCGATCAATCAACAATATCACGACTAACAATATCTTCTGGCCAGTAATTTCCTGAAACTAATTGAAATGAGATAATCTTTTTCCGCTGTTCCCTCATTTTTTTCAATCAATGTCTGTGAATCTTCGCAGCAAACAAGTAGAAGAAACTTTCGACAACTGATGAACTGGCTAGAGCGAAAGCCTGGGCATTTTGAATTCTGGCAAGTGTTGGAAACATTGCATAGGTGGTAATAATTCATGAAGCTACAAGTTGGCTGCGTCCGTCGCTTGGCAACCAATGGATGTTTGGAGTCGCGAATATATCATAATATAATTCAGGGTTGCGAGATAGCAAATAGTCAAGAAGGGTGAGGATGCGTGACTGAAACAAAGTGCTTTCCTACGGCTTCTCTAATTGTTTCTGTTTCCAAACAAGTTAGAGTTGCACTTCCTGGAATGATGAAAATAATGAAGCGAAAAATCACTGTTTTTTCAGTGTAAAGAATTCTTGAAGACATATAATCTTAATCTTCTCAGCTTGTAGAATCATTTTGAAATGTCCAAACTCGTGTATTCGATGCTAATTTTTCAGTGTTCACCTCAAGTGAAAGTTGATGAAGTGGACGTTTTTATTTCTTTATTGCGTTGTATCTTCCATCAAAGATAATTTTTTCGTATTCCGACATGCTGTGATTGATTGTGTAAACTAGCGGGAATGAATATATTCATCTATCTGAATATACAGGGTATTACAGGGGTTATTCAGTGAAACAGTAGAAAACATTTGAGTGGTGAGTATCACCATGTCCGGAAAAGTGTCACTACGGCCTTGAGACGCGTTAAAATTTAGAAAGACGACGAATTGTCTAAATAGGATTTAATGCATTTAATTTTTGCCTTTGGTACGTGATATCATCACAAGAATTGGTCAAAATGTTTTCCTCCAACCTGAATACACCGATTTGAACTTCGCACATGATTTCGGCGGACTCGACTAAAAACTTGATCCTCGTTTTGAATGATTTCAAATGCTGTTGTATTTCGTCCAATTCAGTCTTGCTCTGTTTCTATTGAAGTTTTGTAGACCAAAGACTTCGCACAGGAGGAAATAATCAGCGGTTTGGGTACCGTTGAATTGCCAGAGGTGGAGCAGTTTCTTGGCCTCCTAGGTCACCCGATTTAGCGTCGCTAGATTTTTTCCTGTGGGAACATGTAAAGTCCCCACAGTCATGTGAAAGGATCATCATTGAGTGGTGCATTTCAGCAATGCAGTCTGATTGATATTGGCACAAAGTACATTGAAGAGTTTTCAAGAGAATCATTTCTTTTCAAGGTGACATAACGTTCTCAACTGGATATATTTTTCCTCGAGCATCATTTCATTCTAGCAGCATCTGATAATTCCATCATGTTGAACAGAAATGAAAAACTAAGTTAACTAGAGCAAAATCTACGCTGGTGAACCCAGGCTCTGAGGTTCAATGTTTTATTCCCTTTCGTAGAAAGAGTATGTGAAGAATAAACTGCAAGGAATGCTCATTTTTCGCTCATATGAGGTTGACAGCTTTCGCTAGCAGATCATGCTGCAAATTAGATACTCTCCTTGAGGAGCACATCAGATTTCCTAATGAATGTATAACAGCTCATAATAACCTATGCTATGATGATTAAGTCTCGTACGAACAATATGTTTGGCAAGATGCCAAAACAAATGTTATCGAGCCACTAAACAATCAAACATCACATTTTGGGGTTTCCGATGTTGGCTGTGGGTGAACAATGAATCACCGGTGATGTTGATCACTTTATCTACATTATAATATTATAGTAGCATTCGATACGTGACCTTTTCAGGTTGAAAGCCACTCTTGAGGTCGTAGAATTGAAATTAGGGTGATATTTTGACAAATGATGTTAACTATCAGTTAACTCAGCAGAATGTTTTCAGAGGAGTATTCAACCAATACACTCAATTTTCCTTTTCATGTACCATTCCAGAATTCACAAGGAATTTCCAAAGTCATAATCATATTCAAAATTCATAATTCATCATTCGAACCTGAAAATGATAAGTGAAGCAACATATTATCATATGAAGTTTTACATAATTCCATATTTCCTTCTGTTGAATGGTTTCTTTCATTTTATCACATTCCAGTATTTGATTTTTTCAGAACTTTCTATTTCAGTGATTTAAGTTCTTGTCAATCATTTGTGAAATTATAAATAATCTTACACCAGTCATTTGTGTCTGATCCTTCATGATATCTCCATTTGAGTTCCATTATTGAATTATGATTGCTGGCTCAATGAATGAATTTCATAAATTGTAGATATACTATACTATAATATTCTTTACTATCCTATAAATACAAAATACTTTATGCAGAATACTTCCTTGAATGCATCAACTCTAGTTTCAACCTCAAGAATAGATTGAATGTGTGGATAACAGACTGATAGATTTTAAGAACTGATAAACATTCATCAGACATAAACAACTCCTCATTCTTTTCCATAGCGAACGTATTTTTCATTTTCTCAATTTCACTCCTCTGGTCACCTAGTCTATATTTTCAAATAATACATATTATATAAATCATTTACAAATTTATGTAATTCATTGAATGAGAACTCTTTGATTTTCTCTTCGATCATTGAACAGACTAGATAAGTAATCCACAGCCCTGGCAATACAGTTTGTTTGGAAGCAACATCTATAGTATCTACCTTTGTCTAAACAAGGATAGCAGGAGCTGATTCTCCCAGCACCAGTGCCGAGTTGTCAGACAGGGTCGAATTTATTATTAATTCATGATGAGCCCAAATCGAAAATCCGTAACAATTTCAGTAGTACTTTTCAGCATTTATTGGTGGGAAAATGAACAATGACGAGACACTGTCGCAGCTGACCTATGGGTATAATCAATATAATCTAATCAAATCAATTTAAATTCATTTTTATCCATTCTATTTGGGAAAATGCGTCAAAATCTCGAATGATACGACAATGGTAACTCACCTATGAAATGACGTGTTTTGATCGCCGGTTCAAATTGTCTTTAACACACCTCACAACGTCTCACCATTATATCAAATCACCAAAACAGGAAATGAACTGAGTTTCTGAGGAATTCTGAGTACACAAGACTAAACACAAGTTGAATAATATCGATAAATTAAAACGTAAATAATGACAGATACCAAACAAAGCAATAATCACCGTTGACAGTCAATATCAAATTGCGGTGTTGCAACGTTGAGCAAAAAGTATTCATGATACTCATGCTGGTCCTCGATCCCTCAAGAAAGTAAAATTGCTAAGTCTCAGAATAATGTAGCAATCTTCTATTAATCAGAACTGATTCATAATCGTCATGACCCAAATTTATTATTATATTTGTGCATTGAACTACATGAATTCATAAAGGACTTTAAATATTATGGACTATTCATCACTTTATGATGATTGGATATGACAACACTGGCGACGAGTGGGTACTAATATTATGATAATTCTGGGAATTCATGTTAGCATCAGAATATTTGTTTTGTGATCCTTCTAGTGGGTTTGTTGTTCGGAGGATTTTCTTGAATATCATCTATCCCTAATTTTCATATATATATATGTATGTATATGGTCTCCTCTTGAAATTCTTGAAAATCATAGTGGAGATCTAGTGAATACTAAATTTTCTCAACACGATACTCTCATTTCATCATTTCCGAAGAATTGTTGAAAATTGTGAGTTATGCTAACTTGCAAGATAAAAACGACGATATATCCGTTCCTTTCTTATGATATCAATACCTGTGTTCTTGATATTTGAATATTCAAGGAAATCTCTCCGGTGGGCATTCATTCAATAAATTCCAAATGTATGAATGGATATTACTGCAATTGGTGATTAAATCATTATTATTATATGCTCTCATCATTCTGAAATTGGTGTGCAGCTTCGTTCCGAGAAAAAAAAACAACAAAAGAATTGTGAGATTATGTAACTGCTCAGTTACAGGGATATTGAGAGCTGTCGCAGTTGACCTTGGATACACTCACGTTCCCCACAAATTGCCTTGGCGTATCCCCTTCATCACCGCACGTGTTCCTCCTCATGAAAACATAAATAAGACGGATGTTTCTGGAGAAGTAACATCTGTAATTCGCTTTGTATGCATGGCAAGAAAGGACACCGTTGTTTGCACTTCAAATTTCTATCCTTGCAGTCGGCGGCCGCAAGCAAACTCCTGATTTTCTACCAAGGGGTTGAGAAATCGAAATTTCTAGTCTTGAAATCTATCCTGTTGATAACGTCATCGTCCCCAAGGTTGTTGCATAGTTGTACGAGGTTATCCTGCTTCTGTACTCCATCTATTATTTTACGACACGTATATTTCACTATCAATAAAATCAATCATTGTTATTATTTCATTCATTCTGATCTACTATCGTCATTGTGTCCGTGTTGGAAGGCTGTAACACGAAGCTGATCTTTATCAACTGTTCAATGAGTTTCATTTCATGTCTTCAGTTTCATTTCTTTGCCTGATAAAACAATTACGTCAGAGTATTATTAGTGAAACTCTTATCTTGCATCTAATCTTCTGAAACTGTAGAATCTCTGTTGCTTATGTCCACAATGCTGAATCTCTCCCTACTGCAAATAAAAGCCTTTTCCACTGTTTGGAAATGGAAGTGAATAAGATTCTCGTGTACGAGTTCCAGAAATACATTCGAAGGAAAACCAAGAACAAACGGTGCTGTTCACTTCCCAATAAATGGTGGTTTATGTTCCATCTCCAGGAAATGATTCCTTTCATCCCAAGTCTGGCACTTCCAGCAGATTTCCATGGGAAAGATGTGGACGAATCGTGCTTCAACAATAATTCAAACACAACTTTCATGTTTGCCTCTTTCTTTGTTCCCACGCTCTCGCAACTTGGTGCATAATCGACTCTCGAGAATTGGAACAGCTGCCATGTAAATTCCTCAGCA
The DNA here is from genome assembly GCA_963576655.1 of Gastrophysa polygoni. Classification (NCBI taxonomy): domain Eukaryota; kingdom Metazoa; phylum Arthropoda; class Insecta; order Coleoptera; family Chrysomelidae; genus Gastrophysa; species Gastrophysa polygoni. Next base: position 919,554 of record OY755084.1, read on the forward strand.
ATTAAGTTGTTTTCCATCTGCTAGAAGACGAAAGCACAGCAAGACGCATGAACGCTCGGTTGGAATAAATGAAAATGGATATTGAATCTGAATTCCTTCAGCTTCGTCTTATTAGGAAACTGTTTCAGCGGAATTCTCGCTATAACCGCTATGACTCTCTGATACCTCTTTTTTTGAGATGGTGATCTCAGAGAGCAATGTCCAGTGAGTATCATCAGCTGTGTTGTCATGAAAGGAGCTACAGTACAGAATATCTTGATGAAAGTATGTGGTTGTGGTTTTATTTCCTCTACTGAACAAGATGAGTGCGCACTTGGTAGAAAGCAACTGGGTTCTTTTCGAAAACATGATCTGGAAATGTCGAATTCCACAGAAGGACGAACCGTATCAGAATGACTGAGAGCTGACGCGAGACAAATTTGGATTTCGTTACAGAACAACTTTCACCTTTGGGTTTCCCTTTATCTGAAAATCGAAAATCATTCACAATAGAAGCGGTTTCGATTTTGTATACATATACATGTATATATATATTCAAAGATTCCAAAACATTTGATAAGTGATAGGACAAATATTCACATGGACATATATCAGATGGATCAGATGAGACCTAAAGTGGTTTCTTGCCATTTCTACACTCCAATTACTGCAGATCTGATTGTGCTCCTCCAAAACCAATAAGTCAGAATCAGAATTTCGTACAGTGACAATTTTTGAAACGAAATATAATGATTGCATGAAGAACATTATCCTCCTAATTCATACGTGGACAAATGTAAAGAGTAACATAACTTTCACATGAACTAGTTCGATAAATATTATTGAAAGCTAATTTTTGTTGCAGTTTCTGACTTCACTCAACAATTAGGACAAATGTATGAACAGCATGCTCAAGAACTACAAATGCTTGTTGCCAGCTATAGAAAAAAGAATGGAGAACTCAGGAAAGAAAGGTGAGTCAACAATTTTTCAATCGAATGATAAAGTCTTGGGCCTCGGTTACGTTTTCAAAGATATTGCTAGGTCGACTTTGTGTTTTCAAATGAGAAGTTGTGTTCCTTCCTACATTCTTCAAAATAGGTATAGTGTCACTATCCTGCTTCAATTCTAAATTGAAAAACTTTTCCATATCATTTTTCCTTGAAATGCTTGGTTTTCTATAAAGTATTGAGAGAGCATATATCACTTCTCTATATCAAAACTCCACTCCCGATACTCTTCTCGATTGCCCATTTTATGTCGATAGTGATTTTTCATCAAACTGCGTTACAGAGTCGTCCCATTCTGAAATCACCTTCAAACTTTGAACTCCTGCGAGAGTTGTAAACCTCGTTTACGATTCATGGAGTTCAGAAAAGGAAGTTAAACTTCTGACAACAAAATTCAAGTTTTGATTGATTCAATTATCAACGAACTCGGAAGTGTAAGGAAGTTTTACTCGAACAGGAACGTTGGATAATAATTGGATTCGTTTCGACTAATTTTCTGCATAGTTCAATATCCGTCACGGGATTCATTCCGATTGTACTGAATGGAAGGTGAAGGTATGTCTTCCTACGACCACCTATGAAAACACCAGTTAACGACTGATTTCTCATTGATATTGATTTCTCATTCTAATTGTTTCAAAAGATTCATTCAAACACACTGAGGCGTACTTTGAATAAGCAAAATAGAGTACCATTTAAAAAAAATACATCTCCACCTTCTACTTGAGCCCTAAAAATTAATAGAAGGGTTAACGGACTCCAGACAGACCCTGTATATGAGAAGTAGAAAATCTTACGACATTTTCATTTCACTCAGTTCACTTTCATTTCGTTTACTTTTCAGCTGTCTCAATTCATGAGTTGATTTTGCTAATCGCTCACATAAATAATTGATATGAGGTGACATATGTGACTTTCCACACTAGTTATGTAATAAACGATTGTTCTAGGCCTGCCTGTCCCAGCTCCTTGTTCCACATATGGGAAACCCTTCTTCAAGAAGTGGAAATCGATTCACAGGCGATGGGCGATATCGCCTCGATACTGGGTCGACAGGTATCCAGACCTCTTCTGGAAAGGTCCTTCCACAGGAAAATCCAATCCAGGAAGGTTTTCACGCATCGAGAAAGTTTCGAAACGATTATTGCGAAAACGGAAGAGAAACTGGCCAAGGTGAGGTACCTTGCGGCACACCGGTAATACAAGAAGTATGGCAAATTGTATAGAAATGAATCAACTGAAAAACTGATGAATAATTAATCGGGTGGTCGGAGAGAATTTCGCGATTGATTAGTGTTACACATCGACAGTTTTTGTTATTGACAAAGGAATTTCTTCATTATGATTAGTTACTTAGGTTCGAAACGTTTCACTTCCTGTTGGAGGCTCTCCTTGAATATCGGTGATTCCTTAAATCAGTAGTGATTAAATGAATATTGACAAAGGTCAGTATGTCTCATTTCATTGAATTGAAATCAAAAGAAAAAAGCAGCAATATTTCAATACACAAAAACCCGATTGGAAAGCGAATCATGAATGAATGTCATATAGAAGTGAAAGATATATTGAAATCGATCTCTCTTCTGTGTAAGTCCCCAAGTAAATCCACTATTGTAGTATCTTTAGAGTTCACTTATACAAATAATACAAATATTGATAATCAAGTGCAGTTCAAGGTTCCCTAACAGATAAATAAATTGGAGTTCGATGACAGGTGGATTTGCAGTCTAGACCTAATTCAGGAAGGTAAAGGGGAATAATCCCATTCCGAAATGCTTCCGCGAACTGATTTATGATGTTTTGAGCATCAATAAAGTTCGATGAGACAATTTAGGTAAACTGTTGAAAAAATGAACGATGCAGATTTAATTGCTTCATTGAAAGATGCACGTTTATAATTCCGCCGTTTCTGCATGATGAGTATAAATATATTTCACGAAATGTAAATATGCTTGATCTCAATTCTGATTATTTATTTTCATTCACATAGACGGGTCTTTCGAATTCTTTCATACAGCAAATTTATTATACTGCTTGGAAAAAAAATTAATAATAGAGTTTTGGAATCAATGTCATTCATTTGATCTGTCAATCCACCCAACTACAATTATTCAAATGACACCCTATATATTTCTCTCTAGATATCAATTCTAACTTCAACGATATGTCACACTTGATATAGTGACAGGCGTGAAGGTCAGAAAATGAGAAACTTCGATGCCATGCAATATATTGTATTGAATTTCAGTTTCATATCAGTTTTTGTTCACACGTATTTTTCAGTTATATTTGCTCAGTCATTATGAGTATCGCTTATGTTAACATATCAAGGGCGATACATCAAGTGTCATTTGGATGACTGCAGTTGAGGGGTAATTTGACATAAATTGTATTTGACAGACCGAATCGAAGATGATTCTAACTCGAGTTTTTTATTTCAATATTTTTTGTAAGTAGCTTGTCTGAGATATTATCTTCTGGGACACATATTCTCGAAGAAAGAGATAATATTTCTTCTCAATTCAAAGAGACCAACAAGGAGGAGGTCAAGATCCTTCTTAGTGATATCACAAAATTTTTCGTTTCTCTATTCTCTGATATATAGAATATTCAATTCCTGAACGAAAAAATTCTAATTATGATATGATCCACTGAATTAATAATGAATTTTATGGGTCATCATGTTGGGGCTTTCATAATTCGAAGTCACGCGAACATAAAGATCACGCGAAGAGGTTCTTCCAATGAATTCTATCACTTACAGAAACAATGGATATTCTCAATTGCATGCGATGAATATCAGTGATGATTGATGAGCAGTAGACTATCGAATTCAGTTTTTGTTTCACATTGTGTACATTATGACCCATTTTTGAGTCACATCGTCGACTTTTCATTGATTGTTCGATTTCGACACGATTATTATTTTTTGCAATTTGTTTTTGAGAAGAAACCATGCACGCTTTCGGATCAACCATCCCCTAAATCTGGCCTTTACGAGGTTCCATCGAAAACATTTGAGTAATAGTGAATTTTTAGCCAAATCATAAATGCATCATACCTTCCATCAATTCATCCTACGTCGATCATTTCTCTTGCTTCTGAGCAGTTTTCTTGTAACACATCCTGTCTCATTTAATACCACTACGACTGGCCTATCGAGATGTCTTTCAATGACTTTTATCACAGCTGCTCTTCACTAACGGATATTATCGCGACATACAATTTCTATTCTGTCTCCTTTGAACTTGAATTTTTCATCTTATCAACTCTTCTCAAACTGTTACCGCTTTCGAACACCTCGACATGTCACTGTCGATATCGATGTTTCTTGCAAGAGTACCTCGACTCTCAGAGTGAATTGATTAACATGAAAAGTGTAATGCTTTTTTGATATGGCTATAACATCATGGTTACTACAAATTGTTCGATGAAATTTGGCACTGCCTCGTTTCGAGAGGTGAATCCAATAGCTTGCATGTTATTCTTCTTGAGAAATTACTGATCTGGAATCCTAAATTTGAATAATAACAAAGATTTCACAAGGTAACTCAAGAACCAATGGGTCAGAAAGTATGTTCTTCGAAATTTGTAGCTTCATTTCAGCCCTTGAATCCTGAAAATTCTTCCGAAAAAGAAATCGGGCGTCAACTGACTGAAGTTTTCGTTTACAGTGCCGTCAGGAGTACAAGAACGCCTATTCATCATATTTATTGGCACCATCCAGTGAAAGTCTGAGTGTTTATTTCAACGCGCACAACGCCTACATACAGCAACTTCATGCCACCAACGGTATGATGGAGGAATTCGGAAAGAAAACTCTCCCGTCTTTGTTACAGGTCAGGAAAATTATTCATCAAACACAGGAAGAAGTTGTTGAGTAATAAAAAAGATTTTCTCATGCCAAAATATATATAATTGTAATCAGAACCAACATATGGTCAAGGTAATAACAATAATGTCATGTTAGCAACATTGTTGTCTCTGAAATCTCTACGAGTTGTTGTCTGATTCGCTTTTTCATTGCGGAGGACAAGATTTATGACTGAAAGATTCTGTTGGCTCTAACCCTGCTAGTTTATCGGATGTTCTGTCATGATGACAATATGATTTGCCATCATAACTGTTCTATCGATAAATTATCAAAATTGTTTAGTTGCGTCTGTAATCTCTAGAGAAACGATTAGGTCTCTTAACTTCTCGTAATCTTGAAAATGTGCCTAATTTCGCGTTGACGAAAGACCATTTCCAACATATGGTCATCCATGTTGGAACGATCCTCGACGTGGAGGAACTTCCTGGAGAGCTTTCGGCAAAGATATCGACCCCTTCAGAGATCTAGTGTATCTGGTGATGGAACATCCCGTAGTTGAATCGGCTAATCAAATCGTTCGACTGTCGAGTATTTCTCTTCGATGGCCCTGTTTCTTTGACGGTCGATGACAGCAATTCCAATTGATGGGATGCCATCAGCATCCCAGTCGGCTGACACAAAGCCCGGCGTGTTATTCAACGTTTGGACAGAACTCTCCAGCGGATATTGGAGTTTGGGGTGCATGTCAATACCGGGAAGTTCGGCTGGAATTCGATAACCGATGGGATAGCTTTTTTTGTTGGTGGATCGGAAAGACCAATTGCGATTGCAATTTCATATTTTCCGGGATTGAACCAGTTTCAAATGATATATTGATCAATTTATTTGTAATGGAACCAATACTGATTCATTTTTCAGCTTTTCATGAGATTTTCTCTCTTCGTTTCTAAAAAATAGAGTAGAAGTTATTAAAAATTATTGCAATATATTTGTAGTAAGGACAGATTTAGGATCTGCCCCAAAATGTCACTTCGCTTTAAATTAAACCTTTAGATATCTAAAAGAGAAATTCTCTATTGGTCAGTGACACCTTGTTTTTGAAAAAATTTGGAAATACAAATATATTTAATAAGAATAAAACCTCTACTTATCTTGGTGGACGTTTCTTTTTTGTTTTCGATTTTGACACTGAAAAGTGACAATTTGGCAGACGGAGAAATTCTGGTTACAAGGTGTTTTCATTAATTGATATCGAATTTTCCATTTTCATATTCAAGTTTCAGAAGTGGATGCCAAGTTCTATCTATATCGACTGAACAAGAAGCAATATTATTGTCTCCGTTCAGGAGAATGCAAGCAGACTCTTCGATTTTCCGTTTTTTGTTGTTGTCTTCTTTTCCTATGATCTTAATATTACCCCAATAGGCCATATGTTGTCCATTTTCAGTGAGGATATGCTCAGCTAATTTTGATTTGTCAGTATATCTTCTCTTTATATTGTTCTTATAATATCAATAACTTCTACTCAATTTTTTAGAAACGAGGAGAGAAAATCCCATTAAAAGCTGAAAAATGAATATACCACCTCCACGAAGAACTTACAGACAGTATTTAATACTGATTCAACTGCTTCGACACCATCAACATCGAAGCCTGGTGCTTTTTTTCATCTAAAAAATATTTTTGAATAGGTACATTGAATTCATGGTGTATTCTCCAGACTTTTGGAATATATGGATCGGTGAAAAAAAAATTAGTTAAAGTTCATTTGGATATACGAGAGTAATGCATAACATATTTAGAGCTCTAGAAGTTCGTGAAAATAGACTAAATAGCAATCTTCGAGTGATAAACCATTCCTGAAAGCGTTATAATTCAGTTTATCGTTCCAACTTCTTCTTTTTGAACAACGGGAAATAGGAAATTTGGGAAAGCTTGTACGACGATATGAAAGATATTCCCAAGACTGTTGAATGCAAATATTTGAATCACTCAGAGTGAATTTTCGAATTCCCAGCGGACGATTTCGAATAAATATTATGAAAATTCTCCATAATTCTAACCGTTTCGAACGTTTTCCACCGTACTCGAGCCTCCATTAGGCAAATTCGATTTGCCTCTCTATCGAGTTGACCGCATTTAAGCTCGAAGCGGAAGATGAAAATGTACGGATCAATATGAAACCGCTCACCGTTTCTTTCCTTCCACTCCTGAGGTTAAGTTTCGAGTTCTATACTATACTTTTCTACCGCTATAACTGTTTATTTTATAACAGAAAAAACTGAATTTGAATATAGATGCAATGTTTGATATGTTTGTCTAGTTTCGAGTTCTATACTATACTTTTCTATCGCTATAACTGTTTATTTTATAACAGAAAAAATCTGAATTTGAATATAGATGCAATGTTTGATACGTTTGTCTATGATCTGACTTCTGCCATGAGCTTCATATTCCATCAAAAAACATGATTTATTGTTTGTCGTCCAATTGAACATATGCTATCTCTCATTGTATAATGAAAAATAGAAATAAACGACGACACTGGATCAGAATGGAAGAATCCTGGAGGAGATCACGAGGATATGTTTTTTCCAGGAATTGGAAGAAATTTACACTGACCTGTGTTCAACAGTGACTGAAGCGGTACTACAGGGTGCTGAAGTAGTTTCAAATAGGGTGAGTAACTTACCCCAAATACTATCTCGTGAGCAATATATGAATAAACATATTATATATACGGGTGTTTCATAATTATTGTAGAGGAATTCAAGGGTAGATTCCTCACTGAAAAATAGAAGAATGATTCTCAGAAACTTCGTTCTGGAGTCCCGTAGTGCTCCAGAAATAAAAAATTAGGCTGAAAATTTTGAAAAACTATTTTTTTCTTCAATTTGATAATTATGATTGATAATTATATCATTATGGTGAAACTTTTAATTCACATGGTTCAAGAGGGTACAGAAGAACGAATGGTTTTGATTTTTATCTCTGAAATTCTGTCGAAATGTTCATCACTCATCAAGTACAACATCAAAAACCACTATTTCATACATGTGTCTCCATTTTTCAATAGGCAGTAGAACAATCCAGACGTTACGACAGCTTGATATCCCAATGCAAGGCTGTGTCAGCTCAATCCGATTTGACTCATTTGGCTCGCTCTTTGCCAGTTCCTTCCGGTAGAGGACCCATCTTGAAGAGGATATTCGTGCCACCTCAACCTCCTGCACCTCCAGATCCTGTGGAGGGAGAAACTCAAACAAACGTAAGCTGACCAATCAGTTTCCAGCTCATAATGATGCATGGATGGAATGCTCAATTCGAAACAGACAAGTCAGAATCTCTATGAAGCCAGATATTTTGACTCCAAAATATTGGCATTCAGACAGAATTTGTTCATAGCTCTCCTGAATCTTCTGTCATCATGAATGATTATCAAATTCCTATATTCCAGCCAATGTATACCAGAACGTTGTCTTGTATTGTGTATAATATGTTAGTATTACATGTAGTTTTATATCGTTCGTGAATTGATCAAACAGTTACCAATATCACAAGACAAACCACTATCAATATCCTATGTTTGACTCAGAGTGCCAATTTTTTCAGTATGAAACGGTATGAAATACAGTATAACTACATATAATGTTCGATGTCTGTAACTACAATAATTGAACACAATCAGAAAATCATGGCATCTGTTCAAAAGAATTGAGGAATGTGATGAGAAATTCTGGAGCAACAAATACTAATTAGATTTAGAGAAATGAACTGAATTCAGAGTGAATCGTAAATCCAGCATGCTACTTTAAAGTTTGTTAATCACACCTACGGCAATCGTCTCCACATTTGAGACATTGAAACATCTTTGGAAATCTCGTCTCATAATATGACATTCTCATCATCCAATAGAAGTCGAAAAATACCCCATGGTAATCATAGCAGCTATCCAAATATTATTCGAGTTTACAAATCTAATTGAATATTTCGAAACTATCAATTGCATGCATTGAGTAGAGTAACTGTGATTGCTTCAAGGTATTTAATATCGTTTCACTGGAGTATACATTTTTGACTTGTCAAAACATATCGAAGATTCCTAAGCACTAGATAAAGGACATCGCCAAATTTGGCCAGCATGAATTGGATTATTATCTAAGGTAATATCTATAAAGCTTCAGAATTGCTGATTGGACTCGTATTTCTCGAACAATTCATCAAATCGAGTGTCACGAAACAATTTTCTTGTGAAAATACAGAAGGAAGACTCAGATCGATAACTGTGGCTGATCCTGTTCTAGATCATATTTCATTCAGTGAAAAATAAGATGTCCAACAATCTCATCCCGCTTCCTGTCATTATCCCCAGTGATATAATATAACCGTTCACGGACAATTGGTGCTGAAGAACGAAATACGATTCCGTCTGGAAATATTTCCAGAATAACAATACAATATCGACTGAATACAACAATAGTCGCTATATGGAATCCCGAATCGATCGAGCTGGAAAAATGCTGTATCCCAAACGGATCATTAAATTTCGAATAGAACTCGCATATAATACGAGACCTGCACAACTACAAGGATGATGAATTGAAAACGTTCCAGCAATCTTTCATCCGTGGTATTCATGAAATACCTTGCATTCACATGAGAACACGTGATCATATTGGAGGTTGAAGAGCAGGGATACCAACATACTCACTTAATTACCTAAGATATGGTATTTGTTTTTTGGATGAAAGTTCTCAATTTTCGTTGAATCGAGTTTTTGGAAGAGCTGTAATATTTCTTCGAATGCAAAGACCCTTGCAAAACGCTATTTATATCCCACAAAATGAATGCATTCATTCATTGTGAAAAACAAATACTATGTGTCGATATATAATATTGATCAGAATTATTGTTCCTTATGAGAATATGATCAATATTCATCTACAATAGTATCAATCAGGCTATATCTAGAAATACTTTTGACTACATTGATGATATATTGGAATGACATCGAGTTGAAAATTATTAAATGAATAGTTTCAACTATTATATGATGATTAACATAAAATATGAACTTGTGAATAGCACACAATCTGCTCGAGGATAGATAATAGCTACGAATAGATCATAATGAATTAGCATATATCATGCAACTATATACATACGAGAGAATAGCATAGATAGAATGACTGAGATATATACAGTTTGACCCATTTGTTCAACCACTTTGTGAAATCTTCATTGTATGTGCGATTTCGACTGGATATTTTGGAAATGACAGTTCTTGATGAACCTGATATGACCAAATATCGTCACATTCCAACAAAATTCGTGGCCTACGTTCAATTTGAGAAGTGGAATATTAGGATTTCTCATAATTTATTCAAAAAAATCATGCTCGCTATTGTATTCACCACCTCTCAAGAATGGTTTTGCCCCAAATTTCATCACTTCATCAAAACTTTGGAGTTATAATGATTTTATACCAGAATCAAAAATACACCATGCCTCACTTCTGTGTTTAGCAGTTTGTGTGGTGTTGATGATATTTGAAAATTCAACTTTGAAGGAGACAGAATAGAAATTATACGTCGCGATAATATCTGTTCGACATACGAGAAGTTGCGATATAATTCACAAATGCAAAATAAATAAATACCCAAAAACCCACAACAATATTTAGAAATTTCTCTCCTCGTTTCTAAAAAATAGAGTAGAAGTTATTAAAAATTATTGCAATATATTTGTAGTAAGGACAGTAAGTAAGATAAGTAGAGGTTTTATTCTTATTAAATATATTTGTATTTCCAAATTTTTTCAAAAACAAGGTGTCACTGACCAATAGAGAATTCCTCTTTTAGGTATCCAAAGGTTCAATTTCAAGCGCAGTGACATTTTGGGACAGATCACAAAATATGTCCTCACTACAAATATATTGCAATAATTTTTAATAACTTCTACTCTATTTTTTAGAAACGAGGAGAGAAAATCCCATCAAAAGCTGAAAAATGAATGTACCACCTCCTCGAAGAACTTACAGACAGTATTTAATATTTAGAAAAATCTAAACCGGTATTTCGGCAACTAAGTTGACCTGAAAAGTGAAAATGATAAGCGACTTCTTAGTATCTTTCAAGATATCCTCCAGAAATTACCATCGAGAGTCTCGATCAGGCCTACTGACGATGGCAACTTAGTTGCCAAAATATGTATTTCTAAATATTGTTGTAGTTTTTTGAGTGTTTATTTATTTTGTATTTGAGTATTCAGTCTCCGAATTGTTACTCTAGCAATAGAATTCACACACGAATACATGAACAAAGATCAGAACACTTCAAGAAATCATTCAATGATACAGGATGTGTACCAAAAATTTTCTCAGAACCAGGCACAGTGAGCTGAATGGAATAGTGCAAAATATATTAATTCGGCTACAGAATCATGATTACTCGAAGCGAATTCTAAAATTTCACTCCTGGAAATAAAAAATTGAGTTGTAGACCATGGAATCGAAATCATTGGAGACATGAAAAATGGTTGAAAAAAGGGTACACTGTGACACAGAATTTGTATTCAGTTGACATTTAGTTAACTTTCAATTTCCGAATTTCCCATTCGAGGACAACATCCCTCCCCCTCTGAGGGACGAGCTGGTGATCGACAGGCTCTCCGCCGTGCAGATCAAGCCGTCGTTCGAGGCGCTGCGGAAGGAGTCGTCGGACCTGGAGGCGCAGATTCGCCAGATCCGGGACGCCCTGGACACGCTGCTGCGCGTGCAGCTGCGCTCCGTGGAAGCGTCGCTGTACAACAAGGCCAACGAGCTGCAGGAGGACATCTCCATGAAGCGGTTCGACCTCACCGTGGCCCAGATCCATCTCAGCGCGATCAATTCGCAGGTGAGCACAAATCGACTTTCATCGACTTTTTTCCTTCACGTATCTAACGATGAGAAATGTAAGAAATTTCAAGTAGAAAGTGAAAAAAACGAAGTACTTTTCCCCTTTTTTTTCGAATGGTGCAATAGCTATTCGTGTATTTAGATTGCCTCTCGACAAAGAGAGTTGCTGTTCTCGAAATACACACAAAATTTCGGTAATTTTGCACTTATCGTGCGACGGGTTTTTTTTCTTCGATTTTTTTTCTCTGGCACTTACGTATTTTACCTCAGGAACCCGGATTTCAGGATGAAAACGTGCACAAACTTATATTTTCTGAGATATTCCAGGAAAAACTATGAAAATCAACCTTCTTTCTTCGGCTCGTTTTGGGTAGGCATGGAGTTTCTTTTCTCACACAGGATACTTTTTATACCTTCCTTGAACATTCAAGAAGCCAAAAAGAAGAGAAAACATCCTCGAATTAGTTGAATCAACGTTCTTCAGCATCTTGGAGGAAGGTGGATCCAGCATTTTTCATTAGGACGGCGCTGTCAAATGAGAATCTACGTCAGAATCACTAGTTCTGTGAGTCAAAATATCACAGATTGACATTTGACAGCGTCGTCCATATGGAAGAAGGATTCATCAAAGATGCTAAAGACGATGAGTCAAACTTCTCAGAGGATATTTCTCCTTCTTTTCAGCTCCAAGAATGTATAAGGAAGATATTAAGAGTTTATCACTCACTCACAAGATTTCTCCTACAAACGCAGCTCTTAAACAAGAGCGCTCGATATTCAAATCAACATATTATATAGACCTAATATCAACACAATATAACACATTTCTCACACAGAATTCTCTCGATGAGATGTGGATGGTCTTGGGAATATCCTTTTGGTAGTTTCTGTCTTATTCTCGATTGATTTTCTTTCACCGTGATTGCCTTGTTTTATTAGGTAACCTTCACAGTTTCACAACAGAGTTGCAGAGGTTCGTCGGTATCAGTGTTCAGTTTATGATTTTCAGCAGAATCACTAGGAAGTTGGCTGATTGAAAGCTGATACCCACATTTTCATTCACACATTGACTTTCAAAAGATCCTTCTATACTACATTATTATTTCGATACATATCCTTTTCTTCATTTCTGCGGTAAGAAAAGTTGAAACTGTTGCACTTTTTGCTATATCAGGAGGTGTATTTGACAGTCCACCATCACTATTTTCCACTATGCAAATATTGGCTTCCCAACAATAGGTATGATACACAGTGGAATGATGCGAGCGTTTTTAGAAACTTCCGCTCACGAGTGCAAATGCTGTCACAAAATCACATTGCTCGGTTAACGTCAACTTTGTGTTGAGATTTAGAAGCGTCGAAGGCAACTTTGTTAAGCGATTGTAGAAAAACGAATTTTTCAGCTCGATTTGACGATTTTCTTTCGTGTCATGTCGATGTAATTTCCCTATCATTCCTTTAAAAAGCATAAAAAAATTCACAACCACTGATTCGGACTCGCAGAAAACGAATGTGTTGTCTGAAAAAAACAATTCGTCATGACAACGGAATAATATCGCTCCTTAGTGCACTTTTTGCCGATAATAGCAGCAACATATAGTTTATAATTGATCACTACCCTCTACTTTTTGTTACCCCTGCTATCGCACTTTTTAGGACACTAACAAATAGACAATAACAACTTTCTTGCTCATATATACATGGTGTTCCACTTGGAAAATATATCGATGACGTCATTTCCAAGATAGCGGTGACGTCAACAATACAAACTACGCTGTACGATTGAAAACAAAAATCTCTGTGAGAGTTTCTGCGAACTGTTTTCGATTAAAAAAATAATTGATTCATTCCGTACTTTGTTTATGTTCGCGGATGCGGTTTTCGGAGGAAATCAAATCAGTCACGACCCAATTGACTCGCGCCTCTTCCCCCCATTCCTCACAGATTGCGCAGACAGTTGCGCCCTCTGGATATCGATAAAATGTTGTCCTAGCTCCTAGTCAGGACCTACCGCGATATCCACAATAATACTCTCGATCCAAACAACTTTGGAGGTCGGTTATTTCCTTCGAGAAGCGGGTCATCTCGGTGTGCCATAATATCGTTTGCTCTCGGAGGTGATTGCTAGCAGTTCGCAGAGTTTGAGGTTAGGTCATAGGCCTTGTTTTCAACGACGGTCGATTTATTATTTTTAGACTCTTCGTTCGAGGGGAATGGGTTGGGTGACCCTCAAAACACATCTGGTGAGTGATTCTACTACTTCCACAATATTTCTGACGAACTCATTGAGTATAACAGTTCGATCCAATTCTCAACTGGAGCAACTCTCATTTAATGTTTCCAGCGAGTCAGTTCGAATGATAACAGGTGAAAGAGAACCATGGAATAAATCAAAGCAGAATCTGTTTGTTGGCAAAACCTGACCAAATCGAGGATTTTGTCAATTAGAGCAAATTGAATTTGGGGTCGTTCAAAATTTGCGCATGTTTTCAACTTTTCCACTTCAAACCCCTCGGAGGGGTGAGCTCCAACCCTTGAATCTCAAATGGGATAAGGGGTCAAGTGATGCATCATTTTTAAGGTGATCGAAATCTCTTACCAACGCTTCCTTGTTTTTGGAATTCGGTGCAGTAGTTCTCGAGGAAACACGTTTATAAATATAATTGGCTAAGGATGAAAAGTAACGCTTTTTCCCCTTCATCATTATTTCTCATTTTGTAGTTAGAACGATGTTCATCTAAGAAGTGCCTCCTGTGTTTTTTTCAAATCCTGTTCTATCCAACATCACATGAAGAATCATTTATTTTTATGTCGGTTCCTTGATCTCTCAGTGAAATGCATACCTTGTTTCCTTTCCATTAGTCCATTATATATATATATATATATATATATATATAAGAATCGAGGCAAATTTCATTTCATCAATTCAAAAATACAATTTCGGAAATTCTTGAAGAGTCCTTCCGCAAAACTTCAGAATGTCCCAACTGACTCTCGTTATTTTCATATAGTATTTTATTTTGGAAAGTTTCGTCCTGATATATAACGTTCCTGATAAAACTTTCAATTCATTTGTCAAATTATTCCTGATTGGTCTTAATGAGTTTGACACTTTCTACTAGCACCTAGGTGTACACGTCTGTGTGTATATCAATACACGCGTATTTCATGTTATTCAAACTACAATACAAAACAACTAAAATACAAACAAAATAATCAATTGATTCTATATGAACTAGTTTTTTGGATGATGAAATAATTCTGGAATTTAATATTTCAGTGAATACCAACTCATGTTGATTGGTTGTATCAACTATCTCAGATGATCTATGACTCATATACATAAATCTGATATTGAGATTCCTCATATCTTGATGATGTGAATAGAAAACCTATAATGTTCATAAGAGATCGTTTGAGCCAAAGGTGAACTATTTGGAGAGAAGGAAAAAGGTATTGGTATTCATTTCAGAACTTCGGAGGTCGTCAGTTACATTAATGATTCCACTAAGCAGTTATTTCCACAACGTCACTGTTCCATTGAGGATAGGTTTTTGGTAATAGCGAAACTCGATCAGAAACAGGTTTCGAGCCTAAGAAGTCTAGATCACCACGCTGAGCTCGTCTAGTTTGTCCACCTTGAACCGCTCGTGGTGGCATAATAGACGATGTCCTAGAGAGATAAGAACAGGCCAAATCTGCACTTCGATCATGAGGACCTCTTGGGGTGTGAAGAACCTCTCGAGTCGTCAGACAGATCCTTGTGGAACACCAGCCTGCTCTGCATGTTTGACGCGACATTCGATAGATGCAAGAAACAAATTTGCGGCGATATATCGAAAGTTTCACTTCAAAATTATCAACTAAGAGACGTACTGAAGAAATATTCTAACCGATTTCGACAAACCTATAATATGATAATCAGAAGCTCATGGTAGTGTGAAATCATCATAAAAAAACATTTCAGTTGACCATTCATAATCAGGATTGATCATTCGAGCCTCGTCACTTTCAGTCAAAAATTGTTCTTGTGTGGTGGACTCAAGTTGTGAGTCCTTCACCTATTTGAATACTGGATGTATCCAATTCGTCTTTGAAGCTCGAAAAGAATGAATATATCCATTCTGAAGCCTCTCGTGCCGAACTACAACGATGAAAGTTCGCCGATTTTCCGCTGAGGAAAGATATAAATACACAATCTCGTTTCCTGCCATTCAAAACGGTTCGATGTAATCTCCGACGGGAAGTTTACAATGTGAAAGGGATTATTTTTTTTCTCTTTGCTAGTAAAGCGAGATTATACGGACCGCGGAAGATCTCATCTCGTTTCACACAAAGTTGTCGGAGAAGCGACAGTATTTACTTGTCATTCTACGATAATATTACTGACTTCATCTCCCATCATCTTTGAATGGTGGAAATAATCCTGGGATTTTATTTGGTGTTCTCATTTGAAGGAAATTTGTAGGTTTCATGAAATAAACTTTTGATTCCCACATTACTTAGTTCGTCAGATGATATTATCGATGATATTCCAAGTGAATCCAAGCTACGGTCTTCCCAATAATTATCAGTCATTTTTGCGCGATTCCTGAAGACGTTTTCGAAACTCACAGATATCGCTACTTGTTAAAAAGTGAACTGAAATGAGGTGATAATTCCTTCAGTTCTTCATCTTCGCTGTGAGATGTAACCAAGTTTTCAAATTTGGAGTTGATCAACCGGTATTTCAAGTGAAAGTATACAAATATAAATTGTGTTCGAATTGAACTGAACAACTTGAGGATTATCAAATATGCTTGTTATGCACATTGAGACTAAACATATCCAGATTGAGAATGAACGACATATATATCGATATTTGAAGAAGATATCCATACACTGTGGTCAATCGAGTGTGGAACACACAATGAAAATTTTCAAAATCAATAGCTCAATCAAAAAACAAATATTGCCGAGAAATGGAGCTTGTGCGAAAATCATTAATCATCAAAATTATAAAAATTGTATAAAGTGGGGTACTCTCATTTCAAAAAATCCAGCAGAATGATATAAGGGTCGACATTGCTCATTCTGAATCATCAGCAGCTCTTTTTGATGATGATATTGACAAACCGTTATAGCAAACGGGATAATCATAGTAATCCATTGCAATTTGCAGTTATCTTATCCCAATGTTGTGTTGTTGCATCTTATATTCAGAAATTGCATACTAGTTATAGGAGTGATCAACTTGGAGATTTCTATATCAAATTTGAAAGTGTCCATTGTGGATTCCAAAATGCCCATGCCCGATTTCATTGTGGTTATTTTCAATTTGACTCCGGATGTCTGAAATTGATGAGTCATTATTCAGATTTGTGAAAGTAGAGTGATCGATTTGAGTCCTCGTATTCATTCTTCCTAGATTTGACTAGGATTTACTCTCCTCGTTTCTAGAAAATCAGAAGTAGAAGTTATTGAAAATTATTTCAATATATTTGTATCAAGGGTAGATTTTGTGATCTGCCCCAAAATGTCACTGCGCTTCAAATTAAACCTCAAGATACCTAAAAGAGAAATTCTCCATTTGTCAGTGACACTCGAAAGAGAAAAATCGAAGAATCTGGTTGCATTCTTCTGAATGGAGATGACGATATCGCCTCTTGTTCATTCGATATAGATCAGATAAAACTCGGCTTCCACTTTTCGAAACTGAATATGAAGATCGAATCGAATCGAATGAAAAACTGACAACTTCACGTTCAAGTGTTACCGAGAAAACATCAAAAAAATATATAGAAATAGATATAGAAATATATAGATATATATAGGTAGATATTTGGAACAATGTCTCACTATCAAAAATAGAGAATTTCTCTTTTAGGTATCTGAAGGTTCAATTTCGAGTGCAGTGACATTTTGGGGCATATCACAATATCTGTCCTCACTACAAATATATTGAAATAATTTTCAATGACTCCTACTTTATTTTTCAGAAAGGAGGAGAGAAAATTACAAAAAATCTAGAGAAACTGAATGCACTGCCTAGTTAATTAACCTTCACACTGTATTACTACGTTAGTCGAAACCGCGAGAGATTCTTCTGAGTACTTAAATATATGATTCGAAAGTACGCATGTGCCTACAGTCCTCATCAATACCATCATTATTTTTTTTATCGAACCCCTGTTAATACCGACGAATCCGTTTAATTCCAGGATACAAAAGAGGCACTCGCCGAACTCCGACGTTTTTAATTGCTTCGGATGGGAAAAACACAGCTTACCGCTAATTCAGGAGAACTTTTGCAATTTACGTTTTTGGGTTGTTCAACCAGAGTTCCTTCGTTACGTCGGATCGAATAGAGACCGGAAAGGAAAGATAATTATCCACGTGGTCTTTCAACTCCCCCGCTTCCCCCCCGTCGGGCGGTCGATTGATGCAGAGTTGAAAACTGTGGCAAAATAGCAAATGTCGAAAAGTACCTCGATTTCCGGTTGTGTATGGATTTGAGGACTAGGAAACTCGCTCGTTCTGTTTTTTTTTTTTTATTTTGCAAATCATTCTCATCCTTTGTTATCATGAAAACATCAATGAAATATAGTTATTCACGTAACGAATCCGGAAAATAGGGTTTTTTGGACGAATAGACGAGTCAAATGACACTATTATTGGGCGCTGCGTGCAATATTTTTTCGGCAACCGTGTGAAATAACAGATCAATGAGACGACACACACATTTCTTTATTTCTTCATTATACATTTCAATTCTTATTTGAATCAAACAGAGCAGAAAAAACTATATATCGGCAGAAACATATATTTATATTGAAATTCGAGCTAATATTGAAGGGATTCCATTTGTTCGAAATGCTTGGTATATTCAAAACGCCTGTTGTTGAAGCCAGAACAAGAAGGCAAAGTTTTCGTTCCACATTGATCGTTTTCTTCTGATGATTTTCGAATGGTCTTGACAATTTCGATTCTGTTTGTAAGTGAATTATCTATATATCATTCAGCCACATTTCCCAAAGAAAAAGCGTCCGTGAAGTGAGTACATCCCGGCCGAAGAAAGTCATCATCTTTCTCGATTCTGCTTCAAAATAATTACTCTTCACGAGTTCGAGATGGGATTCTTAACATGGGACAATCGAATGAATTCTTCTCTGAGCAGTAAGCTCATTATAGGGGCTCTATTGAAATTCTGGGAGCTCCAAAGATTGCGAATCCGCGAACAGTTATCTTCTTCATACATGCATTCTCCGGATCATAATAGTTCCATGATCGATTTTACGTTCTCGACGAGCATTATTCGGGATTTCTGATGGAATGATATATTCATTTCATCGGCTTCGAGCCGCATTGTTGCCGTTATCGTAATCATGCAATAATTGAATTTTGCATACGAAATCCAATAAAGTGGAAACCGATAGTATACACACGTGAATTGTTCTGACAAAGGCAGAAATTCAGATTCGGGCTCCAATTAACCTTTGACCTCTCGTTGATATCTGTCATTGTACAATACAAAGGCTTCTAGGTTCACTCTATCGATGAATAAGTACAGTTTCATCATTTCGACACCCGAAAATCGTATTTTCTCGATATCCACTCTTTCCATACACTAAATTATTGATGAAGACATTATTTATTGATGTATCCATAATTTCATTAATATTCCAATTCAGTTTCATCTGATATACCGCAGTTGTTTGTTTGGTGTCCAACATATCAACATAGTTGTCACTAATTTGTTCATCATCCACTTGGAATATAGTAGATCAGTGTTTCTGTCTTGTGCTCTAATTATGAAAGATAAGAAATGGAATATAATCACTCAAAAACAGTTGTTCGCCATTTCTATGATTCTGAATATTCCAATTGAGTCGCTCATCCACTGGTTTAGCATACTTGGCAGAATATATACAGGGTGCTTCACTCATAAATGCCAATGTTCATCCACTGGGCTAAGCTCACCAAATGAGGTGTCAACCAAATGAAATTGAAAAGGAATAGTGATAAAAAGGAAATGAAAATTACCTCATAATCATCAACCAACGCACGCCAATGATGGGCATTCTTCTTGCGGAGCTCATTGCCTAGACTTCGGCGACTTCCGATGAGTGATGTAGGTATCCGTATCGTGTATGTGTTTACGATTAAAATTTGATTCCGAACATTTATCCAAACTCTTCTTCTCTTCTCAACTCTCTTCTGAGGTATTTCATCTCAATGGCTCGTATTTTACTCATTCCCTCCGACTGATTTCTATTCCAACTTTTGAGTTTTGAATTTCCAAATCGCCCTGAAGCTATATGGAACAGACCAACGTTCAGGTGAGGCTTTTTCATCTCGTTTACCTGATGAGAAAAGTTCAGTGGTCCTGAGAGATTCCACACGTCATCAAACGTTGTGATACTACTCAACAGCGCACTGCTGAATTTTCATTATTCATGTTTTTATGAGTAGGAACGTGCATATAGTTCATTATCTGCCTCCCAAATTCATACATTTTTATTTGTTGGGACATACTTCATTCCCGCCAAGTTGGAGATGTCCCAGTATATCATCCCTTGATAACGTTGGCTGAGCTCAAACCAAAACCCGCGATGAAATGTAGCCTCAAGCTAGTCCTGAACTTATAATTGACTGCGTCAAGTTATGTCGGGTGGTTAATTTTGTTGGAATCTGCCACACAACGTCATTCACGATATCTCCCATATTGAAGCAATTTTTCGGGACGGTATTTCATGTGAAAGTGTTCGGTATATTTATGATTGATTCTTCAGATTATGTGCAATGATTGAACCAATTATCATTTCACAAAAATGAAGGAAAATGAGCGTCATCGTCATCCACGATATCTCCCATATTAATGTCATGTGCAATAATTAGACCAATTATAATTTCACGAAAATGGTAACACAAACGTTTCATTTCAATGAAAACACTTCCATACAGTGTGTCCATAATGAGGGTTCACAGGATGAGGATCTTGGAAGCGGTTGGGATACTAATTTGGTTGCGTATCAAAAATAATTTTCCTTCGAAATATCACCCTCTCCCCCACTACTTTTCAAAATTTTCTACAGTTTTTCCAATCACAATTCTGGACTTATGATTCATCGAATCGATGAAGGAAAAATACGGTGATATTAAGCTATGTAGGTTTTGAAGTCATGTATGTGTTACTGAAAAGTAGGCATTGGAAACTGATGTATGGAGAACTGTATACCGAGAACTAAATTGTGTGCATTGATTAATCGAAATCAGAAGTTGTTATGCTGACTCATTGTTCTGAAAAACAGAGTGAATTGAAGATATTTATGATTCGGAGTTCAGGAACAAAAGGATGTCTAGAACTAGGTCGAAACACATTCAGAATCAGTATTTGAACATCGTAGTTGAAAAAATTGAGTTCATGATGTATTCACGTATATGAAACGTCGGATGAAGAAATCACCACGTTGAATCATTTGGAGAAAATTTGCTATGTATTTCCAGTATTTCTCTAGTTTTTCCAATAGCGACGTTGAAAAAATCGAATATATTTCTTTGAAAAAGTATAAATGATTTTCGGGTTTAGTTACAACGTTCCTCTGAATGCTCATTTTTTTTTTTTCATCGATTCAACCAAATTCCTATCTCCCATCTTTTCAGAGATGATGAAACACGCATTACTCTCGAAATTCCTATTGAGCTGATTTCCTCCTGAATTCGAATGGAATGAATGGAAAATTACTTTTTTCAACTCAAATTTTCCTGCTTCAAATGCTCTGGATTCTATCAAATAAAGTTCCATTTCCATCACCCAAACTTCTCCATCAGAGGCTCAATCTCTCTACAAAACGAACCAATCGTTTCATTATCATATTTTTGTCACATAAAATATCATGTTGAAAAATGAAAGAGACTCGTAGTATCATTACCTTTGAAAAAACAGAGACAATCCACACACCATGAGTATTTTCATACTGTGCACAGTTAATCGAAAACCGTGATAGCTATTTAGACGAAAAATTCTGTGATGAAGCTTGGCTTGTGGTGCCCATCGGAGTTAATTGAAAACTAATTGCGAATTAGCAAGTGAACAAGGAGAAACGGCGATAAAAAAGCAATCAGACTCTCTAAACGATTCGTTAACAAGATAGTCACAGAAGATTTATGAACAGAGTTTCCTCTGTGAACGGCTTCCCCGTTGAATAATTCTGAGAAATCATGATTCTGAGATCATTTGGCGAAAATTTGAATTATAAAATAGTCATTTGTGGCCGTAAAGTCAATCTTTTTGACCGGTCAGGTGAACATTTTTTGAGTGAATGATTGTGTATCGTTGAAGGGGAGAGAAAATCTGGTACAAAAACGACTTCAAGAACGTTAGTTTTCATGTTGCTGACCTGGCAAATTGTGGGTGAATATCTCCAAAATTATTTAATTCAATACAGGGCGAAACTTTCTGATGAATTGAAAAAATGTTTGTTGTTTCATTAACCACGATGCAAGTGGGACTTTCCTTAGGGATCGTAGACATTAGACTGGAAATGTTCAAAAAATCATTTCAATTAGGAGGCTATTGAAATCACGTTTATAATCTTATAACTGAATGATCGTGAAATGGGAATGATAATGTGGAATCAATAGTGGACAAGATATCCATTTCAATTCAATATTTTGAATTGCAAATGTAGATTCTTTGATTTGCAGTGTCAAACGACGAAATTTACATCATTAACTGATCAAAACCCACAATGAATGAGTGAGAATATAAATGGTACACTGTTAGCTGATGCGAGCCATTGGCGCCGCTATATTATCCTTGGAGGCACTGCCGACCGCCTTTCGCTTCAGCGCGACATACGATGGATGGACGGAGAAATTCGAAGCGATGTAAAAAAAGTTTCACATTAAAAAAATAATTTCGAAATACGCGCATTCGCCAAAATGTTAATATTCGAAGTTTTGGCGGAGGGGCTGAATATCCAATATCCAATATATCCAATCGTTTTGATTAATTTCACTCTAGTTGTCAATCAATTGGAATTTTAGCGTAGACATCGGATGATAAAATGATGGTGAAGGATCTATAGAGTTTTTGTTGGTAGACTCCGTTTTATCTGCGGCAAAACCTCAAATTCGCATATCTATTCAAATTTTTGGCATGGGTTCGAAGGCATCGGTATTTACTCACCACCAGATTTCTCATGTGAGAATCATCTGCTTCTGACTGAGGAAAGCACACTCTTCTTGTATTTCAGGCTAAGAAGCGCATATATATTCTTTGAGTGTACAGATTTTCCTGTCAAATCAAATCATTTCCATCGAATGAGTCGATGTTGTTTGTTGATACAGAGACAACTTCAAGTTCCTAAGTTTGTCTCATGGAAGCAATGGAATTTCATCTAATTTCCAAAATTTTTAATTTTTTTTATAGAGTTTATCGATTATCTTAAAAACTGTTGATGGCTCTCATGTTTGTTATTTTTTCATATTATTCTACATATTACTATTAAGTTCATTAAAATGGATCAATAAATCTATCTTTCACTGTGGCTTTCATGACCCATTTCAAATGTTTTTTACAGAAAGAACTTTTCGCGCACAAGTTAGAAGGCGACACTGTATCACGCGAGCGAAAACTATCGTCGGCATCGACTGGAAGTATGAAGAATAAGTGGCTGAAAGCTTTCAAGAGCTTGAAAACGCCTCCACCGGAACCTGAAAAGTGAGTTCTAACCTCAATTTTACGTTTTTTCGATATCGATGAAGAGCAGTTATTTTGAACGATGTGTTTTTGATAGTTTGTTTGTTGATAATTCAGCTCGATCGATTAAACTAATCCATGTCGACTTTAACAAATAGTAGAATGAATTTTTTTCATTGAATTTATGAATTTCAGTTTCTACTAGGCTCGAACAGATCATTTTCCAAAGATAATTGTAATGAAGAAGTTGAATGAAAAGTTGCTCACAATTCAAAATCAGATCCAATAATCCTGAATCGTGAATAATCTCTAACTATTTTTTTGTTGATTTTTCGTCTAGATGATTTTGAGGAATCACTATGACCTTATTCAATCGATCAGTAGAACTTTCCGAAATTTTCGCCTTATTGATGACATGTGTCGAAATCAGTGTTAATGTTTTTCGATATGTACAATGAAATATTTTTCGATCATTCTGGTATTATTTTATGTCTGTATATTGAGTATCATATCTGCTCATCAAATGTCCGAGAGATAATTAGTTCACAATCATGTCTGAGTAGAAGAAAATCATAAATTGAATGTTTTTTTGAGCATGAGAATAAAAAATTTCAGGCATTAGAATTTGCCTCATGATTATAATCATCATCAATCCAACATCGCATTTTTGCTCTTTCTGCATAGAATTCCATCGTTTATTGATGTTTTCTTATATTTCCGAACACAGAAAAAACCAAATGTACCATGCAGTATCGACAATCATGTCAATGAGGTACGCATAAAGCTATATCACATTGTATTTGTTAGATTCACTTCCTGTATGTACATCTTCTCATCTTTCTGTTGTAGGTGAATACTCGTCACACTTTTATGTTGAAACGTATCACTTGCTTGCTCACGCACAACAACCATTTTCGAATTAAATTTGAACAGAATGATCATTCCCAATTGAAAACTGTTCCATCCATTTCGATGTTTCCTCGAAACCAACAAACCAAACGAAGATTCGATATATATCCTCTACTAGATGCACCTTTACCCATCGATTCATGAGAAGCATTTTGAAGAACATAAGAAAAAGAAAGAGCTATCGATTCGTCTGGATGTCTAACAAAGGACGGTACAATTCTTGAACAATAGATTCGAAAGAATAATCTCACAATATCAACTCGATTCTAATGAAAATATCTTAAAATGGCGTATTTCTCAATACAATAGCATGAATCAAAGTCATGTCATGGTCTCTAGGCCCGATCTGGTAGAGAATATATCTTTTGAGCCAAATGAAACTCATATTATCGTAAAAACTTCAACTGTCTGCAGCTGTCAATTTTCTTTGATTCATCACAATGAAACCATGGCAAATAGATTTTCGATAGATCGACAAACAATTATTATAGTTAGTTAGACGTCAAAGTATGTCCCTACTTTCATGATTGAAAAACATTGTTCGTGGTTCTATGGGAACTTCTGATTTCTGGAATAGTCTGGAGCAAAAACCAATTCGTCCTGAATAAGTTCTAATAATCATGTCTCTTGGAACTCACTCAGCTGTGAACACAACAAAATTTTGTCTAATAATCAGAATTCTCCTTGTTCATACAATTCAAGACATATCATTCATGCAGTCGAAGCTTTTGATATTTCATAGTAGAATTTTCTTTCTTATCCTCCTTCAGCAATCATGAGTAATAAAAAGAATGACATCAATTCCAATTATTCCATTTATTATTCGGCGAATGAAAAATCTTCTCATTATTCTAGACAGCAAATAAATATAGCGGCAAACCTTTTGTGACGCGTTGCCTTTGTTGAAACGGTGTCAGAATCAACAACACCAAGGAACATTATAATATGTCCCTTTATTTACAAAGGAAAATAACGGAGGCATTGAAAAACTTCTTTTGTTGCTGAACAACTTTTGTTGAGCCCATGATCTAGACTCTTCCCTTCCAGAATATTGTATATACAGTATATCTCTGAAATGTCTATGATATGATCCTATGATGAATCCTTAGACCGAGATATGAGGGGAGTCGACTATGATTTTTTTTATTCTTCTCATAATTAACTATCATTGATAGTTTGTGATTTCATTTCGATTGAAAGTAGAAAGTGTTATATTTTTTTGAGTATATGCAACTGCTATACCATGATGATTTTCTCATACTGTTCCTAGATGAAATGAAGTACATGTATTGATGTCTGAAATCAGAAAAAATAACTTCTATCAGAGATGAGATAATATACAGTGAGTTCCATTGACGAGAATTGACAACATATGACATTCCCCGAAATGATTTCAAATTTTGTAAAAGAAATTCTGATGTTTCTGAAGAAAATGGAACTCTCGGTGATGTAATAACCCCTGTAGGTGGGGTGCAAAAATATACGGGAGAACCATAAACATATTATATGTGATGAGGAAGTTTTCATGGAAATTGGAAAAATATCGACAGAATATTGACTCCTTAGAAGATGAAGTACAAATCTGAAAAAAATAAATTTTCTCGAACAATATCAGGCTATTATTTTGAATCGTATCAGATTGAATTTTATTATTTATCTTGAGAATCGACAAAGATATCAAAAACGGTCAAGTCAGGTGATCAATGATATGATATAAGAGAATATTGAGGCATGGTCAGTGGCGTAAACAAAAAATTTCTATAAATTTTGTCATGGAAAGTAACCAGTATATGTGTATGATAGTATTTATTCGACATCGTGTTCGTGAATTAAAGTGATGTAATATATTTTCATGCAGAACTATCTTCAAATCATCAGAGATATCTATAGAGAATATAGAAGAGTTCACTAAAAATATCCAATTCCAAGTTCCTGCTCAATGACTGAATGAAGAATCTCATAGCAGTTTATTTGATAGAATATTCTCAATTTTGATTGCAGCAGTCTCTGAATATTGACTGTCTCTTTAGTCAAAATCACTTCGTTATGAAATAATCGATGTTTTCCAATGATTCGAATTCGATATTATCGACCCGACAAAATGAACGAAACAACAAATCTCGAATCTATCTAATAAAATGAGTTTAATTTTTCGAAGACAATTCAGAGACATCCTGTAGAACTAGCATGCTACTCATATGAAAAAATGAAAAAAACAAAAACTAATAAAGCTTGCGATGTATCTGGGATAATCTAATAAGACTTTTCGATCAAGGTTCAATCTCTTCAACCCAACAAATCGAGTTACTAAGCGGTCTGGCTAGAGCCAGCTCGAACCTCCTTATTTATAAGAGGCTTCCAGCAATGACCCACTATTTTATCCACATCCAATTCCACGCCAATATCCGCTAAAAATGTTTCTTTTTGGAATGTTGGACGTTTCTCTGGCGATATCGAAACATAATCTTGGTTATCCTGTGTCAAATCCTGCTATCGTGATTGATAAATAATACGAAATGGAATAAACTATACTTTTTCTACGACTACCTCCGAGTTACAGTGTTGTATTTATTTTTTTTTTCATATGTCGTGGATTTCGCTCATATGGAGTTATAATGTTGTATCTCAGCGTCTATGACTCAGGCAAGCAGAAATATTCAGTTGTATATCGATGAAAACCTGATCCTGAAAAGAGTTGTATGTGAGATTGATACAACTATTTATTTCCAAGATATTTCTCAAATAAATCTGCACACAACTCTGCTTCTCTTGGCTTGATAAAATCGTTTACGATATAATAGATAAGTGATAGCTGATAGCTAGCTGTTTCAATGGGGTTCAAAAATTTTATTTTTTTTCCAATGTACATGATCAGGACGAATAATATGAAGTTTTCGAACTTTCACCTTGAGCCATACTCAGAATTACCTCTCTTCTTTTTTTTTTTATTCAGAACTCAGTTCTTGTACATACACCACTATAACTCTGAGGTAACGATGATGAAAAAATGAGTTGAGGAACCAATATTGAAGACACACATTCCATCAAGAAAAGTTGAAACAAGCCCCAGGATAACCTCATTTTTTGATGATTATTTTTTCCGGCTTCTCCTCCATTATCATTTCTATAATACTCTATTGTATGTTGCTTACACTTGTGCTACAGCTACACACCCTGTACAACAATAATACCAGTACGTATGTTTGAATGTTGGATAATAATAAATGTTTATGCTTTTCGATGGAAGATTTCTACGGTTTCTTGTTCAGTTTGTGTATTCTTCAAAAGGTGAAATGTGGTTGTGCCAAAGATTTTCCTTGCCAAATGTATTCAAAATGCGTCCATCGATATATCAATCATTATGCCTCGATGTCTCGAGTAAGACACGTTTGCTCCAACTCTCATAGACTCCGGAATACAAAAATGATACACTGTTGTCTGAAATTGTTATTTTTTTGTGTATACGATTGAACAGATATTTATTCAACGCGAAACATAACATTCTCAGAACAGGTGAAATTCCTCTCATAACAATAAATATCACGTAGATACAATAAAGCCGACCTCATTTCACCTCATATTCCCGTAGAGCACCTCGAACCCTATATTTCCCTCTTTGAATTGCCCAGGAAGCGGGAGCAAACGTTTCTATTATACGGAGTAAGTCGACCCTACGCCATCTACAGGCGAATACACAAACTGAATCGTCCCGCAGCGTACATAGATTTCAACAAACTGTCATTGTTCGGAAGGGGTATCGTCATAGCAGACCTTTCCTTCGTTTTCAAACTCAAGACTGCATGAGTCATGAATTTATATGGATTTGAGTGACGAAACTTGTTGGAATTTAATATCGAGTACGCTGGTAACGACGGTTAGTGATGCCATCAGACCATGCAACATAGTACCCATGAAGACCCATAAAAAGTGTCAGGCATCTGTCAAAAACCTTGAAAAGTCATGAAAAGTTCATCAGAAGTGTGAAAAATAAACGTTTACAGATTGAATTGTGAAACAGAGTTGAAAGCTGTCTAAAAGAATCACGCATTTGTCAAAATCAAGAAAAACTCTGGAAAATCTCCATGATTACATCAAGCATCCATCGAAGAATCCAAAGAGTCCATTCAAAGTGTGGAAAATCGTGGAAAACCCTTCGTCGCGGAACCACAGTCGGAAAGAAATGTGTAAATTTTGTCATACACCCATCTTTCAAAAGCGTGAAAAACCATTATATAAGAAACACAGGAAACAATAGAAAATCGTAAAATGTTCGAGAATCATCGTGTTAGCCAGCGGTGCAATGTTTGGGAGGGAAGGAAGATATTGGAATTTTTCTCGAAGTTTCAGAGGTCGTTATCATCAGGAGAGACTTCACTATAAGCGCAGAACTCCATGAATGATGCTTAGTGCCATGATAGTAGAGATTTCCGTTGAGAACCGACCTTGGAGGTATTTTCGAAAGAGGAAGAGATCGCTCACCTTTCTACGATGCTCTAGAGAGGTCAATGAGTGAAATGCTTGTCATACCTCCGTTGAAATCGTTGAAAAGTTGTTACGTTTCCACCCATGTATCAAAGCGGTAGAGATATGATAGAAATCATGAAAATACCAAAAAAAATGACATTCAAATTTTCCACGTTCTCATGGTTGACATGCTATTGGTCTGATGGCATCAAAACGACACTCTTCTCTGGTTACTTGCATCTTTTTTGATTTTCTCGTTTTCACAAGTAGGAAGAATGGCGCTGCAGCCCACAGGGAGTTGCTCAAGGGGGATCCGGATGCACACAATTTCCACGAAAACACCTACAAGAAAATCACACCGTGTGACGTATGTTCACAGATCCTCAGAGGTGAGAAACCACCTGATATCAACCAATAATCCACAGCAGATAATACCCCATGAGTGATCAACAGCAATGTAAGGTTTTATTCGTGATATCATCATGTCCACATACATGAATGATGGGAGTGGGCCTCAAACTGATCCTTGTGGTACCCCTGCAATATTTGTTCCATTCCACATACTATATCAGCATTCACATACATGAGTGAGTGGGTTGGCCTAAAAGTAATTCATGTGTGACCCCTACTATATTTATATTCAGTCAAAATAGCAACAACAGTGAGTTTCAACTGAAAACCGTATTTTTGCATATACTTTTCTATATTTGCAGCTGTTTTACTCAAATTATTTCTTAGGGCATACAAGACAGGGACTCAAATGCAAAATTTGCAAGATGAACATCCATATTGACTGTCAGGAAAAGGCTTCCAAGTGTCAAACGAAAGCCAAGTTGCTCAGAAGACAGAAATCCACCTCGGAAATCGACTCTAGAGTACCGGAAACTAACCCCGATGAAGAAAGTAAGTATTTTTTTTATTGATTATTAATGTATTCCGTATGTCAG
Source organism: Gastrophysa polygoni (assembly GCA_963576655.1). Taxonomy (NCBI): domain Eukaryota; kingdom Metazoa; phylum Arthropoda; class Insecta; order Coleoptera; family Chrysomelidae; genus Gastrophysa; species Gastrophysa polygoni. Next base: position 949,258 of record OY755084.1, read on the forward strand.
CAGAGTAAATGTTTGAACATTTCTGGGTAGAAATGAAAATTAATCAATACGATCTTGTATCTGATGAAAGGGGACAGTGGCGTATCCAAGGTAGGGAAGTTGGCGGCATTGTTTTTTATGAATGTAAAATTCTGAAAAATGAATTGGTCGAGTTTTGCAACTGGGAACCTCGAATGAATTCGATTTGTTCGCAGAACCTTAATTTGACATAAATCGAAGGCAAATCCTATCCACCAGTGGCGGCTCGTGGAAATTTGATGCCGGTCGGTACAGGCTCATGAAAAAATAGTACACGGTGCATAAAAGTGGAGATTTTTTCTCTCAAAAATGAAACAAACTTATAATGTTAGATGAACGAAGGAGGTATTGCTGAGGGAAGGAAGGAGATGAACAATGAGATTCAGAAAAGAATGAACAAAAATTTTTCTGGATGGTGGTATAAGAAGAGAATGCGTTCGTTGGCGTTTTTTTTTTCTGAAAACACACTTTTCCGCAGGAAACTCAATTTCATAGTTCGAGCCTTGAAACAAAATTGTGACGTCAAAAATGCGCGTTGGTCGCCTCAAACTGCGAAAAAGCTTCTTCAGGCCAAAACTGCACTATGATATCTATTGAAGAAATTAACAAACAGAACCCACAGAAAACGAATCTGTGATCGAAAAAAAAAATCGTTGAGGTGACTGAATAATCTCGCTCCTAACCGCGTATTTTTGCCAGAAAGCGCAGTATTTTCACTTTGACACGCGATATTCTCCGAATACGAACTCGATTGATCGAAAAATTATCGTATCTTGGAAACTCGAATTCCCTGACTATTCTTTTGAGAATCCTAAAAAAATTATTACTCATGAGTTGGATCCCTAGGATGCGAACCTGCCATCGAAAAAATTCATTCGTCACGGTAACAGAATATTCTCGCTCCAAAATGTCTTTTTCGGCTGAAAACGCATTATTTTCACTTTATCGACCTTCACTTCATCCCCCCTCACAATGGGGTTTAATTCTGTCACCTCACCAATGCCGGGTTGAATAACAATAGATGGCAGCATGATAGGAAAGAAATGAGGAGATCGCAGTGGAAGTTTGCAAGGTGCAATGACCTGACGATTATTCCATGGACAATAATAATGATCGGAATTAATTATAATAGTATCGATAATGAAATATCAGGATTATTGATAAGATTGCCGACCCTGACGAGCCGCCACTGCCACCCACAGCCACGTTCGATCACATTGGATTAGGGCCTGATGAGATACATCATCGAGAATAAACCAAGGGATTTGTAACTAATTATTCTGTATGACTAAAGGGAACTCTCTTTCCCACTGAAGTTTGGCAATTAGCAAAGTTAGTCTGTTCCGGAGGTTTCATCCAAAGGAAGTTTGGGATTTGTTCGTTTCTCTAATTTCCAGAGGGTATAAGATATCAGTCAGGAAATATACACCAGGTAGGCTTCTTGAGGACGTTCATTCATTCGTTCATTCATTCATAAAATAATTATGCCTACAGTTTTAGGAAAATTATACCATAGGCCACAGAGGCCAAAATAAGATGAGCTATACCAAAATGCTTCGTATAGCTGCCACAGGTCGTTGGATGTTGGTTTTTGGATTTTTCTAGAAACTTCAATATTCTTGATCTTCTTTTGGTGAACTGAGAAGATCACCGTGCTGTGAAATATCATTTTAGTCTAATTAAACTCTTTCGAGTACCGTCGATTCAAAATAATGATGGTGATATTCAAGAAAGGACTAGAAATTTTAATGTTCAACTATCAATCCCCAGATTCAATTCAGAAGAGAGCTATTCGCCTAGTCGATGATACAACACTCACCAAATCATTGAATCATCGTAGAAAGGTCGGCGATCTCTGCCTTTTTTATAGGTACTTTCATGGTCGGTGCTCAACGGAGATATCATCTATTATGCCACCACGCGCGATTCCTAGTAGACAAACCAGACGAGCTCAAGCTGGTCACCCCTACACTGTCAGGCTCGAGACCTGTCGAACATCGCTATACCAAGCATCATTCATCAATAGAACGGCAAAGTTGTGGAATTCTTTGCCTAGTGAAGTCTTTCCTGATGCTTACAACCTCCAAACATTCAAGAAAAATTCCAACACCTTCCCTCTCTCCCGAAATTCCACCGCTGGCTAACACGATGTTCCTCGAACATTATAGGTTTCCCTTTCGTGCTATCACCAAAGGTTAAAAAAATGCTTCCGATTATTCAATTATCTCCCATCTCAAATTGAATCTTGTGAGCACTAACTTCAATTTCACAAAAGTACCAATTTTCCATTTGTCGACGAGTTTTTTTTTCTGATGACAGGTATCTAGCCTGATCGTCATCATTTGGCAGTTGAGAAAGCATTAGTGTCCACATGAAAAATAAATCCATTTTTCAATAAATGAATAAAGTGAGGAGTTATTGGAAATTATTTCAATATATTTGTATCAAGGACAGATTTTGTGATCTGCCCCAAAATGTCACTGCGGTTGAAATTAAACCTCTTTCGGGGCAGATCACAAAATCTGTCCTTACTACGAATATATTGAAATAATTTTTAATAACTTCTACTTCATTTTTCAGAAACGAGGAGAGTTGATCCCACAAATTGCTGAAAAATGAATGTACCACCTCTTCGAAAAACTTACAGATAGCATAAAAAATAGAACTTTCTGTGATTACATCTCTGATCAAGCTATTCTGGGTGTTTGTAATTTTTTTCTTTGGTTTGCAATGGTGTCATATTTGTCTGATACTCTGTGGCAGCTGAACAAAGCATTTCACTACAAAGATGATAAATCATCATATTTTGGTCTATCTAGTTCTGTTCAGAGATACATCACTGTGCATCACAAAATACTTCGTAGAAATATTTTTTTATCATTATTGCCAATTGATTCCATCCTGTTGAAGACAGGAGAGGTAAGAAAATCATTCCATTATTATCCTCAAAGTTAACATGCTTCAGTTCTCGTATAGGCTCAACTTTGTATTTTCACTACAGGAGTTGCTGAAGTTTACTCAATGCCAACGATAAACAGAAGATTGTCGATACGCAACAATAACAGACTGTATCCACCCCCTAACAACGCTGTTGTTTTAGGTACTATACAGAGTGTTGTGAGACAGCCGTGTTAACTAATAACCTGAAGCTGGTGCATATTATGGAATCTGTATTATTTTATCAATTCAGTAATATTCGATTGTCTATGAACAAAATTCTTCTGGTTAACATAGTCAATAACAACAGTGAATTCGTGATTTCAACTAAGGAAAGTATTCAGTTCATCAATAATGATCATCAAGTAGTGTAAACGAGGAAGAAATGGGTCAGAATAAGTACAAAATTCAAAAATGGTTGAAAAATCGTTACTATCTATCTGCAAACTGTATAGAGTTCAGTATCCAATTGTCTCCAATTAATTACGGATCCTCAACTTTAACACTCTCTTGCATTATCGATATGTCACTGAGAAAATCTTGTGAATTTCCTTATTTGATCACTGTTTTTCCATTAGCAACATTTTTCATGAGTTATGACTTTACCTATATAATATCGTAGTACTATGAATACTGAGTGAGTCTATATGAGCCAGCTTCAGGAGTTTTTTTTTGTGAATCCATTCATCTATTCACTATCATCTAGCTCAATAATTTCGATAATCAAGAAAAAGAATGTCCCTAATCCAATGATTAATTCATGAAGTGTATAATGATTATGGGGGTTTGCCACGTTTCTTGATGCTCTCAAATATTTCTTCGATGACAGATGACACATGACATATGACACATGACATATGACAGACGATAGATGACATATGTTCGATGACAGATTGAGGTAATCTAACAGAACAAATGTTCCAATTACAGAATCACACCATTGCATCTATACGAGTATGGCGGTAAATAGGTGAATCGTCTCGAAACTATATCAACCCTAACTGAAAACCCTAGAAGAAAATAAAGCACGGAAAGCTTGAAAGGACATGATGGTCCATCTTGAAGAAAGTTTCTGTAAATTGAAATATTCCAAACTTTCTTCATAATCCGAATGACAATGTTATATATATTGAATTTATAATTCAAAATATAGATGATTATTTTCTGAACTCTCTCAATTCGATCATAATATTTGTCGTGATGAGGGTTCGAAATAACACTAGCAAACTCATAACTTGAGATAAGATGACAAATGACAGGTGACAGGTGACAGATGGCAAATGACAGGTGACAGATGACAGACGACATGGAACGGAGAAAAATGGTTCGGGGTAGATGACGTATAGTCGAATGAGTCGTTTCGTGAACGCGTCTCTTCGGTTTGTGACCGCTTCTCAGAGCTTCCAGAGATCGACCAAATCTACCAGGTGCTCAAACAGGCGACCGAAATCTCGAACAGCAAACCGCGCGTCAGCGTCGAAATGGTCGCGTCGTCGAGCGACGCGGCGACGGGCGGCTCGAATCCGGGCAGCTCGGGCAGCTCGGGGCACAGCCTGAACCGGCGCGGCCAGCCGCAGCCGCCCGTTCGCGGGGGCGGGGCATCCTTGGCGGTGGTCGAGCACGCCCCCTGCGCGATAAGCTCAGGTTTGTTCGGCGAATGGGTTGTCGCACGTGCGTGGCTCAGATGAAGAATGAAGTAGACTTGTTTGTTGGTGAGAACGGGCGGAAGAGGTGCTACCGAATTCGGTCAGAAGAGATAGTGGAACAAACTCACGGTACATCACGACCTTTGGTCGCCATTTGTATATCTACATTTCTGAAATTTGGGTTATATGTAGAAATTTTCACACAAAATGTATTTTCGACATGTTAATATGTGCCAAAAGAGTTAACCAAAATCTGACCTGATGTTCCACATTTAAGAAACGTAGCTATGAAAGAAAGTGTGTACCTTGGGTAAGTGTCAACCGTACCAAACTAGCTCAAGTCGAAGAGGATCTTCAAATTCCTATCTCTGGACCTGGAATCTGAGCTCTCTTTCCGTCAGACATATTAGGTACGCTTTGTATTTTCCCCGACATTTCCATTCTTGCAATGTTAATCCTAATGAGAAAATTTCCAACGTAGTCATCTTCATAAGCCTCTTAATTCAGTGTTCATACATTGCTCATACATTTATGATATGTTAGAACTGAAGTGTTGACGTCAGAGAATTGACTCAATCTTGCTCCATCATGTGTATACAAATTTTCTACAAAAAAAATATTTCCCAAGCTGGATTCGATCCCCAGTCCCCAAATTGAGAGCACGTTCACTCACGATCATCCTGGGATCTATGCCATAATAGAGAGTATATCGTTCATCCATAGGAAAGGGTCCGAGATCAGTGAAGGCCACCTTCAAGTCATGAATGTTTCAGATGTATTTTTTTTGTTTCACCTTTTTTTTTGTATGTGTCTGTGAACTGGTACACATGTCTACACACATGACTATCGTTCTTCACCTTGAAGTTCATTAAAGTTTCTTTATTTATTATAATTATGATTATTCCTGTAATGTAATGTAAATGTATCGATAATTATGTTCCTTATTATTATTATATCACTACGTTGGACTTTTCCCCAATGATGATTAGCATGAGAAATGTGGAAATTGTCGCGGAAGTCCCAAAGCATATCTACTAGACGCCATAAATTTTCGTGTCTTCTGAATTCTGTATAGGCACTTCGAAACATACCCTCTCCCAAACCCACATCAATGTCCCATTTCACTTCTGGGGAAAGGGCTGAATTATTTCCGATCGGAGTGAACGGGAATTATACGGTGGAGCTCAAGTGTCTCTAGCGTTTCCAGCTTTCCTGCAAGAATTTCCCATGCAGTAGTTCACGAGGTCTCTCTTTTTAATTCACCTAGCTTTGATCATCCATGTAATATTCATCGTGTGTATTAACGATACGCAGTATGATAATTCAAAGTGACCAGATAATTTCTTTCACCCAACTTGCCGAGTGTTGATATTGTGATCCAACTTTTGGGACTTCATGCAATGTTGAGGATAAATCACGGTTGCTCCAGTCCAACAAGTTATCAAACACACTCCCAGATTCATCATATCTGTTCCAGTTTGGAATGACTGGATAATATTCAATTTCACAAAGTCATTGAATCAATTCCATCCATCCAACCAGCTGGATTTGAATAAAGTCTCAACATCAAATCAATTCCAAGCATCCAACTCTTCTCATTATCTTCTCAAACTTGATTATGTGATCCAAGAAGTGGCTGGATTTCAATGCTGTGAACGAGATCAAAAACTTTGTGACCCTATCAGACAACTAATGTTGTGTTCAGAGTACAGAGAGGCGGGCCAACAGTCGCAGACGTCGCTGACGAACAACGTCGCGGGGTCGGAAACGTCGTCGATGAGGCGACGCCTCTTTGCCGGCATGAAGAGTCTCACGGGGTTCGGATCGTCGAGGTCCAGACGCGGCTCGCCTGGCAATCGCTCCATCTCCCTACCAGAAAGTACGATAACGGCGCTTTAATGTTGTGATCGGCTATAATGTTGTGATCAGCTTCGATAGATCATGCTGTGATAGACCTCGATGTGACCAGCTATCGCTTACCGCATTTTCAAACTCTCTCGATATTGCCATCTGCTTCACTTAATAATGCTGTGATGGACCTTGATGTTGTGATCAAATCTGACGTTGCATCGGTGTCAAATTCTGAGGCATAATGTTGTGATTTGCTTCATTAAATCATGCTGTGATGCACCTTGATGTTGTGATCAAATCTGACGATGCATCGGTGTCAAATTCTGAGACATAATGTTGTGATTTGCTTCACTTAATAATGATGTGATGGACCTTGATGTTGTGATCAAATCTGACGTTGCATCGGTGTCAAATTCTGAGACATAATGTTGTGATTTGCTTCATTAAATCATGCTATGATGGACCTTGATGTTGTGATCAGATCTGACTTTGCATCGGTGTCAAATTCTGAGGCAAAATGTTGTGATTTGCTCCATTAAATCATGCTGTGATGGACCTTGATGTTGTGATCAAATCTGACGTTGCATCAGTGTCAAAATCTGAGGCATAATGTTGTGATTCGCTTCATTAAATCATGCTGTGATGGACCTTGATGTTGTGATCAGATCTGACGTTGCATCGGTGTCAAAATCTGAGGCATAATGTTGTGATTCGCTTCATTAAATCATGCTGTGATGGACCTTGATGTTGTGATCAGATCTGACGTTGCATCGGTGTCAAATTCTGAGGCATAATGTTGTGATTCGCTTCATTGAATCATGCTGTGATAGACCTTGATGTTGTGATCAGATCTGACGTTGCATCGGTGTCAAACTCTTAGGCATAATGTTGTGATTTGCTTTGATGTTGTTATCAGCTGCAAAAGACCATGCTACGATAGGCCTTGATGTTGTGATCATCCGTTATATTGCTATCATATATCACATTGTCGAACGCTTTGATTTCCTGACTATACTGTAACTTGCCATTGCATAATGATGTAACTCTTACAATTTCAGTCTCAATTAAAATCATATTCGAAAATAAAATCGAATTTCAAGTATAAAATTATTTTCGAAAATGCGATTTGCTCCATTTATGTCATCAGTTGCAACAAAGGGATCTGCTATAATGTTGTGATCATACTGTGATGAGCCTTGATGTTGTGATAAGCTCTAATGTTGTCATCAACTATGTGATGTTACCTGCTATGGCATGACGAAGTGTTCCGCTTCAATAACCTTATCAGCTTCGATAGAGTGATTAGCTAATATGTTGTGATCAGCTGAGAAGTATCAATTAGTTGTGTGTGATATTTTGATCAGCTATAACGCTGTGACAAACAATAATGTTGTCATCAGCTTCAATAGAACGAGCAAACATCATACGTGATGTTGATGGCATCAGCTTTCAATGTTGTGATGATCTATGACATATGAACTTTGACAGCTTCAATCAATCATCCTGTAATAGATGTTGGTGTTGTGATCAGTTACAGTAATAATATCTTTCGTGATTTTGTGATCGACATTAATGTTGTGATCGACGTCAAGGTTATCATTAGCTTCAATAAATTGATAGATTTTGATGTTGTGAGCAGCTGCTATGATGTTATGATCTGCTCAATTATTTTCAGTCTCAAAATAGTGAAAGAACAAAATGTTGTGACAGACTTTGATGTGAAAGAATGCTATGAAAAGAGACAGTTGTTGATTCATGGCAACTCTTGTTAAAGTGAATCTTTGCTCGCATATTGTGACCTAATTTTGAGAAGTTAGTTCTTGGTAGTCATGACGAAAGAAAATCAGATTATTCGAACTGAATCTGCCGAATCATCCACATTCTTGTTGATATTAGTGGAAGATTATCTTGAGTTGGTGTATATTCTCTCATATGTGAAGCAATTCCTCAGAATTCAACAAGAATTCGCAACACGTATCTCGAACATAACATCGATTAAACGTCGTGATATCAGATCGGGAATGCTGGTAGAGAGATAAATCTTGGAATTATTCTGCTTCCACCATGTTTCATGCTCGATATTGTTGTAGAAGCTGGAACTTATATTATAATCTCAACAAGTTGATACACTGCTTAGTTATCCGCTTATGCTTTGATGTGTTTAGCTTATCGATGTATCATCCCACGTGAAATACTTCCTTTCATTTCTTTCCACCTTGCACATTTGGTCATTAGATTTATTAGTGTACAGTGTGTCCTGTTTTCCATGGATATACGTGATATTCCAGTTGCTGCGCTACTTTTTTTGTGAGAATGATAATGCTGTGAACAAAATTTTCACAGCATTTGAGATTGAGGACTTGTTTAACTTTTCATGCATAAATCGATATGTATATTTTTTCACAGTTCAATAAAGATTTTTCAAAGCCCATATTCAGTCAAAATATATTTGAGTTAATTCTTTATTATTGATGCTTTGCTTTGCTAAAAAGATTTTTCGAATTCTCAAAAACATGGGAGGCCGTGAAAGTTTTGCCTTCGGCCTTTTGTTTCTCAAGAAAGTAGGGTGGTTATTAGAGAAACGCTGTTCTTCATCTCGAAAGACAACTGGACTATCTAGCAAAACCATCGAAAACTCACTGTATGAATGTCTTATTTATTGCTTTTGCTTCTCGCTTTTAAATGTTCTCAATAGTATTCTCATTGAAGTTATTTCATCTCCATGTTCTGAAATGTCTATTTTCTGTTGGTATTTTCTTACAGTGCGGCGTTATTTTTGGTAGTCGTTTTTGTACACTTTCTCAAAAATGCAGTTTGGCTTCAAGTATTTTTTTTGTTTTACTCAATCACTCTCGTTTTGCCCTCGAAGTGATGAACAATTGATTTGAAATTTCCACACAACCTATTTCAAATTGCTCAAAACTTTGATGAAGCATTCTATGAATGGAATCTCATTGTAGGCGTACCTTTTTTCGTTCAAAACTTGATATCGAATATTTCGTGGACATTTATGAATATTCCCCAAAGATACGCCTATGATGCAATCGATATATGCCTTCATTGCTTTTACATAGTGAATAAGTATATGATACTATAAAAAGTGCATATAATTTGCCACAAAATATCCATTTCTACCACACGGTTACATCATTCGATCATCTTACATATTTACTCTCTCTACTTCTCAAACAGAATGTAGTGGCCGATTTTATACTTATAACTCGCAGAAATAGCGAAAATCAAGCATGAAATTCTCGCAATGTGCATATTCGGAATGGAAGGCGGTATTTTTCAGCTGATTCATAAATTTTTGGTATTCCATTGACCTCACTTGTGAATATTCTTTTTCATTATATGAAATAGGTTGTGAACATCATCAACATCTGGAACATCAAAGGAAATGTCATTCTATTGTTCTATTCGATTTGAATAAAATCTCTATGAAATGCATGATCCGATAGTGAAATAGTTGTAATAATTGGTCTGAAAGTATTCGTAATGATTCATTATCAGTAATTCTACAGGCAATGGTCTGAAACATTAGTCAGCCTGAGTTCTATCATTATCGTATTTCTTGATTGAATGAAATGAATCACGGAAACTTGGAATTGGACATACTAAGAGATTGACAGGAACAGTGATCAGAAGAAGAATCAATTCGAGAAATAGTCAAGACTAGGAAATAGATTGAAAATTGAAAACAATGATTTCCACTGATGTTTCAAGTGTGTAATTTATAATTTTCCTTGGCAGTTTGTCTTTTCGAATTTATTGGCTTCGTCTATATTCCTCTAGGCTCCATCAGGTACTTCATAATTAACCTAAGAGAGCCTGGAGGAAATGAGACCCCCTTTAAATCTCTGTAGTTAGTCTTCTGAAGCAGGTACTCAGAGGGAGATGGAGTGATAGAGTAAAACAAAAACTACGCTTGTCAGCATTCGTGAAGGATTTTTCATGCCAATAAGATAAAATCTTGTTTGGCTAACCACTTTCGCGATCGTGCGGAAGGATACGAAGGTAAAGTCAATTGAGAGGGCTCAACATTGGTCCACTTCCACTCCTCTTTGCATAATTATTCGTCGGATTGATATATTGTGTGAATCTGCTCATTTAGGAACATATTGGGCTGACGCTCCGAACTGACCCACAGCCGACTCTGCTGTAAACAAGCCTGGAAGTCAAACTGGCAACGCCGAAATAATCCATTATCGTGTCAGTAGTCCTAAGATACATCATTCAAGTATCTTTACTCAGCTGTGGCTGAATGTTGCGAATAATAATCTAGGATGTACCAGAAAATGGAATGTTCACCTGAATCGACGTAAGGGTACGAGGTTATCTCGTACATTTTTGCACCTCATCTACAGCGGATATTTCGAAAGTAATCAGATAAAAGTGGATACAAAAGTTCCATATTTCTTCTGAATCATCAGTATTTCTGGTCGAAAATTCTAAATTATTTCGGCAAATGTCATATTCTGACATGTTCTCGATGTCGTTCACACACGGTGGGACACACCGTGTATTATCTCATATCTAAGAAGACCTATTTTTTCTTGTTTTTCTTGTTCCAGAAATATATACATGTGATGCAGAATTCATTCATTATCATTTTTCAAATATCCCCCTTTAGTAGGTGAAAAAAAAGTTATCAAAAAATTATAGATCCACCAAAACTCACATTCAATAGGTAAATCATAAATTGGTGATAGGTCCTATATTTTTTTAAATATTTGAACTCGAAATCACATGAATGCACTAAGCCACATGTATATCTTTTGAAATCAGAAGAAATAGATACTGTCATTCATTTTTCTAGTTATAATAACTTCTATTTCATTTTTCAGAGACGAGAGAAAGAAAATCCAACAAAAAACTAGATAAGAGATGATATAAACGGTGTTCTATCGAAGATGATTACAACATTTCAAAATATGACATTTGCGAAATAAATTTCCAATTTTTGAATTGACTCTAGATGAATTCGGAGGATTCAGAAAAAATTATCAAACATATGTTCAACGTTCAATATTTTCTGGCTACTTTCGAAACAACACCTATAGGTGGGGTGCAAAAGTATCATTATCACCGATTTATTGTCGCGTACGACACAATTTCTTACGAAAACATTGAAGAACACAAGTTTCTCGAATTCCAAAATAATTATTACCACGAAATTTTCTATCTTTAATCTATCAACGAATATCGCAACAATCTACCAATTTTTTTTTGTCTACAAAAACCACAACCAACCAAAATTTGATTAACTCAGCCACAGCCGACTTTCGCGAGAATACGACTACGCCAATGTTGCCAAACCCGTCTTCTTCCTCGCTTGTTCCGGAGAAGGCCATGAACTGACCATTAGTTTTTGTTGGATTTTCAGAAAGGAATTCCCAAGATGCCTCTGGAACCCGTCCTTTTGGACAGCCCCTGTGTTTAGGTCCCCAGATAGAAAATGGGAATGGTTTAGACACGCCCTGCCGTATACCCTCACCTACACCCTCCAAAGGAAAATCCGCGCCAGTGACCCGAAAGGGTAGCAAAGCCAAAAACAAATGAGAATGTTGACTTTTCAACGATGGAACTTTAGAAAATCACTTCGATTGAAGAGTCACAATTCGTCACTACTTGTATTATATTGTTGAAATTCTTGCTCAAAACCCTTGATTTTGTTGTTAAAATTTTCCAACTGTGATAAAATAAAATAGTTTGAGAAGCGAGCATCTCATTATTTTCATACATAAAAAAAAACACGTGAGTTGACAGCAGTTTTGTTTTGAATTTCACTTCATGTATCGTCGAAAATAACCAACATTATCATCATTAGAAATGATCCTGTCCGTTTCGAAATCCCACTACTCGTTTCACCCACTACTCGTTCATTTTTAAACGAATGAAAATATTCATGATGATGACTCGACCCTAAGAAACTACTAGCAAAATGCCTTCCTTTATATGCATGCTTGTTTTCACTTTTGCAGCAAAATAATATTGATTGTGGATTCTTAAGGAAGAACACTCTGTATACAAGCAGTGGGTGAAAGATGATCCATTTTTCCACCTATCTTCACAATTTTTCATGTAGATTGAAGCTTTCTGTTTCATCCTATTGACACTTGTACTCGTGGTTTTATGTGGACTAGCCTTTTCTAACATTTCTTCTCGACTGATTGTAGAGAAAGTACAGTTTATGTTGTTTGTTAGGGACGAGCATGATGTCTTCTACGAGTGCTGTGAACATTTGTCCAAAGTTTCGGGGCATTTATGGCGGTCTGTATTAAAACGAACCAGTTATAGTCCCCCTAGTGATTACAGATCCCAACAATTTTTTGCTTCGCTTTGTTTCAATCGAGTGAGGAAATAAAAATAATATCAATAACATATTGAGGCAGAGCTACTTTTGGTTTGTTGTTGATCATCACTTCGTCCTTAGATTTTCAATAGAGATGTTGATAATGCGAAGGATATATTACTGAAATGAACGTTTTCGATAACTATTGTTATGATGAGTTATCCATAGGAAATCAATGATGAAAACATGCGACTTTGCATTATTCTATTCCTCGCATAACCAACAACTGAATAATAGGTGAATATTAGTGAGATAGCACAAACTCTTATATTTTCATTGCATGGTGTTGTGAATGAATCAGAATCCCAAACTGTCTACTCGAAAATATTCTGATTAGTACGAAGTTTGCAAATGAAAATTCAGGCTGTTCAATGTGTTCAGAAATTGATGTACTGTAAAAACTCCGCATCATCATAACAACATTTCACAGAGTCCACCTTACTGAATTCTCATTCTCAAACTTTTTAGTTATCTCCTCATGAATCAGAACGAGTGAGGTGCCTCGAGCGAGACCGCACAAAGACTGACCCCCACCTAACGCGCTCTCTGATTTTGTAGCTCCCCACTCCCCGAGGCGACAGAAGCTGAACCTGCGCATGAAGAGTCTCTCGTTGGATTCTCCGGAGAGCACCGAGCACGTCAGACGCGGAAAGCATCACGGGTCGAACGCAGCTAGCGATCCTCACTCCAACCAGAGTTCTTCCTCTAGGATACAGTGTATGGAAAAAAAATGGCGGAATAGATTGATCAGTTGCAAGATTCCTCTGAGAACTGTGGAGAACAGCAGATTGAACCTCGAAGCATACGTCAGCACATATATTAGTAGTCGTGATGGGTGAAAAAGCCTCGTGTCCTCCATTGGTAGCCAGTTATGCTACACTCCATATTCATGGATGAAGTTGCTAAATATAACTTTGGCGGCATCAAAATCTGAACTCTCTCCAGGAATTTTCACCACCTTCCAAAGTAACACTAGAGAACTCATCACACTCTGCATAATAATACATGTGTGATCGACTGTTACTGCTACAGCAGACATAATAATTGCCAAAGATTTCATGAACCTGAGGAATGCCAAGATCACTTTGACAAATGAAACACAATCTTTCACTGGAAGATGCCATCGAGCACTTATCCAGATGATTCAAGAAGCTTCGAGTTCTGAAAAATACAATAAATACTGTATTCATGAGTACATGTTGATATATGAGTGTATTGAGTAGAATAGTATTCATTCGTCATGTGGAAGTCCATTAAATGCTCATGATTTTTCTTTTCAAAACATGTAGACCTGTCAAACAACCTGACTAAGCTCACACCGCTTGAGTAAAGACGGTAATATGATCATCGAACTTGTGAAGTCTGATCTGCTTCGACTGATAGTGACAGACTGTAATCGATAGCTTCGAATCTTGCATTCGTGTTGAAGATCAAATTCAAATCGTATTTTTCAGAGTACCCAAGATCCATCTAGTTTCGAACTTGCGAACTTGAGAAGCTTCATTAAGGTATTAAAATTCAACAAAAAATAGTAGACGTAAGTCTGCAACTTATTCTAGTTGCTGGGTATAGGGAGCTGGGACACCAGTCTATATTTACATCAAGGTTATAAGGAAGGGGGCCGTAGCACAGTGGTCGAGGTGTTGGAACGATAATCGAGCTGCCTTAACGGTAGTGAGTTCGAACCCAGCCACGGCTTCTAATTTTTCGTTGAAAACAATCAATTGAACTTCTAGAAAATTCAATCTGATTCAGTCTGAGCCGTAGGAGGCAAAAAAAGGTCCAAAAACTGGAGAGAGTGCAACCATCCAAGATATTTAGAGCAAGAATAAATACTCTTGGTATATATCGGGGTCGATCAGCAGTTCATCACAGTTCCTTTCCTGATATTTCTTAGTAATATTGATTTCTGAATGGGTTGACTCTAAGTTATGGTGGTAATCCTGAAGGGAAGATTGGCAGCTACCCTATGATGATCTTACTTTGATAGAGTCACCCATTTGTATTTATTTTCACTACCTTATATCTTCAACTGAGTTACTATTCTTCTTGCACACTGTAGATATATTCTTCACTCTGTATTGACTATGTTTTATTGATTTTTGCATGTTTTCAGTTTTCCAATTAACATCAACGGCTGTTGTGAATCATATGAAAAGAAGCCAAGAGATGAATGAGGAGTCAAGTATGCATCGACAAAATAGTAATTAGTTAAATAACTAGAATGAAAATAGTTGATTTGAAGTTTCAGACCCCATCAACGAATGACTCTATTCGCTATATCCACTCTGATTAATCATCTCAAAACTTGCACATCCATGGCTCTTGATGTATAGTGGGTTTCCCTTCACTGAGGAGATGCCTAAACCCCAATCTTCACTCGATTCAATTTGTTAATTAATCTCATTAGATGCTCGAGAACGTAGCTCTGGGGTATTAAAGAATATTGATCACTAGTTCTCTGTCGATGGATAGATATATAGATGAATTCGTCAATGCTTTGTGCTACGTCATATATAGATAGGAAAAGTCAGACATTAAGGTTGAAGTGTACGAAACAAAAATTTAAAAAATAATATTAATATTCAGAAGATCTGATGTCTAGATTTCCTCCATCGACCAAGTTATGCATATGTAGCGTAAATTCAAGTCGATTCAATTTTCTGAATACGTGCTGACGTTCTGTTGTCAATTTGAAGCTTTCCAAATAACAATTTATTCTGGTAGAGTTTGATTTTCCAAGGATTCATGAAAAAAAACGTATAATTGATGTGGTCGATAGTTCTCAATGTTTTCATTGTTGCCAATCTCAAGAATGAGGCAATGACACCAATTTCTGAGAGATCAGGATATTTTCCGAAAAAAAAACATAAATTCATCACACGAACACATCAAACGAAAAGCACTCAATATTTCTCAAAGTCAATTCTGAAGTACTTGAACACAACTCCTTCAAAACTTGCATTATTTCAAAAGTCAATAAATTAAATACACTCCATACAACCGGAGATTGAGTATTGCAATTTCGAGGAATGAAGGAGACTAGATGCAACTGTAGGATTAAATAAATAGTCAAAAATGGTGAGGAGTGTGGATTGCTATTAAAAATGGCAAGTGTAGGCGTCTTAGAGGAAGTTCAATAAAACACAACGACAAATACCTCGAAAGTAGTCCCCCTCACATTGGAAATATTGAGTGCTGTCAGTATTCTAATTCTTACCCTACCTATATACCAGCAAGTATATCCAAACATTCTTCGACTATTCCAATTGTTCTCTGATCCAATTATACCGTGAAGCACGTCCTGACTTGATTGTGATAATTACAGCCCCTTCAAGTCCAGTTCACAATCGTCGTCTTCTATCGGCCAAAAACATCAGAATGTCATCCGTAGAACTGCCTGACGACAATGACAAGAGTCCTTCATCGGCCAGCACATCGCCCTGTCCTAGTCCCGTCGGAGGCAAAGTGAGCCAGCCGTTCGTCTTTTCATTTCCCCAACGAAACTTCGAATTTTCATTGCAGAAATCTCACCGACTCTTGCCCACCAACCTCTACGTAGTGCTCTACAATTTCAAGTCGAGACATCAGGATGAGCTGGACCTCAAGGCTGGATACAAAGTTACCGTTATCGACACCTCGGACTCTGATTGGTGGAAAGGAAAGTGCCTGGGCAAGGTTGGATTCTTCCCATCCAAGTATGTCTCCAAATTGTCTTCAGGAGAGAAGCCATTACAGGTGAAGGTTATGAGTACTGTGAGATCAGACTAGGGATCAAGGGTGGGGTACTTTTAGACTAGCAGAAAACAAACCAGGGACTGAAGATTGGGTGAACTTGGGGTCGACGATTATACGAGAAGACTCAAAGGAAGTTTTCATTCCGATTTCCAGGTGACACACAATCTCCAGGTGTCGGACGGCGACAACGGTCTGATGCTTTTGCGCGACCAAATCGTGATCCAGATAGGCGAAGAGCTAGACGGGATGGTGATGATCCGATCCGGGGACAACCGCCAGGGGATTTGTCCGGTGAAGTTCCTGCAGGAGGTGTGACATCCCAAAGAGGTCGCCTGTCCAGCAACCGCGCCCTGCAACTGTCAGACCAAGCAACAGAACGTCCTCCTGCGAAAGATATACTACCCCATTCCCACTCCCAAGGCTATGATACAGAACGACGTCAGGACCAAGCAGAACAATAAGAGGAATAATGGTACTAGGAAGGAAGGCAGCAGGTGATTTTTCAACGTTCGAAGTGTATCCCTGGTTGCATCACGGAATGGTTTCGATCGATGTATTTTTCAGCTCTGGAGGTTTCCTCCAATACTACTACAACAACTTACGCAAGGGCAGCAAAGACACTAACGTGTACAACAACGTGTTGAACAGAAGGAAGAACGAGTTGGCCTTCCTCCATGGCAAAGCTCCATTCTCTTCCACCAAACGTCCCTTGTCCATCAGACTGTCAACACCGAAGCACGTGTCCGATTTCTTCAGCAGATCCAAGTCCGACTCCCAAAAGAGACCGTTGCTGTTGCAAGGCCAGGAGAGCTCGACCAATCATCAGCCCAGTTTCCAGATTATTCCCTACAAGAACGGGCTGAGGATTTCTTCCATCTACACGATCAGCGAGAACGTCGAAAAGTTCAGTCTGTACAGGAAGAATCTGTACAGTTCATCGAATAGTAGGCCTTTGTTCGTCAGGATATGATTGTGTCCGGGAAATTTAGCGTAGTTCCACATATTTTTGTAAGTGTTAGAGAGTACGATCCGAATTGGAATGAATCAACCGAACCTCTTGTTCTGGCATTTGGGTATCGCTACGCGCACCGTCGACCTCATGGTATACAGGGTGAAACTGACTGTTTTTTAACATAAAATATGGAATGCAATCATTCCTTATTTTCTTTAATTTCTTTCAGGAATTATTGAATTGAATTCTCACTTCACATATAGGGTTTTCTCGTATATTTTTGCACCCTACCTACAGGGCTTATCCCGAAAGTCATCAGAAGATAGTGATTACAAAAGCTTCATATTCTTCTTCTTCAGAGTCACAACAGTCTGCAGAGCAATTGTCAAACTAATAATATCTAATATCTAAAAAGAATTTCTTATTTTCGGATTCCAAAATTTCGAAATATAGCGTTCAAATATTTTCACAGGATGTGAATCAATGTGGAATGAAACATAGTAAGCTGTGCTCGAGAGAAAATTGGGAATGAAGCATAATTTCACTAGAACTTACGTTTCAATGACGCGTAACAAAAATGGCGCCTTGTCCTGATCATTTTTGTTGCCTCTTCAGTATGACTTAGTATGTCTTGGCACACATTATTAATTTTCATTACTTCAAATTATCGAAAACTTACATTTCAAAAACGGATGAACGAAGTGAACAACATGTATATACATTTTCTCCCCTCGTTTCCAAAAAATGGAGTAGAAGTTATAAAATATTTTGTGATCTGCCCCAAAATGTCAATGCGCTGGAAATTGATCCTTAAAATACCGAAAAGAGAAATTCTCTATTTGTCAGTGACACCTTGTTCCTCAAAAAAATTGGAAATACAAATATATTAAATGAGAATGAAACCTTCTACTTATATCAGTGGACGTTTTGGGAACGAATCTGCTCCCACTAAGATAAGTAGAGATTTTATTCTTATTAAATATATTTGTAATTCCAAATTTTTCGAGAACAAGGTGTCACTGACAAATAGAGAATTTCTCTTTTAGCTATCTAAAGGATTTATTTCAAGCGCAGTGACATTTTGGGGCAGATCACAAAATCTGTCCTTACTACAAATATATTGAAATAATCTTCAATAACTTCTACTCTACTTTTTTAGAAACGAGGAGAGAAAATCCCACAAAAAGCTGATAAATGATCTGATCTGATGATTCAGAAAAAAATATACACTTTTGTATTCTCCATTTTCTGATGACTTTCGAAATAACCACTGGACAAACCAGACAGTGTGCAAGTAATCCGTACAAAGAACAAATCAATCGTTTTATGATTATCAAGACTTCTTTTCCTTGATGATGATAAGATAGAGATACCTAAGTGCCACCTTCTTTATAGTCACCATAACTCACTATCTATTTTCTATACCTACTATATTGTGTCACGTGATATCTCATAAGTCAATTGGGACGTCCATATGTCGATGTTGGTAAGCGACATAACTCAAAATTATATGAAACAAATCGATTTCTTTAGAGCTTCAACTTCGGAATGAGATATTTCCATTATCTTTTTGATAAGGAAAGCCAGCTTTCAGAGGAAATTAAATTTCGCCGTACGCTTATAAGTGGATGAAAAGCATACACAATACAGGGTGATCAGAAGAAATTGTGAATAGTTGGATGTGTACCTCACGCGTTGAATGAACTCAAAAATAAGTTTGAAAATGGACATTTTCCACTTTGATGTTCGATGCACCCTGTAATTTTTTGGACATATCATTGGATAAGAATCTTTATTTTTATCGATGATATCGATAATTCGTGTGATACAAATTATGAATATGGATTGTATGAAAAGGAAAATCGATGAATTTGATTATGAATAATCGTTCCTCAGTACTCACTTTGACTTCAACTGAACACTGTTGAACATTCGTACTGGGGTATAAACACAAACAGGGGGTTTCCGAAATTGGAGCTATAAATAAAATATTTTATTCAGAAGCAACCAAAGAGTCGAAAAACCAAGTATCCTTCCCCTTACCATTGCTTAGAGCTTGCCAAATCACTTTTAAGCCGTAAGAAAATCATTTTCTTCGACTTCAACAATTCCAACAGTTGGAAAAAATGTATTTTGTGATTTTCTCCTTCTTTTATCCATTCATAGTTTCAATCTCGGAATCACCCTGTACATTGAAACGGATTAAAAATATTCTGGCATCTGTTCGTAAGCAAGCTGTTATATATTCTCCATGGTCAGGAAATAATCCCATACCAAACAATAATCTTATGCATGCGAAGACCAATTCCAAATAATCTTATGAAATATGTGAAGGTATATTTTCGAAAAATTATAATCCCGTCTTATCCTCCTAATTGATGTTAATAATGGAGTATACAGAGATTCAAATATGAGTGAATCATTATAGCTATTGGTTTCCGAAAAGAAATCAATTATTTTTTTTATGACAATCGACGATCGTATTAAAAAAAATTATCATTACAGGAAAAAAAAGCAGTATTCTGACAGTGAGTGAATGAATATAAATATTGATTGTAGTGAAGATTGACCAAGAAGGACTCGTCCGCATTTCTATACAGCTTATATACAGGGTGTCCCTTTGCTGATGACCAAACAACATTGTTCTGGAAGTCACGATTCTCAACTTTTCATAGTGGTTCAGTCTTATTATTCTTCTCTCTCACTCTCTCTCTATACTCCATAAATCTCCTCAGAAACTCCTTATTATGTTTGTTTAAGCAAAATGTTAGATTATATTCCGTTGAGTACCTACTTTGAATTGATAGAGAGATTAGAACATCAGTAACTTTAATGAATGTTATATAGTAAGTACACCGTTGTATTATACAGGGTAGTTGATAAGTAGTTCATCAAATAGGAATCCAAGAGTCGCATATAGAATATTCGAAATAATACACATTGAAATTATACTCTTCCATCTACACATATGAAATTGTTTATCTTCTGGAAAATTTATTTTTGGACCACTGATTTGAACAACCCTGTATATGTATTCAAATATTCCCACGAAAGCACATTGTTCAAAAATTGCATGTGTGAATAAAACGTTTAAATCCCAACCATGCTTTTTTGTATCGACAATATGAATTATATTAATATCATCTTTATGTATATGTACACTCTCATAAGCGACACAAAAGACTCATTGGATAGTTCTTTTAGATTCACTGTGAGCAGGATCCAAGAGAAAAGTTCCTCATTAACATTCGATTCGGTGGGAAAAATCCTGAATGGATTCTGAAGCATCTAGCATTCGATTTTGCATTTTTCATTGCCTTCAACATTTCTAATGAGGCAAAACTGATACCGATTAGCAAGTTTAGATGCTACTTGTTCAACACCATCTAACGGCGACAGATCTAAGTAGGTTTCTAGGAGCCTACCGAAAACCGAAAATGGTTTTTAGTGCTATCTACCTTCCGTTCCAGCCCCGCCGATGTACGTGTTACAGATGAGCTACCAAGTAGCTACAGATCTGTCGGATAGATGGCTCTAGCTACATCAAAAACTGTGGAGAGGTCAGTCACATCTCGAGTACAAGAAATAGACGCAGCGACAAAAATTCAGCTAACTGTTGGCGAAACATTTCGATGTGCCATGCCATTGTATTGAGAAATACGACATTTTCAGTTATTTCAATTCGAATCGAATTCATAGTGTGATATTATTCACTCAAATCTATTGTTTAGCGAATTTTATTGATCCATAAGAGTTTTAAAACAAAGAGAATCAATGTTACTTGTTGTTTGAATATCAAAAATTGATGAATAATTCTGGTTGGTTCAACCGGTTCAACTCATCGAGTTAAGGAGGAATTTTAAAACTTAGTTCGAGATATTGTTGTCCTGCTAGAATAATATCATTTCATAGGTAAGATATTCAATGATGTTGAAGAAATTTCGTAAGGACGCCAGTTCGCGCCTTTCTCTATAGAGGGTGCATCTAGTAAAGAACATATAATATTATTGGCGTTTTCAACTACCGAAGAGGGCGCTACGAGACGTAAACAAATATGGCGGATAGTGAGTAATCTCTCTGTTCGGCGTGGCTATTGTGTGCATGTTTTAGTTGTTCACGAACGTTGAACAAGTGATATCTTGGATTTTCGTGTGTGTTTTGGACAATTGTTGATAGTGTGTTGAAGAACTATCATATTCTGAGGTGATGTAACGCTTCGAAATGTCTAATAAAATGAACAAAATGAAGGAAGTGAACTCGAATGAAGTGAGTCACAGGTTTTCCGATCAACAAAGCATTTGTCCATGCTTTTCTTCGATCAACTGTCTCAAGTATACCATAATCATTCTTGACATAGACTTCAGAGGCATCCTTCTTGGGAACGCATGGAAATGTTCTATATTTATTTTTCCTGGAATAATACAGTTTTAGACACAACAGTTAGTGTTATGCAATGTCTTCCTAGTTGTGCCAGTATTTTGACTCGGTTCTCCACTCATTATTATTTTGAGCATCTCAACCCTGTGAATACCTTTCGAGTTTGGGTTATCCCAAAAATTATTCGCTCAGAGTCCTACTTTTGAAGTTCGCTCGATACACAGATCTACAAATACGATGAGAACACAACATGATCCACCAATAATCTCTGATATCGCACAAGCACGCCGAAATACCGATGATTCATTGATAAAACACACAAGTATCCATTATTGATTACTCACTAAGTAGGTTCACAATTTAGCCACCGGAGGTCGTCCAGACTTTTGGATTAGCGAATATCTTGAGAAACCTTGCCGTTAGATGGCGTTGATCATGCTGCAACATCGAAATGTTACACCCAGAGTTGCTCTTCAACATCCCAGATCTAGTCACGAAGTGTTTCCAATTTGTCAGCAAACCAAGCTTCTGGTGGGCCGCAGCAGATCTTCATTGGGTTTGACAGAAATCAGGAATACTTCAGAACGGCCTTAAATTTATTCATCTACTAATGAATTGTCGAAACGATAACAGGTGGGGTTGTAAAATGGGTAGCTCATTACCTATAAGGTAAAATATCTTTCTCATTACGAATTTAATCCAGAGGTCGAGTCAAGTCTCCTCGAATTCGAGTGCCAGACCGAAATACTCGAGAAACATTGTTTCCTCATTGCATATTCTCGAAATCTGGAAGGAATTGCTGTTGTGCTACTGAAGAAAGCTCCATATCTATCGGCTTGGTATCATCATACAGAGCGGGAGCTTCACAAAGTATGGAAATAGTACCAGCAATCGACGCTATGATGAAGATCCAAAGAAAAAGTCGGTCCAGAACCATTGCTACAAACCCCCAGTCTTGATCCTCCTACAAAATGAAGTAAATAAATAATGAATTTCGTTCTTCTAGACATGAAAAGATATTGAATGATTGCAAAAGTTGCAGCTACAGGAACAATCTGAAAGCAATTCAGTTGAAAATTGTATTTGCCATGAAATCATCAATGATCTAACAGCATTTTGATGCGAATAATGACTTGATGAATGTTTTAAATCAATTATTAACGAGAACTTATTATTATTAACGAGAACTATCGAATTTCTAACTGAAATGACGTCATGATATTTTCACTCATAATTGCACGAGAGGTTTGTACTTTCTCGGGTAAATTTGGGTTGTCTAATGAGAAATTGTTGCCTATACAGGGTTTTCTACATTGGAGCAAAAACTATTTAGATTAACTGATTGATGTTGTTTGTATGCATAGTAATGAATAATTGTACAATTCGTCGGAATGGTTCAATCAAGTGAAAAAGAGCGTATTGAAATCTTAATCATTTCCGTCAATTAGAATTTGACACTTGGAAAACAAAAAAGTACTCGTTTACCGAATCGACTCATTGTTAGTAGCCTAGAAATTCGATAAATTGTTGACACACATGTCACACTATTCATTTTGGCAACGAACACCACAATAAACAAATGAATAAGTGAAAAAAAAACCCTACTGCATTTGTCGCTGTCAAACTGACAAATGCACTGTAGCACATGCGATTCTTCATACACGAGTTGAAGTGTCACATAAAAACATCATGTAACGGCATCATTCATTCTGAAAGTTAACTCACATGCTTTCAAGTCAAATTACAGCACTTCGACACACATAAATTTCCTGAGACACCAATAAGGATGACTTTCATTACCGCGAAAATTCGAAACTAATCACGAAATATCCTATGAGCAGTAACACATATTGCAGACTCATGAAATATTGAACAGTTCGGTAGTTATCTTACTTCGCTATATCAATCACAAAACTCACTCACCGCATTGAATTGGTCCTGCCTCTGAATGTGATGCTGTATGAACATCACATTGTGTATTGCTTTCTCCAGTTCGAAGGGATATTTTTTGCGAATGCCAGAATCACTTTCGTCCAGTCCTGAAAACACCGAAGGCAAGCCGTTGTACCCAAACCTTTCACTGAGCGTCCCAGCAAAGCTTCGTAGCCTGAAAGGAATGAAAATATGGCAACTGATGTGCAGAAAGAAATGTGATCGTGTAATGTTAAGATTGTTTTCTACAGCTATTCCTTATCTCCTATTGAATAGTTAATGGAAAACTTTTCACACGACTCCTGGACAATGTCATGGACGTTCATCAGACAGTTTGAGGATGGACATACTGAGGATTTCCATAAAAATCCTGAGAACATCTATTATACGAACCAATGCTAATTTTATTCTCGTTGCATGTATGTCAAATCTACTACAGCATTTCTTCGCGGTAGTACCAGCAAACTGTACTTTGAACCAGTCGTTTAGAACCCACATTATAACATTCATAAAAACAGAATCGCAGGAATGAAAATTTGATTTCCAAGATTTCTCAACTCTCAACCTCAAAGTCAATGGTGCAGATAATCTCTCTTCAAGAGAAGCAATTTCTCCTATCGAAAACATATTTACTGCAATATAGTTATTAGCTCAGATTTCATCGATCCATTTTCTGATATCGAGTATTTCAAACTACGCGCTCTTTAAGACGTCGGCCGTCCGGAAATGGACGTCTTTAAACCGGCCATGAGACGTACTTGGAAACATTTTATGCTCGTGAAAAATAGTGCCATTCCAAACAAATACAAAGAAGAGTGCCATTCTTTGGTCTTTGTACCAGTGATTCAATGAGGGTGACGAGGTTCTCAGGAACTGAAGGTCGTAGAAGTTTGGGGAGAAATCCTTGAGAGGAAGTCGACCAAGAAAAAGTGATGGAAATATTGTGCTTCTTGAATGAATTCATTAATAAAATATTTTTCAAGCCATAACTTTTGAACGAATGAAGATATCGCCATGGGGTTTGGACATATTATGTTCAATTCAAAAATGATTCATTCTATAAAACACGCCCCCTAGCGATGACAGTAAGAACTAGGATGACTTGGATGGTTTTTCACCAAACCTTCCTTTCTTGAACCAGACCTTGTTCGCAAAATTCTGTTGAATCAAACTCAAGTTATAGATATTCACAGTCCAAAAAGTTAAGTTAATTTTCCAGCTTTTAATGGGATTTTCTCTCCTCGTTTCTAAAAAATAGAGTAGAAGTTATTGAAGATTATATCAATATATTTGTAGTAAGGACAGATTTTGTGATCTGCCCCAAAATGTCACTGCGCTCGAAATCAAACCTTCAGATACCTAGAAGGTAAATTCTCTATTTGTCAGTGACACCTTGTTTTTGGAAAATTTGGAAATACAAATACATTTATTAGGAATAAAACCTCTACTTATCTTGGTGGACGTTTCGGGAACGAATCTGCTCCCGTTCTCAACACAATTAAAATAACTTACAGACAGTTTTCAAAAAGTTAAGGATTCCCTCTCGCCTCCAATTGAGGTCCTACAATAAAAAAAAATCATCGAGAAGCGAAAAAAAAAATCATTGTTCCTAAGTTCCTGAGATACAGTACCTCGTCGCTCTCATCAAATCACCTGGTACAATTAACTATTTTTCCCTTCCATTACCGCCCTACCTGTTGGTCGTGGTGGTGGAATGCAGCCCATTACAGCCCGCTCTGTTCATGGACGAGCTCGAAGTACTCGTAGACGACGACCTGCTGGAAGGCATCGCGTCGATCTCTCGTTTCTTCGCCTTCATGGACAGTCTGTTCATCGGTATCTTATTGGCTGCGAGCTCGGTCAGCAGATCTTTCGGCACCCTCATCAACAACAGCTTCGGAACGCTCTTGATGAAGAAACTCCTCACCCACGGCGCCATTTTGTGAGTGCTGGGCTTCCGGTAGTGCACGTTGAGGATGATGATGGTGATCACGACCGAAAACCCCACCATCACCATGGTGAACAAGATGTACTTCCCCAGCAGAGGCAGCGCGAGGGATGTCGAAGGGATGATCTCGGATATCAACAGGAAGAACATGGTTTGCGACAACAGTATGTTGATGCACAGGGCGATTTTTTCTCCGGAGTCTGCAGGTAGATAGAACACTAGTACTGAGAGATAAGATATACCCACGCAGGGTACTATCAAATTGACGGTGTAGAACAACGTTTTCCTCCTCAGCGTTATGTTGAAGAAGATATCTGAAACAGCGGTTGTTCAGGGTGGTTGTCGATTTCATTCGGTGGATATTGACCTGGGTAGGGTTCTGCACAGCAAGGGTAGTATTTCTCGTGTCTTTCAGCAGGAACTCCCAATATATCCCACTCCACGCTGGGGTAGTACTCTCTTAAATCTATGCCAACCTCGACTTTGTCCTCGCCCAGTTTTTGATTGATGTGCTTTAGATCGATCTGCAAAAATATCGCTGAAGAGCTAGTTCCCAAAAACCTATTTGTATATTGTTTTCCACGGCAGTTATTTCGAAAGTTCTGGAAACATGTTTCGGGCTGAGCCCTGAAACTGAATTTCATACCAAGAAGATTCACCGAAAAATATAAAACTTCTGGCATCCATTCCAAATAAAGTCTGTAGGTGGGAAGCAAACATTTGAAGGAAACTGTACCTGATTCCCATCGTATGTCCATGATCCGAACTTCATGAAACATGTTTGCTGGTCGAAAGGAAAATATCTGACGTCGATCTCGCAGGACGATTTGAAGATGGCAGGAGGTGTCCAAAGAACTTTGCCGGTGTGTCTCAAAACGGCTTTTGTCATTGTTGTTACAACATATTCGCCGTCAGCACTACAAATAACGATGTCGAAATATATAACAGTGGGCCGTGTTGCCAAAGGTGGTACGAATATACAGGGTGTCCAGGATAATGTGGGAAGTTTCTTGGATTCAGCAATGAAACTTGAAAAAACGAGATGACAAAATTATACAGAATATTTCTCACCGGCCTTAAAGCACACCCTGTATGATAAATGCCTGAAGAAGTCGAGTGATTCTACATAAAATATAACGTTTCCGAGAAAAAAAATGAATTTTATGGTCCATTCATTTCATGGACAAAACAGGAGTGCCTCATTTTTGGTAATAAGGTTCAAGTAGCCCAAATTTATATTTCAGGCTTCCGTCATACAGGGTGTTAGAAATTAGAGCATCAAGGGTAGAATCTAGTCCACCTCTGATGAATCAAGATGAATGTGCCACGAAAATAACAGGATTTCCTTTCGCGTTGTCAAAAGATGAAGAACAAGTCCCACATTCAGACTTTTGCCAAGTTTCGGAAGCAACTTACTTGTTATACAAAACAATGTCTGGTAACCAAATGTGTTCCGAAGGAACGTAAAGTTCTGTTACGCCCCCATACTCTTGTGGGTCCCACATAAACTTGTGATCTTGCCATTCCTGGAACCACACGATCTAAAATGTCATCACTATGTCTAAAATATTATCCAACTTACATGTTCTAGCCAAACGTTGGTGGTCAAAATCTGGTCTTTGAGATTCTAGAAAGGATATCAGGTTTAGGAAGTTATGTGCTGCGTGGGATTCCGATGTGATTTCTTACCAGTTCGATCAGCTGGGATAATCTCAAGCCTAATTTGACCAGAACGGTGTCTGTGTTATTGCTAACAGGCCTGATCAGTCGATTGTAGTTGCTCAGCAAATCATCGTACAGCCTCTTGGCGTCAGGATTGCAAAAGGAGTATTCAACACACAACCAAACGAAAATAACAAACACCCATTCACATTTCATGATCGAGTTATCACGAGCGGAAATCACCAGTCACGTCATCATCTGGTGGATATTTTCCGGAATCTGATTCTGTTCAAAAAGGCATGATGCTTGGGGATTTTTGTAATGAGAGTTCAACCTCCTTGCAGAGGCTGCGACTCCGTTGGGATGCTGGGAAATCAATAGTGTTGCGCAGGACAGGACCGGATTAGGAGTTGGATGTCCGGGATCTCGATTCGCATTGGGATTTTCAATGTACGCGCAAATTTGAGACTGCTATGTATGGCGCTTATTATATTATACAGTGGCCGTACTTCAGAAAAACAATACAATCATACTGTGTGAAGTTTCATGAGATTCATTTGAATTTCAATGAATTTTCTTGGTGTGATATATCGAGTAACATTTAACGCTATTATCATTGTCAGCCATACTTTAAGACTTTAAAGCGTAAGACTGTGATGCACAACCTAATTCAATATTTTATGAATATTGTGAAAAAGAACATTCATAACTACAAATTCCACAGTGTAGTATCAATTTTGATTCGTTGAATCTCAATTTTCTCCAAGTTCAGTGCAGACACTTATTCATATAAGAAACAAATTCAATCTCCTCTAGTTTCTATTCAAATAATGATTTTCCAAAGATATCATTTGTCCATTTTTAGTTATTGACTATCTATTATTGACTATTCATTATTGACATCGATATTTGTATGGGAAATCATTGGGACTAGTTTTCTAAATATTTGTGAACTGAGAGTTTCCAAAAATCTCGTTTCAGATAGAATGATTTCAGTTTTGAAACACAGTTCATATCATTTTGGAATCTAGGATGGATATAATAATAACTTCATCTAGAAATGTCATCTGAATCATGTCTAAATGTCAAAATTTTTTGAATATCGAGGCAGATGCCATCGCCAAAAAATATTATTTAAAAATATAAAAGAAGGAAGACTTAGTGTTCCATTCCATATATCTGAAATCACTTTTACAGTTTTTTCTTGAAAATCAAAGAATTTCAATTGATCAATCGACATTGGTTTGGAAAAACAGACAAAAAACAAATAATAGACTTTCAACAAACTAACAATGTGATATATTTGATGTTTATATTGTTTGAAAAAAATTAATGACGCCATATCAGTATCAATAAAAAGGTGCTTCAGGACAGACTCATCAGGTCTTTCAGAGCTTCATTATAAACGCTAGAGAAAAATATAATCAAAAATCCGGGAACTCACTTTTTTGAAATATCAACATTTTCGCCATTTGCCATCTCCAACTGTGTCCGATAGTTGATATCTCATATCATATCTCATATCAAGTTCAGACGTATGTCCGCATAATCAAATGTGTAATATTTTTTTTTCGTGGAGATTAATATGAAATGCAATTAATCAGATCTGCAACTGCCTGCTTCATATCAATAACCACTTGAGTACGAGAGATATAAGTACGTGATTTCACATCATGAGAAGATGAAAGTATATTACTCCTTCGAATGCTGCTATCCTCATTCGATAAACGCAAAAATCGCTAGTTTAAATTTTAAAGCCTCAACAAAACTTAAAGACCACTTTAATTTCAATCGTTCTCGGTTGGTATTTATTCCCCAGCAAATCAGAAACACCAATTTAAAAATTAAAAACCCCAACCCATTCTGTGTGGCTGAAATACTGTGACCCCGACGCTTCTTCTGTTCATGATCTCCTGACAATCGAAACGCCTTTCATGTTGAAAGAACGGGGTAAATACGACCAGCGAATTCCAATCGAGAAATACTTCAGATCCCCACAGCGTTGCCAGGTCCACAATTTCAGCAGTAGACCTACTGTTTTCTACAGAAAACTACAAATGACCAAATAGCCAATAGCCGAATAGAAAAAAAAATAAAGTTCTGTTCAAAAGTTAGAAGGGTGAATACGCACTGCAGTGGTTCATCTCGTTCTTCTAAGAAACCATTGGTCGCACAGACCGAGTTGAAAGAGGGGTAGAAACAAATACAGATCACCTTCCAAAGTTTCGTCCCTTACTCAGCAAATTGGTTAAACGTTCTAAATATGCACTCGACAAATATAATACTGTATAACATAGACAGAAAATTTTTTTTGTGTAATATTCTGTTCTATTTTTCTTGAAATATCTCAACCTTTTTTAATTCTGCGCCTCATTTCCAAATTAACTAGAACTATAGGCGCGTTTTTGTTAACTGTTGGAATATTAAAAAAAAGAAAAGAAAATTAACAACATAATATCTGTTGAATTGCTTCAAAAATGATAACCTTCGTGATACTTTCAATAATCGAACATCAATTGAACATCCAAAGGTATTTGTAGTCATTGAATTGAAATCACGTTCAATTTGTAAAGTCAAATGAACACAACTTTGGTATAACTATTATACTCTCAAAGGAACACCTTACTTAATTGAGTAAACTAATCAATCGAAAACATTTTCTGTCGAAAATTAGATGCGGACATTTTTAGTAAGAATAAAATTTTCTGTGTTTCTGATAAAATCGAAAGAAACCACCGCGATGCTTGTAAAGGGTGGTTTTTGATCTTGAAATAGATATTTACGTTACTAGTCCGGTAAGTACTCGTTTCGAAATTCCGGACTCGGCTTGCGCCTCGTCCGTAAACATCTCACTCGTACTGTAAAAGTTTACCGGACGTGTGACGTATAACATTTTATTTCATACTGCTGAAAAACAAAAATGAACAGTGAGAAATAAAATATCAATCTTTGTTGAAGTGCTACAACAAAAAAATAGGAATGTATCAGCAAGTAGCAACTCCCTAATGAATAATTCATCCAATGGAGCTCCTGGTATCCATATTCATGGGAACGAAAATTTAACGGTTAATATTAATATTAGCAATAATTAATTTCTGTGTATTGTTTTGCTGTTGAATTTTTAATAAACGTATTCATGCTTTTGACGCATAACTGAGTTTTCAATATTTACAATCCGGTAAAATTTCATTACGGGATAGTAGCACGTAATGAAATATTACGTGCGCCTATCCTGTAAAAGTCTATTTTCCGGATTGAAATTAGGTACGTAAAGGTATGTCCTATGATGCAGTATGAAATAAAGACTCCTCTTGGACCGTACCTATACTATGCATTGCCTAAATCTCTCTTCACACATGTTCTCCTGATAACGAAAAATGAATTCAAATCTGTGAAAGCGGGGTAAAATGGAACTCCACTGTCCAACCCATTCTTTTCGACACCAATCAATAAATATAAATACGAGTATCCCATTACAGCTAACTCTACCACTCATACATATCCCAACTAAACGTTTGGCAAAACTCCCACACCATTAGCAAGTTTCGTTTTCTAACTCATAGAAACCTCTGGAAATTTCTGTTGCCTTGGTCAATACGAGCTGCATCAAACGTTTGTTATTATGTGGTAATTGCTTCACTGGGTTGGAGGACAAAAATTAATCAGCGAATTTGATGAATATAATGCAAAACTACATAGGTAGGAATGGAGAAACTATTTGATCCATGGAAGTGGTTGAAATAGCTCCCATCATATTATATTCTCCTGATCGAAAGTATCACTTTCGATCTTTAAGGGAACAAAAAAAATATCTTAAAGACGTGTTTGTTTATCGAAAATACTGGGAAATTACATCAATCAATCGATTTCTTCTCATTGATTGCCTGACTATATTAGTGAAGAATATGGGGAATACTCGGTAGGTATACTATCTAATAATTTGAAGGTTAAAACATCTTTGAAAGTATGTTCTCCTGATCTTTTGTAGGTTGGTTATGCTTTTCTCTCTGATTGAGAAAGAACTGATTCGAAATTCACAATGTTTTTCATAATTCATATGTGATGGACGGCCAAAAGTAACCCAATAGAGCAAATTTTCATCTCATATTCAAAACCACAAGGATTTTTTCTGAGTGGAAAAGTATTTTCTGAACACCAATTTTTTTTGTTCATAATGCAATGTGTTCAAAAATAGTAACGTGTATCTATAGTGGATGCAATTTTCAAAAAAATATGCGGGAACATTAATTAACAAATGAAAGAAATAATGGAGAAACTTTATATTATGGTGCATACTTCCGTTTGATGAAGCGTCAAAACCACGTAACTCCAGTATAGATAACAGGATATCATAACCTAGTGTAGATAACCACCTAGAAACTCGTCGAATTGAGGAGTCCTTTGTATGTATGTAGGTCGAAAATGCAAATATGATTCACGATTCCAGTTGTTATAACAGAGCAACATAGCCGAGAACAGTCTGAAGAGTGGTAAATATAATCCTAGAACAAAATGCAAATATGATTCATGAACAGCTCTATGTTCACTGGGATTTCATGATAGAAGAGTAGGTAGGTGACTCGATATTTCAGATACTCGGTTAACAACAGGTTTGATATCAGGAAATGAAACGAGGCAAACAGAATATGAGAGTGGTGGGATATCTTCCATAACGTACCTACAAATCCATCATAGCTGATATCATCACAAAATCGAACCTGCATTTTTATAAATTCCATTCCATCCTGTATGTTCAAACACACTGCTTTCCCCTCCTAATACCTAGCCTGGCGTGAATTTGTTGTGACTGACATCTAGATAGAATTAGATTTCCACTTAGAAGACAAAAACCTCTCCAACTATGATCAGGGTCTCAGAACCATGCAACAACCATTCATGTGGATTAGGATTTAGACGTCAAATTTTCAGGTGAAAAGCAGGCAAATTCAACTAGGTTTGCAGACCTGCTTCTTGATCTGGTGCCAATAGACAATCGATCTCATATTGGCCCAACGATTATTTTCACAGAGATAAGAGTTCCTCCTTAGAACCAAAACATTTTAAACGACCGACCACATAACCTGAATTAGCTTGGAAGGACACATCATACATCCTGGCTATTAGTACTATAATTCCCCAGGGGGCACTAGTATCCAAATAGTTGCTGGTAATGCAGAAAGCAGCATCCTTCTATCAGGCAATCATGTTGGCAAGTGGGATATATCAATACGAATACAGCTCGAAGTCAATGAAACTGAGTAGTATACCTTCTGGCAAGTTATGTTTTCCTGCTCCGGAATAAGCTTTGTGTAGCCACAATTGTGTGTGGACACACATGGCGAGAGGAAGGAAAAATCACATGCGTAGAGGGTAAGTAATACTTTTTTTACACATATGACCAGGGCTTGCCTGTCTTGATAGGTATATGAATAATAAATATTCTCATAGAATCGAGACATGCATTGGATATAATACGTCAGTTTGCACTAGTGGGTTCAAGAAAAATGTCTCAAAGTTTTCTTCGAAATTGTGGTGACAGACACAAGAACCGATCTTCTTCAATAGCACACCATAAACAACAAGAGGTAGCGGAGTCATGTTTGGGGGCTCTTTGCAATTAATTTAGATTGTGATTGCATAGCAATAACGATATGGAGGAACTGATGACAAAGTTTTATCATCAACAATCATGTTGATGAAGATGATTATGATCACTGGGGCAAATTGACTGAAACCCATAACACACAATGCTGCACTGCTTCAATTTCATCAGGAGAACATGATCCTGAAAGAGATATTTTTTTGGTGGCTTGGACTGAACTACTTGAATTACTGGGTAATTCTCAGTGGAATGAATTGAGGGGAATTGATGATATGGATGTAGTAGGTACATATTATTTCAATCAATATTATTTGTCTTTTTCGAAATATAAAAAAGACAACAAGGAACGGAATCAAACAGCTGGATGGATAGCTACAAAAAGCTTATTTTGTAGTGAGATAGCAGAAACTCGAAGAGGTATGTTTGTTCAAAGAGGATATTTGATTATCAGAACAAATTTCATCAGGACAAATTATTCCGTAATCGGTGGTAAAAACATATTCAACTACTCAAAAGTAAACAACA
Organism: Gastrophysa polygoni; assembly: GCA_963576655.1. NCBI lineage: Eukaryota > Metazoa > Arthropoda > Insecta > Coleoptera > Chrysomelidae > Gastrophysa > Gastrophysa polygoni. The sequence goes on from OY755084.1 coordinate 982,801, forward strand.
ATGTGTAACTCATGATGGAAATAATATCATTCCATTTTAAATAATTTGCAAACCTAATCATTATCTTTTTCCAGCTTTTGGCGTGGGAAACTTTTCTGACTTGGAAAACTGAATGTACCTACGACCTCCTCGAATAACTTACAGACTGTGAAATCATTAGTTTATTGTTTCTTTTCATCCCACCTGAATCCAAAGTCGAATATAATGCATTGCAAAAAAGATCAAACCTGTACAGGTGTTCATGTTTTCTTTCTCGGATCATTAATTGAAAGATGATCAATTCACATATTGAACATGCATGCATTTATGGAATGAAAATTCAAATTTCGACCATCGGGAAAATCGAGAAAAAATGTTGAAACAGCCAATAGTTTTTCGGCTCAAAAATATCCACGGAATCCCCTCAATAATTTTTCAGTGTGAACGAACAGTGTCCTCCCATCTTACCCCATCACATAAAGAACTAATGCTTCCTTTCGATCAGGACAACAGCAAAGGCAAGATATCACTTCCTCCTCATCCAATATAGTGCGCTCCCGAGCAATTGTTTGTGATCCTCTCGAGGTTATGTTCTCCTGGTGGAAAATCTGCTGGTGAAACCTGTCAGACGGCCGTGATGCTTCGAATGAAGGGCACTGACAGCTGGCATTTAGTGGGCTCCAGCTAATGATTTCCTTTCTATTTGAACGAGACGTTATAAGAATCTCCTCCCCACTCCAAATGATTTTACTCTACACAGAAAAAAATATAGCGGGTGGCTTTCCAAGTCTTTGATGAAATTGATGTTTCCTCAACCAGTACTTGAATGAACAGTCAAGAATGAAAGTAATCCGTAGATATGTCATCATTTATGTTATGCTTTCATCAGTCAACTACATACGTGGGCTGATTTCTACTCAGCTCAGAGTTGACCAGTGTTTGTTTGTGTATAGTTTGGATTAGTTTGTTTATATGTGCTCGGCGTGTTTATGCTTGAGGAAAACTATTTAGTTGGAGCATTTTCAAACGTAAAGATACGTACATACTAAGATTACTTACACATTCTTCTGAAAGAACCAAGATCTTGAAGTCATATCTGATGTAGTTCGAAGAGATGAGAATCCAGAGTGATAGGAAGGAAGGTTTCGATTGTTGGCTCTTCTCTACAGACTTCCATTCAGCTCAATTTTTCGATAACTTCGTCTTGCCTCTTTCACATTCCTTATCGAATCGAGAAACCAAAATCCAAAATCTTCGTGACTATACACATATATTAATCGGAATTGTCTGACAATTTCTGAAGGGTGATAGTACTCATGAAATTGGAGAAAAAAGTCAGCAAATTCCTTCCTGAATTTATAACACCATTTCAATAGTACACATATTATTTTTCTCTGTGTGGTCTGAAAATCAATTGTCCCAAGTTACACGACTGCTTTCTTGCACTACCTGCTGCTTTCTGTTTTCTTGATCGTCCCGAAGTTTTTCGAATTTTCTACATGCATCTTGCGCCATGCCTTTTTACGACTTACTATCGATCATCTCAACAGTGTTGCCAGGCCATTGATTAGCTAGACAATTTGCCAGTTTCACAAAAAACGTTGAATATTGATCCACACAAACCATGAATCTCAAGTGATTTCATTCGATATAATTATTACTTACAAGTGAATTTCCAATGGAAACTATGTGAAGTTGTGAGTTGGGAAAAAATAATTGAAGATGGAGTACCGAAGGGATCGATTCTGGGTCCAAAGTTATCACTTGGCAAACGAAAAATTTGAAACTAGATGAGACAAAAACCTTACTCAAGATGTGGCAAAAAATATGATTGATATGTTTCGTTCGTGAAATGCCACATGTGACGAGTGCAAGTTAGAAATATCAAATGAACGAATCGAAGTATGGGAGTAGGACAAATATTCGATAACTAACGGAATGGAAACTCCTAGAGGTTGAGATTTGTATCAAGATCGACTTCAAACGATTAATCTTCGATCTACACTGTCATTCAATTCATTGAACACCTGGTGATATTTGAACCGTTACATAAGTCCATCCATCGAGTTGCAAATACGTGAATTCTCGATACAATGCAAAAAAGCAATGATAATGAGCCGATAGACGATATTTCTCTCATATTTCTTATTCATTGAACCCTATCACCCCACCTGAGAAATGACATGGCATATTTACGCAAAAGAATTTAGGGTTAGACAACCTTTAATGTTGTATTAATTGTTAAATTTGCAACTCATGACTATTCATAACTAATTCATTCTCATCGTGAAGTCAATCATGCAACCCTTTTGAACGTGTTGAAAAATTGGCAGGTATATTCCAATATTTCTTGAATAGACAATCGATGAGAGCGATCATTCATTTTGTATGACCTAAAAAATGAGCATCGGACCCTTCAACGGCATTTCTTTTGGCGTAAAAAAAGGAGACAAAGGTCGTGGAAAAAGCGCAGTCTAGCATAAATATATTCCATATTATCGAAGGCTGTACCTATTTGGTAGTTATTGAAAGAAAAGTACAAGTCATACTAGGCATAGCAGAGTCCTGTGAGATCGGAAATATATCTTTGGAGGGAGTCTTTTCATTGGGGTTAGTTGAACTTGCGAATACATCAATCAAATATCATCAACCAAAAGTATTATGTGACAGCAGTATCTATTGTTTTTCTTTGTTTTTTCATTGATCACTACATAACAGACACCTTCAGAATGTTGAAGACTAATATTGGTCCAAATCAAATAAATCACAAAAAAGGTGTTACTTTGATGGATTGAACAATGTTCTGAAAATATCCCAAGATATCTTTTGTGTTCGACCAATAAGTTCCTACGAATTTGTGGATTGTTTGATAATGAGGGCTACCACAGGATGTTCCAAAACTCCTCCGAAATCTCTCGTGTACCGATTCTCCAGACAAAAATTAGAAAAAACAAAGTTCGAAGCTAGAAGAAAACGTTCAGTGAATACGATCAGATGGTCTACAAGTATTATTGGAAAAACATCAAAGAATGTCATCAAGTAGGGTGGAAATCGCTCTAACTTCTTTTTCCGTTGAGAAAATAATCTGAGCTGGCAACCGTGCAAGCGTACCAAGGTTTCCGACAATATGCCACAATATTCATGTTCTTCCTATAATAAAAATACTCACTTGCAAAGGCTTCATTCCATTTCCAAGTGCTAAAGGCTAGTGGGTTAGGCTGCTTGGATAATGACCGAAAGTATGTATTATAAAATGCCAAACACTCACACACATCTCCTGGATCCAAACCCTTTCATTCAGACTTTGATATCGAATGCAACTCGTCAGGAGACTAGGAGAATGTGAGAGTTCAGAATGGAAATCGAACATATGCTTTTACTTTGTTTCTAATGCACATACACATTGAGATCATGAACAGTGCTTCTGAATCAAGTTGACAACTCAAAAAAATCGATTCTATTGTGAACTAGTTAGTTATTCATTTGTCGAACAGTGAAATTAGTGGTAAAAAGATTGAAAATGAAAGAACCACTTCACATGACACATGACACAACACTCACCAAATCATTGACCTCTCTAGATCATCGTAGAAAGATCGGCGATCTTTGCCTTTTTTATAGGTACTTTCACGGTCGGTGCTCAACGGAAATATCATCTATTATGCCACCACGCGCGATTCCTAGTAGACAAACCAGACGAGCTCAAGCTGGTCCCCTACACTGTCAGGCTCGAGACTTGTCGAATATCGCTATACCAAGCATCATTCATCAATAGAACGGCAAAGTTGTGGAATTCTTTGCCTAGTGAAGTCTTTCCTGATGCTTACAACCTCCAAACATTCAAGAAAAATTCCAACACCTTCCTTCTTTCCCAAAATTCCACCGCTGGCTAACACGATGTTCCTCGAACATCATAGGTTTCCCTTTCGTGTTGTCCACAGATAAAAAAAAAAAAAAAAAATTTTGAAAGAATATCATCTCCCGAGCATTATAAATAATGTCTACTTGATCACATTGCCCATGACATATGTTATGTTGTTAAGAAATTATAATTCTGTTGTTTTATGTCGGAATTAGAATTTATTATTCATATGTACATTTTATTATTAATAATATACTCCCGGTTTAACCGGCAATGCCATCAACTTCTTTAATTTAAATGGGACACCCCATATATTTTCACAGATTTCAGAAGAGCTTGTTATTTCGAATTCATATATACTGAGTTCAGTGTAAGAAATTTGTAACAACAAGGAATAGCACTTTAATCAACCTCCTTTGAGTTTTTGCATTAGAGCAAAATACTATTTAGATAAGAAATTTTAATAATGATCGGTTATGGTGATTGTAAAATTTATTTCCGTCAATTAGAATTTGACAAAAAGAGTACTCGTATAGAGTACTAAGAAGACTAGGTCAAGTAACAAACCCCCCGTTGTGACATCATGAATTCGAATTTTTCTATTAATTTCAATTTACTTTTGAGTATCATGTTCAATGTACTTCCAAATGTACCTTCGCAATAAATGAAAATTCATTATATATATGAATAAATTTATTGTATACTCCGTTGTGGACTCCAGTCTTCCGTGGTATCAGGGAAATATGAAATCCATGTGGTTCACGCATGCCAAACTCATCATGTCCGTCCGGATCGTATCAAATTCACAAACCAACAAATCTACCTACCATCGAACAGGATAACATGATTCTAGAGAACTGATGCTTCACCGTTCCAAAGCGACTGAAACAGAATTACTTCGTGCTCGACCTGTTCCTGGAGATGATCTCCTGATGCGAAATATGGAGTTACGTGGTTTTGCCAGAATAAGAACGAGATCAGACTCGTCAGATCCGTTTGTCAACAGTTTTGGGTCTTCATTCACAAAACTGGATATGGAACCAGATATCCCCAGATGAACTCGCAAGTAAGAGTATTGAATGTCTACGTTTCGTATTTTACAAAAAATTTTTAGTTGCTACAAACTCCAAATACAAATACAAAACAAATTCTGCTCCACAAAATGAAAAATATTCGGTTCTCGAATTTGCCACCCCCTAAAATATGACGCCTTAGGTACAACTCTACTCTGCCTGTTTTGGTTTTGGCCTACCAATATTTTTTTTTGCTCATTTAATTTTTCTACCACACACACACACACACAAACACAGTGAGGGTTTTTTTGGGAACTCAAAGCCAGGCAATTTAACCAAGTCTCTTCATATTACAGAACAGGAAAACATGAACAAAAACAAGAAATGTTTGCCATCAAGTAATGAAGGCTTCGAAAGTCAACTACAAAACCTCGTATCTTCTCTTTCGGCATCAGGATAATATGATAAGCGATATGTTGATATAAAGAAAAGTCAACCCCAAAGGAGGTTTCAAAAAACAACGAACCTCAATACTCTCTCTGATTGGAGGAATCAGCAAATTATATAGATTTTCTGTAATTTTGCTATTTGGAGAATCACATTTTTGATCTCCCCTATTTTGTGAGTCATTTTGTCGTGTTGTCATTTTTGAGTCTCATTTGTTGTACTTGACATATTCAATTTTTCCACCACAACTTTATGCGATTTTTTATTTGCTGAAAGCGTCAATTTACACCAAGTCACTTCATATTATACAACAGGAGAACATAATCAGAAAAAGTATATTTACATTGATGCGTCGTATCCCACATTGTCAGCTACAAAACCTCGTATCTTCTCCTTGAGGATCAGGATAGTATGAAAAGCGACGTGATATTCTTTCTATAGTCGTTATAAAACGAAATAATCCTAGCAATGCAGAACCATCTATAACGACTTCCTGTTGAACAGGATAGCATGAAGAGAGAGATGGTGTTCTAATCCATAGCGCTCTACAAATTATGCTCTGTATAACATGCAGTCAAAAGGTAACTCAAGTTCCAAGACGATGGATACAGGGTAACTGAACTAAAAGCATTCGTGAGTTGATTCTTCAGCCGAAGATCAGTAAAAAGTTCATATCAACATAATGTGAAGCTCACTACCAAACTAACTAGTTATTGATTAACAGTCAACAAGAAATAATTCATAGCACGTTTTCATGACTGAATTCTGAAAAAAGTGTTGAATATATCAACCATCCAATCGATACAAATGATTTCAGATGGATGAATGGAATTAGTTTATGCAAATTCTGTGTCGGGGTTTTCGTTAATTTCGATTCGAGTTTTTCGGGAATGAAAGTCAAAAGAGTTACCTTGAAATCTGTGTGTCTTTGGGTTTGTGTTGTGTGAGTGTGTTCACGTGAGTAAAGGATTTGGAGGATCATCATTAGGATGGATTTCTAGCATTTTGCTGCACTACAGTATGAATTCAACAAGTTATTTATATAGTAGTTGACGTCGGAAAGAGTATTTTTGCACGTTTGCACTATTTTACGTTCTACTCTAGTCTAGTCTAGTCTTCCACTTATATTGTTCTCTCATTAGCAATTTCAATATTCCCATATTATATTTTTCATCTTCCAGCGGTCCCTTCCAATCAGATGTTATTCTGTGTAACACCCAATTCCATTCATAGGAATTGATTCAATTCTCGAGGCATTTCGATGTCTCTACGTGTTCATGTTCTCCTGGTAGTGGAGATTCAAATAGGCGGTTGATTTTAGCAACAATTCCACCACCACCACCTCCTTATCTGACAGAACCCGCAAGCTAACTACCGACAATATTATCGAATTCTTCCCTCATATACACACCCCTCTGTCCTTCATTTGCCCAATTCAAGTCGTGTGAAGTTGCAGCGCAAGTTTGAGGAACACAGGGCGTTTGGGATATAGTGCAGAAAACTGAAAGAGGATCCTATTTGATACTGTATGTACTAGGACTAGGCAAATATATCGATAATGATCGAAAATTATCGATAATATTGATGAAAATTCCTACAAAAATGTATCGATCCATCAGTATCGATATTATCGATATCATTCCATTTGGAATCTTGAAAATAGTATAGTATTTTATAAACTGTGACCATGGAGTGACAGCTCTTGTTAGTTTGGTAAAAATATCGCGTGATTCGTGTTCATGGCCAGCCAGGATTTTTTATATTTCCTTGGGAAACAAACCATTTCCAGGAAAGCATTCAGGTGATTACACAATTTTTTTTATTCCAAATAGATTGGGCGAAACATCAAATATATATTCATTTTTTTTGGGGATATTTCTCAATGCAATAATCTGTTCGAAAGAATCGGAAGCATTGAAACGCAAGTTGAATTTTAAAAAAGAAATCACTATAGTTTTTCTTGTCAAAAATATAAGCCGTCTTCGTAGTTTTGACTCTGATCATTTGATTGATCATTTAGACTGAAGAAATTCACCAAAAACATTTAGCAAAGAATCACAGGTAAGGAATCTTTAATTCCTACACACGGAGTTGAATCAAAATCGGCGAAAAGAATTTTGAGTAATTGATGAACACCAGATTTTTCATTAAACTTTGGACACCCCGTTACTCGAAAAGGGAGCAAGTTAGGACACAAGTTTATACGAACTTTTTAGCATGAAATATGACTAGGAATCACTACCAGAAATCACCAATGACATCATCTAAGTCACACCCTGTATATTAAAAGACGTAGTACTCACTACCTGTTTGTGCGCATTGAGAAAATAGGCACTTTTCAACCTACAAGTCACGTGCTTGACCAGTGAACGGATACCCACACATGAAATTATAACCTCAAAGCGTAGCCTACCACAGCCACCCATCAAGACTACTCAATTATTTTCCAGATTGACCGACGAGAAAAATATGCGAGATTCACCTCTGATGCTGAATACACCGGGTGAGCGGAAAATATATACGTCATTTCCCTGATGAAGCTTATAAAAACCAGAAGAGATCTCTAAGGAGCTGGTTGACAGTTGCAACAATGAGTAAACAATAATTATTGGAAGTTGAGGCTATTCTGTCATTGTAATTTCAAACCATCCCATATTATAGATTCAATGAGGAGTTAATTCTTCGTTGTAACTTTGAATTAACTGAATTACGGTTGCAACTTTGAGTGAAAAATAAATATTGGAAGTTGCCACTGTAAATTATTGGCTGATTTAGAGCAATTAACCTATTTTGAAGAGGCTATTGTGCAGTTGTCAATTTCAAATCAACCCTGTAATTTGCAGGTGCAATTATGAATAAGGAGTTGATTCCACATTCCAAGTAACAACTTGGAATCAATACTGAGTAAGTCTAGATTGAATTACAGTTGCAATTGCAAATTGAAAAGTGATGCAACAGGAGCTGATTCAGAATTAGAGCTGTGGATCAGAAACTACTGGAATACAATCTAAATATCCCCACTCTTGTGATCCGTAGAAAACATAGAGATCTTATTCTGCTCTTCAATATTATAAATGGCAGATACGATTGCCCCAATCTCCTTTTGAAAATTAATTTCTTGGTACCTTCTCGGTCAACTAGACAAACTCAAACATTCCACATATCTTTCCACAGGTCCAACTATACTTTCAATAACTTCATCTCACGAACACTCAGATTAGCAAATTCTCTCAAGGAGCTTCCATTATTTGGTACATCATTAAATAGTTTCAAGGCTCATCTTAAAAAAATCAACTTCTAAACACAAATAGTTATTTTGAAAAATGTAAAGCACTCATATTATGACATATTACCACTGTACTTTATATTCTATCTGCTTATACAATGTAATTATCTTGCTTATACAATGTAATAATTTTTCCTAAATGGGCTCGCCCGTATGAATAAATAAATAAATAAATAAATAAATTTACAATTGCTGTGCTGAGCTGATTTACTGTTGCCATTTCAGAGTAACTTTCAATTCTAACCTTGTGAATTTCGATTTGATGAAAAATGCCGAATGAATTACAAATCTCAATCGAGCTAAATTTCCAGTTCCAACTGTCAATCATGAAGTAGTTCATGGTAGTCGATACCAATGAGGCAAATAGGTACGAAAAACATATTGATGACGTCGATGTTTCCTTGTTGATGAATCTGACAACGTTGCCACTGAATAAGGGCTCCATTTCCTGGGCTATAATGCATATCGAAAGCACCGAACCTATATTATGTTCGGTATATGATTCTTTCTGTAATGTCCGATGCACGTCTCGAAAAGATATATCGAATCAATCGAGTAGGCGTGTATCCAATGAACTGATTAAGATATTTCTGTGGTCGGACGCGTGGGAAATTCAGTTTTGTGGGTGCAATAACGCCATTGCTTGATATTTTCAACGATACCTACCGCAGAAGCCAAGTGCATTCGGTATATATATATATATACCATGTGGCCCAAAAAATATTTCCCCGAAAATTCCACACATGTGATTTTTAACCAATCAGAACGTGTATTTCTGTCAGATCACCATAGAAACGGATGGATTTTATCGGAAATTTTTTCCTGGTGGGTACTCAACAGCGAATTATACTGGAATTGTTTTTCACGTTTATAATGACAGGTTTTGTAACTCGATAAAGACGAAAATTGATGTTGTTGAAAACACATTTGGTGTGGAATTTTCTCACCGAATTCCACACGAGTTAAAATTGAATCCGGAAATAATTTGACCTCTAGTGGTATCACTAGTGAAAATAAGCATCTAAACTGTATAAAAATCGATAGCCTTGCATTATAGGAAGGAAATTAGGAAAAATCCAAAGGAACAGCCGAAAAATTGATGGAATATATTAGACCATTCGAGTGGCGCATACAGGGTGTTGTCAAAGTTAAAGGTCGCCGTTATGTAAACAAAATGAGCTGAAAATTTCATCTTGGCAATAGAAAGGTTGAGGATGAATATCAATTAACACTTTGCATCAATATGCAATGAACACGTTTAACAAACAATGTGTTCTTTGTGTAGGAAACAGGCTACACAGGGCCAATTAGTCACAACATGCATTATCAATACTTAGAGTATCTGCTATAATTACAGCTAAAATATATTGTAATTTGTCTTGGTGTATATTCGTATCACATGCTTTTAAATTTGTTTGTGCAGTACGCTAAGTAATGTCTATTCACACAATCCCAATTGGCTTTCAATTTTCGAGTGGTATACAGGGTGATGCAGTCTCGAGGTCCACTCACACACATTTTGTGTTTTTGAAAACCCGATACGAGCATCGAGTCCAACTAGATTTGGCAACATTGGAGCAACTAGAACAATGACAACTAGGGTAGCGGTCTAACTACAGGATGGATAAGAAACTTTGCAGAATGATTGAATTTCCTAGAATAGCTACATAAAGTCAACAAACATTAATCGAGAATTATTTTTTGCGAAGATCCTTTTGTTTACTCTCCGTTGTTTACGAGATTGAATAGTGTGATATATCTGGCATCGTCGTCTAGAGATAACGTGCGTTGAACAAATTTAATAAGTTCAATATTTGCACTCCTGATAATATGATGTGTGATCCGTGAGAGCTGAGAATCAGCTATACAGGTTGTTTGCTTCGTTTTGTGACAATATTTACTTCCTTTGAATTTCTGTGTCAGCTCATCGATGTTGTGCCGTACTCTTACTCGACAGTATTTCACGAAAAATATCGAATCATCTTGGGATTGACTGTGGTTCCCAACAAGAACATTATTTTCCCACACGAAATTCGTAGATGAGGCGTAATGTTTTTACTTAAAGTGTGTCCACCTTAGAGATGTACCATGTTTAGGTATTTGGAATGTACATTTAAAAAACAGGTGATTTTTTTTGGGTATAATCTTAATAAGGATCATCTACTAATATACTACTGTGGAATTTCGCGGAAAAAATCTCAACAGTTCATCATTGAGGATCAATTCGGACAAATTCTTACAGAATTACCGAAAAAACTATGAGTACCACATTATTTCTTTGATTACGTAATGATCATTATCATACCGAATAAGTGTTATTTGAAGTCAATACTTACAGCTCCATATGATTGTAAAGTAATGAGTATTGACTGAGTATGTATTTTATTGGGAAAAAAAATCACAAAATCAAAATAATATTCAGATACCTACTCATTTTTTTCCGACATACTGTATTTTCGAATGGAGAAAATCGATTGAAACTGATTCAAAGTGATCCTCGATGATAAACTGTCATTATTTTTTTTCTTAAAATTCCACAGTAAATATTCCTCATCACTTTCGAAAGAGAAAAAAAAGGATAATAAATTTTCTCTTTAAAGATGATGAAAGTCTGTACGGGTACATTTCAGGTGATCCTGATTCACAATACGTCATTATTTGTCGTGAAAAAAGTCTCTAATCATTTTGAAATACGAAATAGTAGTTGATCGTATAATTATAATGATGTAACAGTGGTCGTGAGTGGTGGGGATTCAAGGTTGACACACTGTAGTTCAGGATTCCATTTCGAGAAAAACTGCTATTCCAAAGAAGTAGGGCAGAAGAAATCAGCATCAGATTCATTTTCACAAATGGTTTCTAATTATTTAAAAATTGATATAACTTCTCAAAGAAAAATATCATTCCATCAAAATCAACATATATGAATAACGTTTTTAACTAAGTATATTTACATACCTCCATGTTATACTCAGACCAACATTTAGCGAAAATTACTGCGGAAAAATTAGTTAGATTCATCGTACTTCATAAAAATCGAATTAAAACTCAAACACAAATCAGCAAACTAACTCATGTCTGATAATGATCCTGGAAACATCAACAGTGATTATAGAATAAAATCAAATATATTTTGCTTCACTACATCTGTTGATAATTTCGTTGACAGAATTGAACATGAAACAATAAAAATCTCAATATTATCTCAACAGGAACACTCAATTTTCTCTTATATAAGAACCACTTCTAGGGAGTTCCTCCCTTCTTCCTTTGAATAAGTGCCTCACTTCAATGTGAATATAAACTTCGGATGATTCGGATTATTGAAAACAGAATGAGTTTGACATTGCCATTGACGTGACGTCAAAAAATGTCAGCAAATGTTGGTCGAAGCATTGGTGAATCAATATTTTATTGGATGAAATGATTGCGCTAGGCCATGTATCTAACTAGTTTAACAATTCGTATTCGATAATTTCAATATAATACGCCAGTTTACTCGGTATTTTGTCCAACATCTCAAAAACCTAATTCGCACTTACGCAATATGCGAGAATATGGTGATAAATTCACACCGAGCTTGTAATTAATGTAACTGAAGCAGTTTCCAAAGTGATAACAAAGTTATTCCAAGATTTCTCAGAGGTGATGAAATATTTTAGGATAGTCGATAGCTTTCTGATTAAATTTTTGCGTGTATAGTATTTATTTATATATTCGCCCTGTATCTATGTAGGATTATTTTCAGTGTATAATTGATGATTTTGATGATTTCTCTATTGCCAAGTACTAATCTGTACTGGGTGTCCAATTATTTTTGTCTTCTGCTGGTTTACGGAGACAACTCGCTTTGCATTTCCGAGATATAGCTATAAAAAGCTCCACCGATAACATTTTAATAGATTCTAAAGTTTTTATTGGATATAAACAGACTGAGTTATTGTCCAAATTTAATTGTGCTCTCAACTGGGGAAGATATGAAAATCAATAATTAAACTTGTTCAATCAGTCCATCCTTCAAGGATGCTTTATCGACTAGTAGGAAATAAAAAGTTTGTTGACGATATTTTTATCAGCACTGTGAGCAGGTGTTGGGTTTTTTATGGATTTCGGACGAATTTTTCGGTTTTTTTGGTTTGTGCTATCCTGACAATTCCGTCACCAATTTTCAGATTTTTGTCATCTTGTAGATCAGAGAAATTGACAATTCCAGTGTGAAAATATTTTTTATTTTGTCTCCAAAGTCAGTAGACAATAAAAACGAAATTACAGTATTTCGCCAAAAAGGTGTTTAGAAAATGCAACAGAAAAGCTTAAATGTGAGAAGACCAACTCTACTTTGAGATGCAATTTCAATTGCAATTGGATTGCAGAAAAAAATCTGTAGTATAAGAATAATTTTCCAGCTTTTTGTGGGATTTTCTCTCCTCGTTTCTAAAAAATAAAGAAAGAGTTATTAAAAATTATTTCAATATATTTGTAGTAAGGACAGTTTTGTGATCTACTCCAAAATGTCATTGCGCTTGAAATTGAACCTTTAGATACCTTAAAGAGAAATTCTCTATTTGTCAGTGACGAAACCGACTGCACATCGAAAAAAAAATTTGCGAAGAACAGTATTTTAATTGTTTTGAGAACGGGAGCAGATTCGTTCCCGGAAAGTCCACCAAGATAAGTAGAGGTTTTATTTTTATTGAATATATTTGTATTTCCAATTTTTTTAAAAAACAAGGTGTCACTGACACATAGAGAATTTCTCTTTTAGGTATCTAAAGGTTCAATTTCAAGCGCAGTGACATTTTGGGGCAGATCGCAAAATCTGTCCTTACTACAAATGTATTGAAATAATTTTTCAATAACTCCTACTCTATTTTTTCAGAAACGAAGAGAGAAAATCCGACAAAAAGCTGGAAAATGAATGTACCACCTCCTCGAAAAACTCACAGACAGTATTCAAGAATATTATTAGCAGTAACATTAAATGAAGATAAGTATCTCCCAACGTGCCCTGTGTAGTGTTAAGATGTTGTGCACCAAATTTGTCCAAAAGTCGATTCGTCACCCTCAAACAGTCGAAATTTGTCCGCTTTTCATCAGGTATATGGACAGGACGTACTTTATTGGCACTATTGAATGAACTGGACGTTTTGGTCCAGGTTTTCGCTATAATTTAGTGTCGAGTTAATCCTCCACAACAATGCCATTGACAGGGCCACCTAAGATCCACTGATTTCGTTGGTTCCTAATCTCTCTTTGACCATTACTTAGTGTCACGTTTGAGATTTCCAACAGAGATAATGCACTGATGTCTATCGATGATTTCGTGAAGCAACGACCAGACATGTTTTCAATAGATGGAAGAAACAGTTTCGAGGATATTGACTGTCGAAGACTATTTGGAAATTGAAGAGATTAATGAAACCTCAGCCGAGAGGTTCAAATGAATTTTCAATTTTTATAGCAAAGTTATAATAGCTTTATTGTCTGACATAAAATGGTGTTTATAAAGCAGAGTACAAAAAGAAATATTGTAAAGAATTAAAAGATGTACATGAAGCATATGAAAGAATACAATGAATGATAGTCAACAACAGGGTGAAGATGAAAAAATATTCAAATGCTTCAAAAGATAAATATCGATAACAATACAATAGAGTATGAGTATATCAGCACATGAAAAATATTATGCAATAAATGAAACTAAAGAAAGTTTCAGAAAGAAGCATTTTCTCGTGGCTGTCCTGAATTTCACATCATCAACACTATACTTCAGATGAGCTAGCAAGTGTTTATACAGGGTGATTCATGAGTAAAGTTCCATATAGTCAAATGGTGAGTGGATCTTGTGGTGTCATACTTTGTGAGGAAATGAGCTGGAAATGAAACTTCTCATGATTGACTTGGCAAAGATCCAAAACGAACAGGAAACTTGGTCAATCTTGTTGTGATATGCCTCTTCAGATGCATCTATCATTTGATTTGCTTGGGAATCGGTCTACGTATAGTAGAATACATAGAATTTCTAGATAAGTGGAACCGTCAGTGGAATTTGGTGTTCATTAAATATTCCAACACATCAGATGACTGAAACTGAAAATGAATGATCCTGAAGCCAATCTTCGTTGCTGCTCTTAAAGATACTGCTAATTATCCTGCTCGTACCAGAATTGGTCAGTCATTAACCTCGCGGTGTGTCCATAATAGGTGGGCATTTTCAAAGCCATCAGCGGAGCATTATGGATATACAGCGTTAATTTTCTTTCGGCCTTTTCACACACCGAAGCATCTCTGTAACGTTCTCCGAAATGAATATCTCGTATCTAATTAACAAGCTTATATTGCGTATGCCGCAAGGTTCTTCGCAAAGCATTCATCTTCCAGCAACATATGGCGAATGGCTCGATATCCCCAACAAGTGCCCAAGTAATAACAGTACCAGTTAATAGTATATCGAAGAATAAAAAAGACTCTGAAAAAATCTTGATCTCTCCACAACAGCTCCAATGTTGATGTAGAAAAATCATTGATATAACTAATGTCCAAAATCCACTTCCAGATAGTCAATATGGGTTTCTACCAGTAAGAAATACTCTAACAGTTCTAGCGACTGTACCCCTTCTGTTATTTCAACGTCCTATGACCAAGTGTTTTGTATTTACTGTCTAGTATAAGTATTTAAAAGAATTCGATTACCGCCTAAGATGCTCTCAGATATTGATTGATGGAGTGTGAGCATCAGAACTCGATTTATTTTTGGGTGTACCACAAGGGTCCACACTGGGCCTTCACTTATTGTCATTTATACATTTGACACATACTTTTGCAGATGATCTTAGTTTTCGTACAGAAGGCGCAACTTATGAATGAATTGAATGTAATTGAGAAATTGTCTGATGAAATTAAAATCTGAAAAAAACATTTTATTTGATGCATTGGTACAAAGTACATTAGTTCAACAAGAAAACTCTACAAAAAAATCACGAAGCTCGCATTGAATGTGAAACAGTCTCGAATTATACTCAAAACGTGTGTAATATATTTATAAAATCATTCTAAACAGAAACAATGATGCATATTGTCAAAGATATTGTTCTACAAGGAAAAATAAGAACAACATTTTCACTATAGGTTCGGAATGATTATTGTACTTGATGTACTCATGTAGAAAACCCTTTCCTCACCTTCGAATTTCATTGGAAAGACTAGTGAAAATTGATGATAAATTTGAAAAAGGAGACAAATAATTTATTCCTATTGAAATGGATTCCCCGACTGTAAATATTCTCAGTGTCGGTAAATTAGGAAATGCCCGTTCATCAGGTGATTCCAAAAATCAAATATGTACCAAATTAGTCTCGAATTTATATTGAGAACATTCAAATCTCCCGCCATTCGACCAGTGGTTCAGCCAGCAGCCACCAGAGGGAGCTGATGTAACCAGAAAATATGAATATTGTATGGGGTGGACATTCATAGAGATTGATTCATTTACGCACTGCTTGCTCAGGGGGGAGACATCCTTTTTAATCTTGTCCATGACGGACAAAACACGTCTATATGGTCAGGAAGAAATCCATTTCTCAACAACAAAGGATGGAAAACTTTGTTTTACATCTCGATCACCAGTGGCAGGTCCAAAAAGTTTATGGCCCTTTCATAGAAGAATGAAGTGCTGGAAAGTTGGATGCGTACCTTCTTGGTCATTGTCCTCTGAGGTTTAAACTCAACAAAACTGGCACTAGAAGATGCAGATTTGAAACTGAACTAAGAGATAAATATTTTTGCGGTTACGAAAAATCAGTTACCACAGCAAAAACATATTATAATAGGGGTTAGCTAAGTTATGTTGGTGTTGAAATTTATTCTGGTTTTATGGAATGGATTTTTTTCTGTCGTTCATAGTTAAGAGTGTTATTACCCAAACTGTACGAAAGCACAGAAGGTTGGTAAGTACTCTTTTGTGAAATGATCAGTCCAAAACCATCAGAAGCATTCACAATTTCAAATCTAAGTAAAAACTTACTAAGCGAACTAACATTTTCTGTTTAATGTTTGTTTAATCAGTTTGATCAATGGTGGAAGTACTGAAACTGATAACAATCAAGGAATTGAAAAAATACTTTCAGTTTAGTGAAATTGATGGAAGATGCAGGTTTTCAATTCGACGAAGAAAATTACGGATGTTGAATAATGTGTCAAATGTTATGTATTCAGAACTCAAATTAGCCTGATGAATTAAAAAAATATCGAAGCAGCATATTCTTACATTGCGATATAGTGGGGGATGAAATTTTAGAGATTTGGTAACTGAATGAACGTTGAGATGTTTGTATTTTGAATATACCCTTGAATCTAATATTCACGCAAATAAGTACGTATTTTTTATATTATAATTTCATGAACAGTGAAAAGTGTTTCAACATTCTGTTACTTTGATAATTTTTCTGGACTCTTATTAGAGCTATCAGTGTGTAATCATGTTGTGATGTAATCACTATGTAATCTCAATGTAATTTTATGATTAGTGGGACGGATAATTTCCTCGGTGCAAAATGGTCACCCCTGAACTACGCCTATGCGTATAATGATTATAACACTTAACGACCATGTGTTCACGCTGCCGAACCATCAAAGGGCATACAACCAGAATAATTTACAGGAAGTATTAATTTCGTTGATCGTTTCAGCTCTGATTCCCAATGAATGAAGACATTGAGAGTGGCCGGATTTATTTTACACATAGTACATACTTTGTGATATCGTGAACAGCTCTGTGAGAGACGGATCCGATCATAATGTAGTCTAGATTTTGATGGTCGTGACGATTTCAAAGGAATGGAACCGAATAAGATGAAATCGATACTTTTGATTCATTTTTTATTTACAACGAAACTGATCAGTGGGTCGATCGAGTCCGTAAGACCGGCCGTTCCGGAGATATGACGCGTCAAAGTGAAAATAGTGCCCTTTTTGGCAAAAATCGCACTTAGGAGCGAGATTACTCCGTTATCGGGACGAATTTAGGTTTTTTGATCTCAGATTCGTTTTCTACAGGTCCGACTCAGTGATTATGATTTTTTTCAGATTTTTCAAACAATAATTAGAAATTTCCAAGCTACGATTATCCGATGAATATGTATCATGGATCTTCTGACATGAACGAAATTTCCCATTTTGCAATCAATCCGTTCAAAATTAGGTAATCTAGTTGAAAATTGAACGAGAAATCGATTGGTGGATCGATCGAGTTCGTAAAACAGTCCGTTCTTGAGATATTGCACTTCAAAGTGAAAATAGAGCGCTTATTGACAAAAATCGCACTTAGGAGCGAAATTACTCCACTATCGGGACGAATTCAGTTTTTTCGATCTCAGATTCGTTTCCTACAGGTCCGACCCAGTGATTGTGATTTTTTTCAGATTTTTCAAACAATAATTAGAAATTTCGAAATTTCCAAGCTACGATTATCCGATAAATATGTATCATGGATCTTCTGGCATGAACGAAATTTCCCATTTTGCAATCGATCCGTTCAAAATTCTGTAATCTAGATGGAAATTGAACGAGAAATCGATTGGTGGATCGATCGAGTCCGTAAAACCGACCGTTCCTGAGATATTGCACGTCAAAGTGAAAATAGTGCGCTTTTTCGCAAAAATCGCATTTAGGAGCGAGATTACTCTGTTATCGGGACGAATTCAGTTTTTTCGATCTCAGATTCGTTTTCTACAGGTCCGACTTAGTCATCGTGATTTTTCTCAGATTTTTCAAACAATAATTAGAAATTTCGAAATTTCCAAGCTACGATTATCCGATAAATATGTTATCATGGATCTTCTGACATAAACGAAATTACCCATT
Organism: Gastrophysa polygoni; assembly: GCA_963576655.1. Lineage (NCBI taxonomy): Eukaryota > Metazoa > Arthropoda > Insecta > Coleoptera > Chrysomelidae > Gastrophysa > Gastrophysa polygoni. The sequence continues at coordinate 1,001,249 of OY755084.1, forward strand.
TTTCGATCGATTCATTTGAAATTCTGTAATCTATATAAAAATTGAACAAGGATTCGATTGGTGGATCGATCGAGTTCGTAAGATCGACCGTTCCTGAGATATTGCACGTCAAAGTGAAAATAGTGCGCTTTTTGGCAAAAATCGCATTTAGGAGCGAGATTACTCTGTTATCGAGACGAATTCAGTTTTTTCGATCTCAGATTCGTTTTCTACAGGTCCGACTTAGTGATTGTGATTTTTTTCAGATTTTTCAAACAATAATTAGAAATTTCGAAATTTCCAAGCTACGATTATCCGATAAATATGTTATCATGGATCTTCTGACATAAACGAAATTACCCATTTTTCGATCGATTCATTTGAAATTCTGTAATCTATATAAAAATTGAACAAGGATTCGATTGGTGGATCGATCGAGTTCGTAAGATCGACCGTTCCTGAGATATTGCACGTCAAAGTGAAAATAGTGCGCTTTTTGGCAAAAATCGCATTTAGGAGCGAGATTACTCTGTTATCGAGACGAATTCAGTTTTTTCGATCTCAGATTCGTTTTCTACAGGTCCGACTTAGTGATTGTGATTTTTTTCAGATTTTTCAAACAATAATTAGAAATTTCGAAATTTCCAAGCTACGATTATCCGATAAATATGTATCATGGATCTTCTGACATGAACGAAATTTCCCATTTTGCAATGGATCCGTTCAAAATTCTGTAATCTAGATGAAAATTGAACGAGAAATCGATTGGTGGATCGATCGAGTTCGTAAAACCAACCGTTCCTGAGATATTGCACGTCAAAGTGAAAATAGTGCGCTTTTTCGCAAAAATCGCATTTAGGAGCGAGATTACTCTGTTATCGGGACGAATTCAGTTTTTTCGATCTCAGATTCGTTTTCTACAGGTCCGACTTAGTCATCGTGATTTTTCTCAGATTTTTCAAACAATAATTAGAAATTTCGAAATTTCCAAGCTACGATTATCCGATAAATATGTTATCATGGATCTTCTGACATAAACGAAATTACCCATTTTTCGATCGATTCATTTGAAATTCTGTAATCTATATAAAAATTGAACAAGGATTCGATTGGTGGATCGATCGAGTTCGTAAGATCGACCGTTCCTGAGATATTGCACGTCAAAGTGAAAATAGTGCGCTTTTTGGCAAAAATCGCATTTAGGAGCGAGATTACTCTGTTATCGAGACGAATTCAGTTTTTTCGATCTCAGATTCGTTTTCTACAGGTCCGACTTAGTGATTGTGATTTTTTTCAGATTTTTCAAACAATAATTAGAAATTTCGAAATTTCCAAGCTACGATTATCCGATAAATATGTTATCATGGATCTTCTGACATAAACGAAATTACCCATTTTTCGATCGATTCATTTGAAATTCTGTAATCTATATAAAAATTGAACAAGGATTCGATTGGTGGATCGATCGAGTTCGTAAGATCGACCGTTCCTGAGATATTGCACGTCAAAGTGAAAATAGTGCGCTTTTTGGCAAAAATCGCATTTAGGAGCGAGATTACTCTGTTATCGAGACGAATTCAGTTTTTTCGATCTCAGATTCGTTTTCTACAGGTCCGACTTAGTGATTGTGATTTTTTTCAGATTTTTCAAACAATAATTAGAAATTTCGAAATTTCCAAGCTACGATTATCCGATAAATATGTTATCATGGATCTTCTGACATAAACGAAATTACCCATTTTTCGATCGATTCATTTGAAATTCTGTAATCTATATAAAAATTGAACGAGGATTCGATTGGTGGTTCGATCGAGTCCGTAAAACCGTCCGTTCCTGAGATATTGCACGTCAAAGTGAAAATAGTGCATTTTCTGGCGATACACGTACTTAGGAGCGAAATCACTCCATTATCGAGACGAAATAATTAGTTCCTATCGTAGATTCATTCTCTACGGGTCCAAATTAGTGATCAGATTTTTTTAAAAATCATTAGGATTTCCGAGATTTCGAAGATAGGTACGATAATCCGGTGTATTTGTACCCTGGCCTTCCTGACACAAACGTAATTTCGCATTTATCAATCGAATCGGTTGAAATTATGCAATCTAAATGAAAATCGAACGAAAAATATCCGACTATATGCCGGAAAATGTTGTAGTGAAAATAGTGCGCTTTATGGCCTGGGGAGTGAGATTATTCCGTTACCGTGACGAATCAAATTTTTCCGATCGCAAATTCGTTTTACCGCGTCCGAATTAGTGGTTGAGAAGTATTTCAGATTCGCGAAAAGTCATTACAAAATTTCGAAAATACGATAAGCCAGTGATATCTTCAAAATGACACCAAAAACATCCACCTAACGTACATAGAATTGCAAAAATTTGGCAAAAACTGCGGAATTTCCATACTTCACAGATTTTTCGTTGGGACATTTCGTAACACATGAATAACTTCTCAATTCTCTATATTGAGAGCTCTCCGAGCTGATATTATTTGCGACCTAACCAAATTTGATGCCAACATCTCGAACGGATCAACAGACAACAACTTGAGGTCGTCACAGTATAAATGAATCGACGAAAAACTGTGATCTCACCTAGCTTGAATCACATTTCATGGGGGCAAATGATTTTCCCCTTTTGGCAGTCGAACGTTCCCACCTACCAATCATCCAACCCACTTTCTGTTGTTTTCTCTTCGACATCGACCTACATCTCGCACGATATGACTCGTCTCATTGCAAATATCGCTTTTTTAGGTCTCGAGTCTTTCCTACGTCTGGAATTCTGTTAATGAGTCTTATTTAATGCCAGGCGCCAGTTTACTTAGAGTTCGAGAATACCTAATTTAATGAGTTAGATTAGGAAACTCGTAATGATTAGCTGGGAGTACTCAAGGGACCCGTTCTCGGGCCCTCAGTCGTTTCATTTTATATCCACGATAAAAATAAATTTTTAACGTGAACAGGCAGTTCTATGTTAATTTCTAACGGAGCTATTAAGAGATAACTTATTCGGGCAACAACTATAATCATCTTAACATCAGCAGATCCCTACGAAACCTAAATTACCGCAAACTCCTGGCAAAAAACGAGCGCCAGTCGAAGCAATAGCCTACTTTTTTATTCATAAGGTCTCCGTTTTATACGGACTCTTGTGTGGTCCTGTATGCTTTGATGAGTTAATTTCATAGTGCAAGGAAATTGCTATAGTTTGTTCCGAAATAATAGTAAACAAAAGGAAGGACCACCTGCTTCTGCATTATTAGGCCACAAACATAATTGAATTATTAGTCAGCGGCTTCTCATCCATCCTTTTTGAGTTTGAAATGATTTTTGAAAAGTCATTTTGACACCTCTAAGTACATGTAGAAATAATATCGGATCTGTACATTCGGAGTAACATTGTGGATATGACTCGTTATATTGAACCCAGATGTTCGTTATGATATTGTTGCACGAAATATTCTTCAACTACAAAATGAGAAATGGTCAAAGACATTAAAACACATGTGTTCTTCTTCTTCAGAGATACTCAATTTCCATAACATCATATATATCTCATCCAAGTATTTTGTGTTCAGAGAATGTATCTTGAAACTGTCATAATATAGTAATAATGAAATCAATGAGCTGCATTCATTTATATTTTATAAATTGAAATAAAATGAAATATAGATGTAACAATATTTCCCGAAAAATTGCGATATTTTCTTTTCTGCACTGTGTTGACCCCCTACTGTAGAAGTCAAGATACGCCGCTGGTATACTGAGGTGGTCTCAGTCGGAATTCAGATCTTGTGAACTAACCGGCAATTTTAGGGAATTATCCTTCATTTGGGGCATTAAAAAGAAGGCAAAGCTAGAGATTAAGTCATTCACGGTTATTACCGTCAATGATTTTCTGTTATCCAAGAATAGATAATATGTAATCGAAATCAGGTACATAATCAATTCGCAAAATCATTTGGCATTTTCCTCCTGTTATATTTCTTTCCAATTCGTAGTAAGGACATATCAATACCTTGTTTTTTGGAATTTTATATAATGTTATATAAGTATACATGGAACCATTATTCATGAGTTCGTTCAATAAGATTCTCTTATGTTTCTTTCTTGATCATTATCTTGTTCTCCTATGATTTCAATAAAATTCCAATCAGTCACTCGATGTTATTATATTCGAAAGCAGTGACATCTCGAAACAGATCGTGAATCCTTATTTCAACTAGTCTAGTATAATATCATTATCAAATGTATCAATTTTTCGAATATCTCTGGGGTTAATGAAGCAGAGAGAACTCTGATCTATTTTTGAGTAATCACCCTGTAGATGAAAAGGCCTGAAGTCCCGCCACAGGAGTCTGTTGACTGAAACCGGTCCCCAAAATTAATGATCGGGCCTTATTTAGCATCAGAATCAAAACACCGACATCACTATCGGAACAGAGAAGGCGTTGTATTCTACACATATAGAGAGGACTCATTCAATATCTTGACATATTTTTTTCCAAATTGGAATATTCTGAAGTGGAAAATACATTATTAGTCGCGTACAATTATCTCAAAAATAATGAAACTGCTTTCGATATTATAAGCCGTGATGATTTTGCACTTATGTGAACCAGATTCATGGCAATCATCTGAATATTGAATGGCTTTTTGTGAAACGATTCTGATACCATCCGGTATAATACATTACTAATGACTGCAATTTGAATGTACGTTCTCAAAAAATGAATAATTGAGATAGTGAGTGACGTACTTGTACCTACTCAGTATGAGTATTATATTTGAGGATTTCCAAGTCGAGTGTAATTTAAATTTTTGTTAACATGGACATGTGTAGCGACTGTATTGACTATCTGAGTGGATATATTTGTCAATAGCAGTGGAAGACTGAAAACAATGATTACCGTCATTATCAACAGCTAGTTGACGTCAATGAAATTCTTTGTATTGTTTTCAAAGAATTCCAGTTGCTCGCTAGATATTGCTAGTCTATCGTCAAAAACAAACATATCTACTTTTCATGCCTTGTGAGTGGTTTTAATTGAGTAAATTGAACAAATTATATTCCAAATCGATGTATATATTAGTGTGTTTATTTCGACAACACATCAAAAGAAAAACCTATAATTATAGTGGAACATAAAAACGGCAGTATTTTATGACAGAAAGAAGGTATATAATCACATCTGGAAGACAAACTGGATACTGCTAATAGAGTGCACTCAAAAACCTGGCTTTCCTTTTCAACAATGTCACATTCGTATATTTTCGTATCCCACCTACACCAACACCTACAATGAATACAGAATATCTAGTTTTTTCTACGCAATGCAAAATTATTTCAGCAAATGGAAAATTTCGAAACGTTGTCACTTTTTAAAAATAAATGCTTCCTTTGCTTATATTTTCAATAGAGGTGTTCAATCTCATCAACCAGTAATCAAAATAGTAACACAGAAATTCTCAAAAAATGTTCATGAATCATCACTAAAATATAGTGTGACATCACTAATCAATCGATTATGACAGGACACGGCGTCATTTTCATTTCTCATCTGATCGAATTTCCCACTGAAACCAACTTTGTAACGATGTTCTCATCCAAAAACAGCTTTTAATAGCATAATTCGTCCTCAAAGTTAGCTCACATGCTTCATTTTCGAATTCAAATCACAGCCCTATGCAAAAAACCCCATTCAAACTGGTGACGTTATTATCATGATGTTTTCTTTCCTCTTCATGTGTTATCACTAGACTCTTGTCAACGCTTCGTGAAGCTTCTAGCCAGCCGTGTTCATACAAGAGTAATTGTTGTCTCTGTCAGAAACTATGAGTATGACACACCAATTTAGTCGAATCGTATGTCGTGATAAATGAGGAACTTTTGCGAATTTCAATAATTATTTGAAGAACGTAGGAAGTACTTAGAGAGAAACGGATTTTGCTGAACATGCCCATTGAGGCCGTGATGGGAATTCAAAAAAAACATTATATTCCAAATTTCATATATTTATATATGTTCCACAATGAAACTCTCAAAAACATATAATTAAACATATTAAATACCAACTGTAATGGAAGACAGGGTGGATATTGCTGTTGAAGGCACTAATCAGCTTACACTCGATAACCTATATAAATCTATGTACAATCTATCCATCGGAAATATACAATAAAAAATCTCGCTCCTGGAAGTTTCCGAAGCAAGAAATATGGCAACGACACTAACACATCTCTTAATACTGGTAAAAAATTCATCATCTTGGATGTCCACAAAGTATCACATTTCCCCCCACGAAGACAAGCTCGCCCTCTCACCACGGCCTCCAAGGCTTCTCGTCCTCCTCCTTCCCCATCACCAACGACAGAGGTTTGGCCTCGCCGAAGCTGGTCTCCACCTCGCCCTCTCACCACGGCCTCCAAGGCTTCTCGTCCTCCTCCCTCCCGATCACCAACGACAGAGGTTTGGCCACGCCGAAGCTGGTCTCCACCTCGCCGAAGCTGGTCTCCACCTCGCCCTCTCACCACGGCCTCCAAGGCTTCTCGTCCTCCTCCTCCCCCATAACCAACGACAGAGGTTTGGCCTCGCCGAAGCTGGTCTCCACCTCGCCCTCTCACCACGGCCTCCAAGGCTTCTCGTCCTCCTCCCTCCCGATCACCAACGACAGAGGTTTGGCCTCGCCGAAGCTGGTCTCCACCTCGCCCTCTCACCACGGCTTCCAAGGCTTCTCGTCCTCCTCCCTCCCGATCACCAACGACAGAGGTTTGGCCTCGCTGTAGCTGGTCTCCACCTCGCCCTCTCACCACGGCCTCCAAGGCTTCTCGTCCACCTCCTGCCCCTCCACCGCCTTCCTCATCACCAACGACAGCGGTTTGGCCTCGCCGAAGCTGGTCTCCACAGGCTCGGGGCTGTGACTGGGGCTGCACCCCGAGGAGCAACTGGCGGCCGACGAGCTCCTCTCCGGCCCTATGGGCACCAGCAGAGGCACGGGCGAGCCGCGCAGCTGGTTGCAGCTGGGCAGCACCAAGGCGATGTCGCCGTTGGGCAGCCTGGTGGGCACCAGCTGCACGCCAGTGCCGCTCCCGTTGCTGAGGACGATGCCCCCGGCCGCGGCCTGCGGCTCGTTGCCGGGGAGGAGGTGCACCTGGACCTGGGACGCCTCCTGCGGCTTGAGGCAGTTGGAGAGGTGCTGCAGGAGGCGGCGCCTCGCGACGGGGTCGAGGCCGGGGAAGCGGCCCACTTCGGAGGCGCAGTCGGTGAAGCCGGCGCGGAATTTGTTGAGGATGGAGGGGTCTGCAGATGCGGACAAGGCGGTTTGCTGGCGCTGCAGGTTCTGCAGGTGCTTCACGGTCATCTCGAGGATGTCGGCCTTCTCCAGTTTGGAGTGTCTGGCAGGCTGCAAGAGATGATCGTGGTTGAGAAAGTGGTACAAGCAGTTCCAACAAAACCTACTGGCATTGTCTGAGATGTTACTATTTGAGGAAATTGGCATCGGAAAGGATTTTCATTTATTTATTTATTTCTTTATCGAGTAGGAAAGTCTAATATACAAAAATACAGGAAATCTGACGGTAATCTCAATATTTGTGAGATTTTCTAATGGTACGCAACTTTAATCAAGAATCTATGAAGTTTTCTGCTATTTCCAGAATTTTTTCATCACAGACTGAGATTCCTAAACTATCAAGATTTGTGGTATCTTCTAGAGATGTTCCGAAAGATTTTTACGATACTGAGATTTTTGGGGAATATTCATGTGAAATTTGATATCAATTGGCGAAATTTCCAAGGTTTGTTAAGATAACAGGAACCATTCGTGATTTGTGAAGAATTCCAGGAATTTCCCAAGTATTTACGAGAATTATCAAAGATTGAGAAATATCTGAAATTTTGACTTTGCGAAGATTTGCAGGATATAACATGAATTGAGAGATTTTCAATATTTGTGAGATTTTCTCATGATGCGCAAGTTTCATCAAGAGTCAATGGATTTTTTCTGATATTTTCTGATATTTCTAAACATCCATCAAGATTTGTGTTATTTTCTACAGATTTTTGGGGAATATTCATGTGAAATTTGATATCAATTGGCGAAATTTCCAAGGTTTGTTAAGATAACAGGAACCATTCGTGATTTGTGAAGAATTCCAGGAATTTCCCAAGTATTTACGAGAATTATCAAAGATTGAGAAATATCTGAAATTTTGACTTTGCGAAGATTTGCAGGATATAACATGAATTGAGAGATTTTCAATATTTGTGAGATTTTCTCATGGTGCGCAAGTTTCATCAAGAGTCAATGGATTTTTTCTGATATTTTCTGATATTTCTAAACATCCATCAAGATTTGTGTTATTTTCTACAGATTTTTGGGGAATATTCATGTAAAATTTGATATCAATTGGCGAAATTTCCAAGGTTTGTTAAGATAACAGGAACCATTCGTGATTTGTAAAGAATTCCAAGAATTTCCCAAGTATTTACGAGAATTATCAAATATTGAGAAATATCTACGAATCTTCACTTTGCGAAGATTTGCAGGATATAACAGAAACTGAGAGATTTTCAATATTTCAATGGATTTTTCTGATATTTTCTGATATTTCTAAACATCCATCAAGATTTGTGTTATTTTCTACAGATTTTTGGGGAATATTCATGTAAAATTTGATATCAATTGGCGAAATTTCCAAGGTTTGTTAAGATAACAGGAACCATTCGTGATTTGTAAAGAATTCCAAGAATTTCCCAAGTATTTACGAGAATTATCAAATATTGAGAAATATCTACGAATCTTCACTTTGCGAAGATTTGCAGAATATAACATTTGTGAGATTTTCTAATGATTCGCAAGTTTTATCAAGATTCTATCGATTCCTCTGAGATTTACAAAATTTGTTAATGGAAGAGTAAGAGATTTCTCGGATATTTCGAAAGATCTATCAACAGTTGTGGTATTTCAATATTTGTGGAATTTTCTAAGGATATACAAAATTGTCTGGATTTTTCTCATTTTGCTATGATTCCAAGAACTTCTCAATGATTCACGAGATTTATCAAAAATTGATTCACAAGATCCGCCAACTGAAAGGTTTTTGGAGAACAGTTATGAAATTTTCTAATTGACAAAATTTTTGAAGTTTGGTAAGTTTCCACAAAAGTTTAGAGATTTGTGAAGATTTTTAGGTGATTCCAAAGGACTTTGTAAAGATTCACGATATTCATTAATTATGTTGGAAATTTAGTATTTTAAAAAGATTCGCAATATATACACAGCAGAAATTGCGAGATTCGAATCAAAGAAGAGAATTGCGAATATTTTTGTCGAATATCGAGAGATTCCTGACGATCCGTAGTAGCTCTTATAGATTTGCGAGGTTTATCAATATTTTTGATTGTTCCCGAAAGATTTGCAAGATCCACCAGAAATTGAGAGGTATTTCGAGATATTTAATATCTTTAGGGATCTTTAGGGTTTTTGAAGATTTGAGAACATTGTAGTGATTGGTAAAAATTTCTTGGGCTTCACAAAATGAATCACAGACACAGAAGATTCATCAAGAATCATGGATTTTTTTCGTATGAAGTATTCGTATGATTCACATATATTTTTGGAAATTCACGAAAAATTACAGGTTTCTGAGAGCTTATCAACATTGAATTGCTTTTGTTTTGATTTTCACGGTTTGGAGAGCTTTTTCTTTCCCCTCCATTCTTTCAATTCGAGATATGATAAAGATGTTGATAAATTCAAGATTCCTGTTATTCGAGCTTGGATTCTGTGATTGGATTTTTGTAAATGTAACCCAGATCAGTCAGAATTCCAAAATCCGAAATTTGGAACTGTGAAATATTTCAGAAACGTTCAGAGTGAATTGATTACATTTTTCGTTCAAGTAGTTATTATTGTGATTGAAAGAATGCGTCGACTTCAATAATGAATTATTTGAAAAACATGATAATCCCACTGACGATTTGAATGACTTTCATTCAGAAATATTAGTTAGCGAAATATACGGAAATAACAGATATACATTGTAAAGATTCTTGCTTGACGCGTGCTTACTTTTGAGGGACAAGCAGATATGCACTTTTCAACACGTGTTCAAATCGATCTAAAAACAATCATCCTTATCGCAAATTGTACCCACGAGTAATACACTTTAACAACCTTCTAATCTAGAATTGTTTTTTGAATGACTTATAGACGTCACGCGAGCATTACTGTTTACTAAAGAATATGGAAAATTACTCCACGAGAACCCGATCTTCACTATTTCATCATCATGTCTGCCTTGAGGTAGAAGCGTGTAAGTACCTATATACATGGTGGCACGCGAAAAACACGGGGTTCGCCACAGCAGATCAATCTAACTCACCCTGTAAAGTTGGGAACCTTGAAAGCGTCACAGAAATAGTAGGTCATGCTCAAACATGCGTTATCGAGGCGATATTTTATCAACACGACATTCCTGCAATACCAGTATGTAACAAAATGGAAAATCACTGCTTACGTTGATTATAACATAATTGATGATGATTTTGATTCGTTCCCAAGTAACAACAACCGCGTGTGTGAGTAGACAATTCAATTCAAATGAATCTAGTTGCGTTGTTGTACTGTTTAGTTTATAGTATTGTTCACAAATTTCGCCGAAGGCTTAGAAAGACGTGAAATGTTCAAGTTTAATTTATTTCGAGATATAATCAATAATTACGTCCTAAAGACTCTATTCAACAGCTCCCCAGTATTGACGAGCTTAAATTGTTGCTACCAAATAAACACGATGAATAAACCTAAAGTACTGGAGTATTCAACCTGGTATCGATACATCTGGATTTACTCGAATAACGTACGTTGTAAAGACGTCACACATGACACATGGAATGATATATACAAAAATCTTTGACGTAACGTTTGAGTTTAATCAATTTCGGGACGTTTCAAAGTCATACAGTCAACAGTAACATCAAGATTACGCCAAAGAAACCTACATTATAAATTCAATTGACCTCCTTCAGCATCAAAAAGCTCAATCTGTGGGATTCTTCAAGGCACCAGAAATAAACACTTTGAACTTCTTAGTGTTCTTGGTGTCAATATTGACATACATGTGGAAAACAATCATTCACTCTCGAGTATACAAGCATCGTTGACGTAACAGTTGAATTTCATTGATTTTAGGACGTTTCAAAGGCATATCTACAGTCAAAAACATTGAGATCCAAATCTCTCAGTTTTGAGATGCTTGATTTTTTGGATTGGATTACTGTTAATCATTCTGGTACCGTTTACTTGAATAATGTACGTTCTGAAGACATATCAAATATTTATATTCATGCAGTACCGTCACATATACGTTCTAAAAACGTTATAATCATCTATTCCACATACTTTGAACCTTTTTTTTTGTATCCTAAATACTTACGTCTTTTTTCATGGCATCCAAAATGAGGGTCTTCAATTCGTTGAGGCAATTGTTTATCCTTGCCCTGCGCCTCTTCTCCATGATAGGTTTGTTGCTCTGTAACAAAATGATATTTTACGTCACAAGTGTTGTAATTGTCATTTCAGTAAAGTTTATTCTAAGCACGACGCAGCATATCAGATCGAGTGTTCAACAAATGCAGTTTATGTAAAAGTGGCATACTATACTTTTTCTACGACTAGTGGTGGTGATATCGAATGAACCTCGACATGGTAAATGACTTGAATCATTATGAAACTGAGAAAAAACAGTAACTGTTTCGAATGAAGTGGATCACAGATTGAGTTTCGATCATTTGCCGCGATAAATAAACATCTGTGAGCTGAAAGCCATTTCAGTTATGTCAGCTGAAAAATAATGAAATGCCGTGTGAACAACAGATAGTCGCGTGCTGTTATTGGAAGGATTCCAAAAGTGCATTCAGCTCGGTGAAATTGGATTTTATTTTTGGTTTGGTTTCCTTGCTCGAGTTCCTCGATGCGTTCAAGTGACTTCGTACGATATAACTCTTTTCATACAGAAAATGAGTTGAAAAAGTTTGAGAAAACCGCTATTTATTGGGGGAAAAGCACAGGAGATGATTTTTCATCAATCAAGACATTCAAATACTCGTGTGACTTTCTATCTGACTACTATTACTTAATTTGTCCACTGAGTATTTGATGTGATTCAACTGAAGTAGAATTATTATTGTTTGGTGTGGCAGAAGCCTTTTGTCTTATATTTAGATTGCATGTACCCGTGATCGAATATCAGAAACACAAAAGTTACTTGTATCTTAAAATCTTCTTTTTAAATATAAAAATATGACGATCATTTCAGTGCCTTTGCAATTTGAGTTTGAGATACCCGAATGAAAAATTTCTTGATAGTTTTTCAAAATTTTCAGCAAAAAAATAAATATATGTAAATAAGTATATCTCACCTATATATCGAGGGCGCACAAACAACTCTTGAAATAGGTGTACACCATGAAATTTTAAATATTTGAGTACTTTTTCGATCGCGAACAAGTAGAATTTAAAATTAATTCGAGTAACTTCTTCATTAAGAACAAATATGAGTATTTTTATCAAATATTTTTATTAAAAACAGTTACTACTAGAGGGTTCTAGTCTCAAGTGTTTTGGGTGAGATATTTGAATAGTGTTGGGAATAATTGGTTTCCTCTTGCTATATTATTTAGGAAAATCCCAAAAGAGTCTTGAAAAAAAAAATGAGGAAATATAAGGTTGAAAATTGTTGGTACCAATAAGTGCGAATATTTTCAATGATTCCTATACAAAGTTGAAATTCTAAAAACGCTCATGACAACTCGATGACTTTTGCCAAATCCACGAAAATTCAATATGAATTCATAAAATAATGGAGGAAATGAAAAATCCACAGAGAGTACAAGTTACTTGAAGAAAGTGATGAGTAGTATGAAGTAATTTGTAGCCATCATTTGAATTTACTTTCACTACTAAAAGATATCTAGAGAAGAGTCTACCTGGAGAAGGTATTCAAAAAAATTGTGGCGCGTAATTGATTTTTTTTTTTTTTCGAAAAACTCACCCTTCTATTTTCGCTGGTCCTCCTAACCCCGTTATTATCCCCGTGTCCAGAAGGGGTGGGCGAGATGCTGTTGGCCTGGATCATGCTGGTGCTCGATACCACAGAATTCATCGTTACCATTTCACACTCACGAACTTCACCTGTCACCACCAACCTGCCACCGACAACGACGTTCGACAACTGATAACCGAACCGACAAACTGTTGACTAGTGGCTGCCGCGCAATAGGCTTATCTGCAGTGTTGCCAAGTGCTTGTTTGGCTCATCAGTACCTGCGAAGTATTGGCCAAAAGTCAGGCACATCTTCGAGACGGACTACTAAGGACGAAATAACTTCTCTCAGCCCCATTTTCCATTGTGAATTTCAAATTGTGATGAATATTCTCGAAGGTTTGGAGAAAAAAAACTCTGGCTGCATGCAATGAGCAGATTCACTTGGGTCTATAAAAATTATATTTTACTGCAAATGATATCCGTTACACTCCACGCAATTATTCACTGATCTGTCCGATTGAGCGAGTTCTCCATCTAGTAATGAAGTCAAAATTTACGAACCACTCACGATACGATTTCTTGATTCTTCACCTCAAAAATGCTCATAATACCTAGTTTACATCCAGATGTACATGGATTTTGTCGAGTTTTTTTATAAGAGTAGATCTACTGCTGATAGAGGACACTTGGCAACCCTGAGCTCCGCCGATGAATAAACAATCCAGCATCTCACGCGAGCAGTGGAGGGGGGATTCTTTTATGAGATGAACGCTTCGGCGTATTCCCAGGCTCGTTCGGGTGCTACCGACATTGTTCGGCGCAAGCCAGAGCCGGCTACCTGTTGATTCGCTCGGGTACCCGACTAGTGTTGCCGAGTCTACTATTTTAGCGGTAGATCTACTGCATCGCACTTGGCATTTCGTTTGAATATCTGTTGAACTGTTCATGTGTCAGATTTCCTCGTGTCGAGTCATCAACTGATCTGGCAACGTGGCATCAATGCTCTCGACTTTGGCTAAATGTCAAGAGATTATCTACTTGCGGCTGCAAGGTCATGATTAGAGGTTTTGCGTATTGATTTCAAGGGTATTTCAGGTATAATCTCGATTTGGGACAGGCGGCGCCGTATTAGCAAGTAGAGAGATAATTGGTCTGACCCCTTTATCCTTATCTGGTGATCCAGGAAGTCCCCAAATCGAGTGCTCGAAGTCTGAAGTGAAGTCTGAGAATTTTTATGAGTCATCGGGCAAACCCTTTGTTTTTCCGACAATTAAGAGGAAACTTTCGAATACGACAGAATGTGGTTCTGGAGGACAGTTTATCACCACATTGGCCGTCTCTATTCGACGAACTAGCGTATCGACAATCCGACGAGTGATATTTTTCGTCAATAACCAGAAAACACTGAAAAATACTCAGAACTGCTGTAAGTTCGAAGTTGTTTGTAACTAGGTACATTATTACCGTTTGTGTCAGAATGGATGCACCGAAGTAACTACAAAACTCGTGTTTCGTGAGATTATACATGGAAAATTCAGGTTTCGTTGAAATATCACGTACCACTTCAGATTTGCCACGTATATTTCGTGAGGTCTGTGTCTCCCGTGATTGCTGTGATTTGGTCGAATGATCATGTGAAAATCACCTTGGTGGTTTTGCGGAAACGAGCTCACCCAATTGGAAACTGCAAATGTGGCCTTGATTTAATACAATTGCTATTCGATCTCGAAGAAGCAGGTTGGTACTCAATTTTTCCAGCAAATACAAAGATTGTGCTAGGTATAAACACTTACAATACATTAAAAAAACATTCACAAAATTTGGCCACCTCATGTAGTTTTGTATACTCATATTAACTTCCCACTACTTCTGTGGGAGTAAGGATAGTTGGGATCTTCGATCATTGAACAGACTAGATAAGTAATCCACAGCCCTGGCAATACAGTTTGTTTGGAAGCAACATCTATAGTATCTATCTTTGTCTAAACAAGGATAGCAGGAGCTGATTCTCCCAGCACCAGTGCCGTGTTGTCAGAGGAGGTCGAATTTATCATTAATTCATGATGGAACCAAATTGAAAATCCGTAACAATTTCAGTGGTACTTTTCAGCATTTCTTGGTGGTAAAATGAACAATGACGAGACACTGTCGCTGCTGACCTATGGGTATAATCAATATAATCTAATCAAATCAATTTAAATTCATTTTTATCCCATTCCATTTGGAAAATTTAAATTCATTTTTATCCCATTCCATTTGGAAAAATGCTTCAAAATCTCGAATGATACGACAATGGTAACTCACCTATGGAATGACGTGTTTTGATCGCCGGTTCGAATTGTCTTCAACACACCTCACAACGTCTCACCATTATATCAAATCACCAAAACAGAGAATAAACTGAGTTTCTGAGGAATTCTGAGTACACAAAACTGAACACAAGTTGAATAATATCGATAAATCAAAACAATAATAATAAATAATGACAGATACCAAACAAAGCAATAATCGCCGTTGACTGTCAATATCAAATTGCGGTGTTGCAACGTTGAGCAAAAAGTATTCACGATATACCCATGCTGGTCCTCGATCCCCCAAGAAAGTAAAATTTCTAAGTCTCAGAATAATGTAGCAATCTTCTATTAATCAGAACTGATTCATAATCGTCATGACCCAAATTTATTATTATATTTGTGCATTGAACTACATGAAGTCATAAATGACTTTAAATATTATGGACTATTTATCACTTTTCGATGATTGGATATGACAACACTGGCGACGATTGGGTACTAATATTATGATAATTCGAGGAATTCATGTTAGCATCAGAATATTTGTTTTGTTATCCTTCTAGTGGGTTTGTTGTTCGGAGGTTGGGATAGTTAGATCCAGATGAGACACACTGTTATTCAAAATGACTCTCATTTTGTCATCGATTTCCTCCTGGATTCTTACGGTAACTAGGGTGTAATTGAAATTTCTTCAACATATTCAACTCACCTATGGAATCATATAGTCTGAACCTTTCTGAATCTGTGTAGGAACTGGCATAGGCTGGAAAGGACAACACCATCTCGAACAAAGTTTCAAAATCCTTCTTTGTTTTGATGGGCTGAAACAATTGGGATTATTCACCAAATTTCAAGATTCAAAAAACAAGTAAAACTGAATCTCTCTGTTTCATATTATATCTTTGACTAAAGAAGTCACTGTAAAAGAAAACAATGATGAAAAATAACTAGAAATGAGCAAAAAACGTCAAAAAACGTCAAAAATGGCAGAACGACAACGGTGTGTCAAATGGACTCTACGAGTTGGTGGTCTATAAGTCTGGTTAGTTCATGCAATAGAGAAACAATCGATTGACTCTATGTGGACCAACGTCCACGTGATAGGCTGAACCAATTAGGATTATTCACCAAATTTTAAGATTCAAAAACCAAGTAAAACTGAATCTCTCTGTTTCATATCATATCTTTGACTAAGGAAGTCACTGTAAAACAAAACAATGGTGAAAAATAACTAGAAATGAGCAAAAAACGTCAAAAATGGCAGAACGACAACGGTGTGTCAAATGGACTCTACGAGTTGGTGGTCTATAAGTCTGGTTAGTTCATGCAATAGAGAAACAATCGATTGACTCCACGTGGACCAACGTCCTTTGTCGAACGAGTCTCGAAAATGCCCCTATTGGAAAACAATGAATTTGTGGGCCCGATTCCTGCGAGAGGTCGTCCGGTCCTGTACATCTCCGGTATGCGGTTCGCTGCGGCGAAACAACCACCGCTGTGTAAAATACGTCGGTCCTGCTATGCTGCCGCTTCGTATACCTGCGACCTGCGTCTGTGTTACAGGTGGGTGGTGTATCCGTGTGACTGGCTGTCGCGGACAAAGACGGAGCAGGCGCTGTTGCCACGTACACCTGTCGATCGGCTAGCAGAATCATGAGAAGGAAGAGAAAATTATAGAGTTTTGCTATTTGGCGATTATACAAAATAAAGGAATAGGTTTCTAAATCGACAGAGTTCTCAAGTTAGTAAGACTGCAACTCTCAAAAACCACCACTTATGTGCACTGCGATGATTTTCCTTATTTTTCGCACAGAAAATTGTTCCTAATTAAATTTTCTAGAATAATGGTCTTTTTGGTTATTTCACTCTGCATTCCGCGCTAAAGCCGAGTGAAAAGTGATATAGAAATGAACACAGATCGCCTTCCAAAGTCTCAGACACATATCAGCTGATCAGTCTGAAATTCAAGAAGCATCACTGTGGTCAGTGAAATATATTGATATCGTGCAAAGAACATATCAAAATATTATTGCTACTTAGTAACCAAAATGCCCATCTAAAAATACTGGAATCCCCTGCAAGATCATCTCCCACCGATTATAAATTATCATCACTAGTCAAGTTTTCGGGGATCGGAGAATATTTCGGGAGACATGGCAACGCCGAGAGAAAGGACGCTCGACGGTCACACGTGCCCGTGTGCGTCACGATCGCGCTCGTGGGAAAGCTCCGCCCCTGACCGCGGGTGGCTGCCGTTCAAAGTGCCGACCGCGTGCCGATGCGCCTCTTCGCCCCGCGCCGCGGCCTCCGCAGATCCGCTGATTCATGGGCGAGCCGATGCGCGAGGCGGCGTTGCCGCTCCCTCGGATTCCGTCAGTAGATCTCGGGAATTTTTTTAGTGAGTCGGTAGAGGGCCGGTGACGTTCGCGATCGTTAGGCAATCCGGGGAAGAGGTCGTAGATAGTGGCAACCTCGCTCGGACGTGATACATGTCGCAGCGGTATCGTGCTATAGCGAGGTCGCGCTGTAATCGGCTTCCAGTCCTGCTATTTACGTGTGTCCGTGTTGTCGATGTGGTGTTGCCGGATCAACTGGGTTTTTCCCTAGACTTGCTAAATCCGGCTACGATTTTCCATGTTTCCTTATTATTCTGTCCTTCATTTATTTGGGTTCATATCATTCTAGTTGGGAAATTCAACGCCACCTTGAATATTTGTTGGTGATGTATCTTGTTTTGTCTGTACTTGATTCTGAAAATTGGATTTCAGGTAATTTGAATGACATTGCAGCTATCGAGTGTGGAAGGGAAAAAACAATTTCAAATTGAACACGTCGTGTAGTAGCAATATTCGGTTAGGTAGCTTCGAAATCGAATCAACACAATGAGTTTGAAGGGGAAATATCTCAAGGACAAATCTATTCTCTCGGTTCTACCCCGTTGGGATTGGGATATGGAATTATATCCAAAAGTACCTACTATTAAGAGAAATGAGTATTACTTAGCAATTAAGGACTGTGACTGTGTCTGCCTCTATGAATTCTCTTGAATGTAAATTTGGAAATCGTACTGAGAAGTTCATAATCATCATAACGTAATTGCCATAATGGGAGTGAAATGGATAGTTTTGAAGGGGTTAAAGCAACAATTACCTGAATATAAAGTTTAGATATATCTAGATTATACGTACCAAAAGGACACTTTTCGAAATCAAAACAGTTCTTGAGTTAGAAATAAGCTTCACCACTAAAACCATCACAGAAAACATTGCTGTAGCTTTTTTTTCAGAAACCATATTGTTCGCACAGAAAATTTCATTCTTACTGAAAATGTTTTCATAGAATTTGGTAAAGAAAAAGTTCTCCTCATTGTTTCTGACATCTAATAAATTCAAGAAAGTTAAGGATGGTTTCAGCGTAGATTAGTTATACTTGAGGTTATACCAAAAATTGGTTCATCTGAATTTACGAATACAAAATTTGCAATATTGTTACAAGGGTAAAAAAAGTAGTATATTTCTGAAAAATTTCAATAGATATTTCGTAGATAGTGAAAAACACGCGACGTAAATAATAGCTTGAAATATGAAAATAGTTTCATGAGATGTATGAAGGATGTTCGGTTGTTTTTAGGTTGATACATAGCAATATATGCTCGACAATATGAATATTATATAAGAAAACATATATGCAATTATGGACAGAGTTTAAATAGAACTAGAACATACAAGTAACACAAATAAATATGAACGCGCCTATATATAATAAATCTAGTCACAAATGTTGATGAAAAATTGTGAATTTATATTGAGATAAGAATTGGTCGAATGGCCAAACTTCATACTTTTTTTTTTTTCATTCTATTCGGCTATTTCAGGAATGATATAAACGGAGCAAAGCCACAATGTCCTTGAAAGGAAAATACCTTGGCAAGTAGACATACACCTCTTCCCTTTGACCTATTGAGATACAGAAGGATTCAGTTTCTAAAAGAGTAAAAAATTTGTCAACCATGCATCCCTGGTGGGGATCGAACCCACGACCTTTGGATTAGAAGTCCAACGCGCTATCCGCTGCGCTACAGGGACTGATACTTATGTTACGAAATTAAAATTCCTAAACTTCACGCGTAGATGTAGCGATCATTATTATTTGTGATATTGTTCATTTAATTCGAGTGAATAACGAAAATGCTTGAAATTCAAATCAACAACTAGGAATCAAGATTATTTCGGTGACTGAACGCGTGGAACACGGCAAAGCCAATTGGTCTAATTACTTTGGCAATGAAGTTCAGCAAATATTACTTTTTTAATTTACCGTAAGAGTTTCGGACGATTAGTGGAAAACGAAATGTTATCAAAAACGGACTTCTTGATGATGATTAGGATGGATCGAGGTAAAAAACCACATGATGGAAACAATTTTTCTGGTCGCCGAGTCAGTTTTGCTCTAGCAATGCTTAGAATTTTTTTTAAAGATCTGACAATATTCACAAGCACTGACTCGGACCCGTAGAAAACGAATCTGCAATCGAAAAAATTTATTTCGTCACTATAAAGGAATGATCTCGCTCCTATAACTGTTTTTTCTCGAATTCATTCAATGAACTTGATTGCATCGAAAGGGATACTTTCTTCATTTCATGATACTTAGTGGAACCTAATAAAACACCCGGAACGATTATTTTTTGAAGATTTTCGAAAACATTCATAAACTCCAGAAACACCAAAACAACAACTCATTGAACATACCAAAGTCAAATATCTTCCGATCCTTTCGAACCATCTGATCATCCAACATTAGTTTCAATTATCTGAACGTATCTCGAAAAATATAAAATATACAGAAAACCACCCAGACGTGTGCAGCTAACTACAGGGTGTTCTCTTACATGTAACTAGCGATGGTGAAAGAAGAAAAGTTTTTTTTCACAACGTTTTCATTTTTCAGCTTTTCATGGGATTTTCTCTCCTCGTTTCTAAAAAATAGAATAAATAGCTGAAAAATGAATGTACCACCTACTCGAAGAACTTACAGACAGTGTTTTCATTTTTTTTTCACGATCATCGTTGCAAATCAGGATGACAAAGTCACAAAATCGTCCTGAAAACTTGAAATAAACGCAGTAGAAACTTCTAAAACGTTTTTATAACGTTTGCGCATTGTTTTCATATCCCACGACTGGTTTTCGTCCACCCTCGTACAATCTCAAACCCCACAAGTGTTTTTTCGTGATCCTCAATTGGTATTTTGTGGATTCATGTGAGGTCCATTGCGAAAACTGCTTCACAAAAACTCGGTTTTCTTTTCCGTGCGAAGAGATACTTCACATCCCAGCAACTGCTTATGATCTACAAAGCACAAATTCGACCTGTCCTAGAGTACTGTTCACATGTTTGGAGCTTAGCCCCCGAACATACGCTTAAGCTCTTAGATTCAATTCAGAAGAGAGCTATTCGCCTAGTCGATGATACAGCACTCACCAAATCATTGACCTCTCTAGATCATCGTAGAAAGGTCGGCGATCTCTGCCTTTTTTATAGGTACTTTCACGGTCGGTGCTCAACGGAAATATCATCTATTATGCCACCACACGCGATTCCTAGTAGACAAACCAGACGAGCTCAAGCTGGTCATCCCTACACTGTCAGGCTCGAGACCTGTCGAACATCGCTATACCAAGCATCATTCCTCAATAGAACACTCGTGGAAGTTGTGGAATTCTTTGCCTAGTGAAGTCTTAAATGATGCTTACAACCTCCAAACTTTCGATAGAAATTCCAACACCTTCCTTCTCTCCCGAAATTCCACCGCTGGCTAACACGATGTTCCTCGAACATTATAAGTTTCCCTTTCGTGTTGTCCACAGATAAAAAAAAGAGTTCTCGTATCCCACGAGTGTATTTTCGTGAGCCGCAGGTGGTTTTTCGTCCATGCCCACCTGTGGATTCTAGTACTCCACAAGTGGTTCACAGGTGCCGAACGAGCATCCGGCAACGCCGCCGCCGTTTCCCATCCACTCACGAGGGTCGCGTGGGCGCAGCCGATCGCCTACCACGCGTCGCCGGCGCGCTCGGTATGTTAATGAAAGGACGTCGCTGACGGTGGGAAAGTCGCGGTCCATATCGCGGTAGGCTGCGGCGGCAACGGTTCACGTCCGATCGGTTGGCCTACCGTGGGATGAATCTTTTTTTTTTCTTTATCTGTGGACAACACGAGAGGGAAACTTATAATGTTCGAGGAACATCGTGTTAGCTAGCGGTGGAATTTCGGGAGAGTAGGAAGGTGTCGGAATTTTTCTTGAAAGTTTGGAGGTTGTAGGCATCAGGAAAGACTTCACTGAAAAAAAAATCCACAACTTTGCCGTTCTATTGATGAATGGTGCTTGGTATAGCGATGTTCGACAGGTCTCGAGCCTGACAGTGTAGGGGTGACCAGCCTGAGCTCGTCTGGTTTGTCTACTAGGAATCGCGCGTGGTGGCATAATAGATGATATCTCCGTTGAGCACCGACCGTGAAAGTACCTATAAAAAAGGCATATATCGCCGACCTTTCTACGATGATCTAGAGAGGTCAATAACGAGGGATTCGTCGAACATCAAGTCGATCAAGACATTTTTTTCATTGATTATATTGGTTTTTTTTCCAAATCATAATAATAATAATTTTCCTCAAATTAAAAAGTACAGTTGTTGCAATACTGTTACAATGTACAATAATTGGAGAAGTGTCGTCATAAGCATAGCATAAATACAAAAATGTAAAGTCGGACAAAACTAACAAGTATATAAGTAGATATAAAATTAATTGAATAATTTCTCAACATAGCAATAAAGAGGGTAAGTCAACTGTATTATGAATTTGAATGAGCTTTTCTCAAATACTCTCTGTAAGTTCTTCGAGGAGGTGGTACATTATTTTTCCAGCTTTTCGTGGGATTTTCTCTCCTCGTTTCTAAAAAATAGAGTAGAAGTTATCAAGAAATATTGCAATATATTTGTAGTAAGGACAGATTTAGGATCTGTCCCAAAATGTCACTGCGCTTGAAATTAAACCTCTAGATACCTAAAAGAGAATTTCTCTATTGGTCAGTGACACCTTGTTTTTGAAAAAATTTTGGAAATACAAATATATTTAATAATAATAAAACCTCTACTTATCTTGGTGGACGTTTCGGGAACGAATCTGCTCCCGTTCTCAACATGATTAAAATATTTTTCTCTTCGCAAAATTTTTCAATATGTTTTCGGTTTCGACACTTTTCAGTGTCGAAACGTCCACGAAAATATGTTAGGGAAGAGATTAGCATCCCTTGCGTAGTATAGCAGTAATTTCAACAAAAAAAATCGCGGTTTCTTGGAAAAGCAATCAAAATTTGATGAAAACTCATGATCAGATTGGTTCTGCTACTATTGAAATTATATTTCTACGATTCCATGATTCTCACGATCAGAGGATTGGGTTGTTCACTGAACGATAATTATTGCAATCTTTCCCAAAATAGGAACAATTTGAAATATTCCATACTGTGAAAGGTGATATCTAAAGGATCAATAGCTGGAAAAATTTTTCATGTGAAACTATTTAACGTTACCTTCCACATCATCCTCTATCGCTTTGCTGCATTTTCCGGAAAACTACCCATAAGACATCTTTTTCGTATTTTTCTGACCAATAATAATTCCCTAACAGTATCAGTCGAGACAAAGAGAACGTATACACGATGATGGACCGAACGATTCCTCTTCCTTTTTTTCTTGTTCTTTTTTTTCGTTCACCGAAAACGAAGATGCCGTGAGTGATAAGCCGGACGGCAGGAGGTCGGTAATGTGTAAAGGCGACCCGAGAGCGGTAAGAACACAAGCCGAGTGTGCGTGTCATCTCCATCAGATTAACGACTCGACAGAGTAACACGGCCCAGCAACTCCTTTGTTCTGATGTACTCTATACCGGGTGTTCAACAAACAGCTATTCATTTAGTTGATGGGAAAATCCGAATGGCTCGTATTTTTTCCTTGTTCAATACGCTGAGACAAGTACGGAGACAAAGTTATTTGCTGAGTTTAGCCGAAAAAGTAGCAGACGTACCGAAGTTGGTTTTCTCGTACAGAAAAAATCGCTTTACTGAAACTATTAGCGGGAAGCAAAACAGTTGAACAGTTCGAAAAAGCAGCAGGTGCTGAGAAAACTTCGATTGAGCCACTAATTCCAATAATTCATATCCAATATCAATAAATAAAAATTCAGAGATTGATTGATTGAAGGTTATTCTACTTACTCTTGTGTTGGATGCCCATATACTTTCGACGAGATCTCCAGCAGGTATTTTTTTAGACTTGACTTCCACTGGTTGATAAACAATTTTGATGCTATTGCCAAGAACTTTCTATTTTTCCAAGTCTTTTCTGTATCAGTTGACATTTATAATAACAATTAACTTGTCCTCTCCTAGTAATCTACTTTTCAACAACGAAATAATATATTTCTATCTTACGATAACAATGTCATATATGTCACATGTCATATATGGCAAGTTTTGGTTAGATGATCGTTGAAAAAATTAAATATTAACGCCAACCGAATGGAATTGAATGTATAAAATTACAACCTACTTACTGTCTGTAAGTTAATCAAGAACTCTGCTTGCATTCTTTTGAAGTGGAGACAATATTACTTCTTGTTCAGTTTCTATAGATAGAACTTGGCATCCACTTCTGAAACTTGAATATGAATATGGTGAATTCAAGATCGATTTATGAAGAATCACCGCCTGGTAACCAACAATTTTTTCTCAGGTCTGAAATCTTGTCACTGCTTAGTGTCAAACACTACCAGTGAAAATTTTACAGAGAAAAATATCATCATGAAGATTGAATTCCAAGCGTAGTGACAATTTGGGGCATATCACAAATTTCTCCTTACTACAAAAAGTAATATTAAGACAATTATTATGATTCCTATTCTTGTTTTTCATATACGAGGAGAGAAAATCGTGAAAATCTAGAAAAATAATGAATTTTGCCTTCAAATAACTAACTATTTATGACATTCGTCCAACTTCTTCATCATTCGACTTAGCTCAAAATTGTTTTATTCTCTCTAGAAATAGAAACTAGGTGAATTAAGGCATTCGTCTTAACGAAATTCACCTGACTATCTGCTAAATTGCTCATGTAGAATCATTTTGTTACATTGAAAGGTTTCAATTTGACTTCTCTTTTATTGCTTCGCTTCAGAGGGAATTCAAATGGTATTCAGAGTTAATTACATTACGACATAACTGTTTTCAATCTGAGAAATTTCAGTTATTGGTCAATTCGTATGCAAATAGATTCAATTATCATTAATTTCATGACTGTCGGCTTCGCCTCGACTGCTGATAAATATTTTAGTACTGTAAACACTGCAATTAGGTGTACCACGAAATGTCATCACCAAATATAAACAACATTCTTTCGGCACCATTCAAAGACATCATAAACCTGAAATGATGAAAGCCTCCCTTTCATGAATTTTGATGAATTATCCTTCTGCCCGACGTTTCGATCTGATGCAACTCATCAGTAGGTAATGTGGAAAAAAAAAGAAACAAGAAAGACCAAGAACATCATTTATTCTTTCATCAATATTTGTCTCCATAAATGCTTGACTTATTTCGAAAGATACAAGTATTGAATTCTCATCATTCAAAACATATACTAAAACAGCAAAGCCCAGCGGATTATGAGATTTGTTTTTACTAACTATGCTGTGCTTTTATGATTATAACATTCAGAATGGTCTATGAGGACATTTCAGAACTTTGTCGGTTTATATCATGGTTTATCCGGAAAAAGCATGGGAGAATAAACACCACACATTTTTCGCCACTGGCCATGAAATAAACAAAATCAACCTCGCGCCAAATTCCTTGCCGGAATAAACAAAAAATCCTTTCTTATTCACCGACACGGCAGACTTAACGAATTCACAGGAGGCTCTGGTGACTCAGAAATGCTCGGATATATGATAATTCCGAACAAAAAAAAAACAATACCCTACAGGTTAGAGGGATATGCAAAAAGCCAAAAAGCCAAGCAGGTAGCGGTTGCCTTTGTTGATTATCACCTTCCTAGAGGCAACAGGTAAATATTTAAAGGATTACGAAGAATAGGTTAGAGTTGCTTTTCGCCACTGGTTAACAGTTTAGGGTGGTTTTTGAAGCTAGAAAGCGCCAGCATCTCTAAGTAACATGATTGTCAACATGAAAACAGTGGAAACTGACTTTTTATGCAGTGGCGTGCAATACTACTACGTTAGGGTAAGCAAAAATTTAAGAAGGTGGAAATTACATACATTTGGCCTTCCAAAAAAATTAGAAGACAAATATATTTGACATATATCAGAATTTCGACTTGTGTACATATCGGGAGAGAGTCTGCTCCTGACAATTTGTCAGACAGAAAGAATTATGGGCACTGCAGGTGTTTTTTCATTATTTGTTTCTGGATTACCATTTTCATTCTCAATTTATATATCAATTGAATTAGAAGCAAAATTATTGTCTCCGTTCAGGAGAATGCAAGCAGGTTCCTTTTATTTTTTCTTTCGACTTGAATCATATTATATAATTCTTTTCAGTAAACCTCATAGACATTAAAATCTCCAATTTGTCGAAAGTCTTCGAATGGTTCCTACCTACCGAAAATCACTTTCACGCTGCAGATTTTTCAAATATTTATTGATCACGATGATTCGTTGCATTCAACGTAGATACTTATGTAAATTGTTCCACAGGTGTTTGTAACTACCTTTCTTTCATTCATTCCACTATATGGATACAATTTTTTGTTGTTCGTATTGATAAAGACCGTTGGTAACAGGTTTGCCCCTTCTGGTGCCTCAAAGACTCTTGCACTGACGTCGATAAACAGTTTTTTGCGAATAAAAAATCACCCAGCCAAGTGTTCGATAGGAAAATTAACATAATTCTTCACTGACAAAATACCGAATTCGCTTATTATGTAAATCCCATAAAACCGAAGGAGACAAAAAAATCACCGCTAATAATCTCTGTCCTTTCTACCCCGAAAAAAAGGCTAATTTAACTACAAAATATCACCGTACAATACTCGCTAATAACTTTTTTTGGTATATAATTATCTCGCCGCCTCCAAAAAAAGTCCCAGACTGGTTAACATAACAATAAAGTTGATTATAAGAACGGCAGAGGCTTGCGTGGGAAAAAATAAATCGGTTGGAGGCAGTGGCGTAGGCGAAGAATAAATGTACCTACAACCACTGTTTTTTCCAATATTTTCATCAAGTAACTTCATATTTATTTATTGTTCCATTACAATGTTCTGCATGTTGACATTTTTGAGCACTTCCTGACATGTTTTTGGGGCTTTTGTCATCACTGTAATGTGCTTAATTCAAAGATGAGCTATCATTGATAGGTTTGTAGAGAAGGGAAGAAGGAGTTACCTAGTGAATTTTCAAGGATTGAAAAAACTAAAACCATTTGTTACAAAAAAGGTTCTCAATCTTCATACCAGAAAGTAGGATGCAATGAAATAAATCATATCGATATCGGGAACTGCACCTGAATTCCAAATGCAGTTTAAGTGACATATTGCATCTCAATTCCTTGAAAGATTGGAGTTCTTCAACTACATCTCCGAAATTCTCTGATTTCTTGTTACCTAGGAAGTTGCTACATACATTTTCGAAGGCAGTCCATATTCTTTTTCGAAAGTGTGATTTCAGAATTTTGGATTTCTCGAGGAAGTTCTCTCGAAAAATCTCGTATTTGCGGCCCAAAGAACTTTTCTTCTTCAAGCTTTGCCTAACTTGCAGCGCGATTTTCTGTCTCAAATGAAGAGAAGCTTTTCCTTCCCTATTTAGAGCTGTATCGAAATTTTTATGAGCCCTAGTTTTGTGGGGAGGATTCGTGGAGATGCAGAACAGTGTTATTATTCAAACTTACTTTTATACTAATTTGTTCTTCATCTTGAAAATGAACTGTTCCTGTCTATTCCATAGTTCTGCTAATGACAGCACAATCTTTATTGTTTGCCGATGCTTGCGATTTCAACAGTTTGATAATAAATTTTACAAAAAAAAATATTGGAGCGTTAGTAGTTCGTCTCCAACTTCGATAACAAAATTAAAGTCTACAATGTCAGTGTGTCCTTGAGAAAATTATATTTGAACTATTCCCTATAATGTTGATGTACAACGACTGCAAAATGAATGATATCTTCGTCAAGAAGCCAGAGAATATCATTAATTTCTTAAAATCAGCGACTTTGTTTAATTGTCGATATCTCATCAACCTTTTGCAACCCCTCGGGTCGCATTCCTGATACGCCTCTGGTTCGGATAACTAAACAGGGTCGGCTGGAAGCTCGTAGAACACATACAGATACAGGTACATAATCAGAAATTGTTTTTTGCTCTGTTTGGTAGCATTGGATTGGACGGAGATTGAGTTTGGGTAGCGGTGTAGTTGATATTGGGCCACAGACGGGTAGGATACCGATTGCTCCAGCGGTCACCATAATAACCGCTTCAAGGTTCATATTTGCTGTTATTGGGAATCGTGCACTAAGAAAAACTTTTTTTTAACTATGGACAATACGAAAGAGAAACCTATAATGTTCGAGGAACATCGTGTTGGAATTTTTCTTGAAAGTTTGGAGGTTATAAGCATCAGGAAAGACTTCACTAGGCAGAGAATTCTCTCCAAATCGAAGTCGTAGTCTCAAACACAGTCTTTCAATAAACCTTTGAATTGAGAACTGCTTTTGTCCCAGAGTTGGGGAAAATTTCTAATGAGCTCAATAGGAGTAGCTTTCTCAAAACTAACAAATACGGAAATAAGCAGAAATTTAAAAACACCACGACTAATCACAACACAATTGACGAATTTTGCAACTTCGTCTCAATCATAATACTGAATATTGAAATTTAACAACTTTCCAGATTATTTTTTCATTGATTATGATTACTGAGATTGAATAAGTTGTATAAATGCTCCCATTGAAATATTCATCTGAAACAAGATTGATGCATACATTGGGCCTGAATTGCAGTTGTTTTCTATGTACTAGTAATTACAAAAAAAAAACAAATCAATAATAAAACAGTGAGAACATTATCTTCAGATAATTTTATTATTTTCCACCATAATTTATTACTAATAAAAATGGAATAATCAACACACGCTCTAGTAACTATCAATGACAGAAGAAATAATTTTTCAACACTCAACAGTGAATACTGAAGGCTAATTTTCATAACTATCACTGCGAGTTTTGCAAATAAGGTGTCTTAGATATGACCAATTTCTGATCACTCACCATGAAAAGCTATTGAATTTTCACCTGTAATACCACTAGAGGTCAAATTATTTACGGATTCAATTTGACCTCGTGTGGTTATCGGTAAGAAAATTCCACACCAAATGTGTATCCAACAACATCAATTTTCGTCTTCATCAAGTTCTTGCAGAACAGAATTGGAGAACAGCAATTAATTAAGATAACAGGGCATGATAGCAGTCACTCCATAAAACCCATATCTGCAAATTGACTAGGGGCCATCATCAGGATATAATTGACGCAATGAGGTCTGCTTCAACTTCTGCAAAGCCAGTCCTAGAATCTCTAAATCAAGAGCAAGCAACTTCGAATCGACCTGCCATAGTATACAATAATTGCGTTTTTAATATAAACATCAATCATAATGGTCCATGAATTTAGAAAACATTTGAGCTCTTTGTTGTAATCAATCAAAATTATCATGTGTGAAAACACAAAAAATTAGATTGTCAAAAAAAATATTCTGTCATCATAAACGTCAAAAAAATTTCCGGTATAATTCGCTGTTGGGTACCCACCAGGAAAAAAATCCCGATGAAATTCATCCGTTGCTATTGAGATCTGACAGAAATACACGTTCCGATTGGTTAAAAATCACATGGGTGGAATTTTCCATTGAACTGTTCACTTGAGCTGTGTAGTAGGTATCTATTTTTTTTTTAGTAACGACTACATTTTTTTTTATCTGTGGACAACACGAAAGGGAAACCTTCATCGTGTTAGCCAGCGGTAGAATTTTGGGAGACGAGGAAGGTGTTGGAATTTTTCTTGAAAGTTCTTGTCGCATTTTCACTGTCAGAAGCACATTTTTCGTCCGGTGCAGATTTTTACGCAACACTCGGTCCATGCCGCTAATTCGATACATCCCCTTCGAAAATGAATTAGCAACGGTCCAGCGGGCTCGAGTTGTTAAATATTTGCTCTTCTTCCTTCGAGAGAAGAATCTGTGCGTGCTTTCACAAACGGGAAGCTCGAATTTCAAAATTTGCTCGTTTTTGTCGGCACCGAGCGGCAGATTCTTTTTCGGACGTCCTTTTCGCCAAAATCTGAAATGTTTCCACAAGTCGCATAGATTCATACGAGTAGTCTCAGCTGATGGATGCAAGTCTTCGACTGGTTGACATATTCGTATATTTTATTGTCTTGCTTCATCTTGTATAGATACATAGATAGATGGATAGATAGATTCTTCATTCCAGTAAGACCATTTTCACATGGTAATGGAAAAGTCATAATGTAGGTATAAACACATGAACAAATAATGTAAGCAGACAAGTATACAAAAAATTCGAAAAATTCAATAAGACGAACTGTAGATAACTGAAATTATAAAACTCTTGGATACTATAAAAACAGTTCATTACCAAGAAGACTTTTCCTAACGAATCATTTTCTTTTGTAATAGGTCGTGGCAGTTTATTAAAAAACTGTATACCAGAATATGATGGGCATTTTTCATAGAATGACGTTCTATGATTCGGGATGCCCAACAGATTACCATGCCTGGTTTGATAGCTATGGTTATCAGAATTCCTAGAAAAACTGTTGAATTTTCGCTTGAGATATATTATACACTTATATATGTAAATGGATGGTCCAAATATAAGTTTCATAGATTTTCTTCATAGCAATCACATGGTCCAACTGAACTACTCATTCGAATCTATGCGATTCACCCTTACTAAACTGTGACCGCCCACAGCGTCCACACACCACTTTGGGAGCCCTTCTGGCATTGGAATCGCTTCTTTGTACTGACATCAGTTTCTGGGTAAATAGGGATTAGCTGAAAGAACTGACTTGAGGGGCGCGACCAGAGTCTAAAGAATCCTCGAACAGAATTCAGCAATAAACTTGAACTCTGCTTATTTATGCATATTCTTTTCTCCTATCATATACGTCCAGACTATGGACTTTGTTTGAGGTACACTTTGAATACATAAAAAAAATCCTTACTTTGATATTTCTGATTGCAGGCGTATTTTTGGCTTTATTTCGCACAATTTATATTGTTTTGATGAGAAATCACGGAATTTCCTGACCCTGAACCTAATATGAAGACGTAGAAAGGTAGTCTCTCAATGGTTGTAACGAATGTATCTACAGGGTATCCGGAAAAAATACCAACAAACTTTAAGGGGTGTTAGGGGAGATAGAACGAGCATTTTTGTTGACACGAACATAGGACCGAAAAGGAGCCGTTTGAAAGTCACTCGAATGTCAGATGTTAGATGGCGACACAAACGAAAACAAAATCAGTATCATTGCGATAATTGCACAATCAGTGTTATAAAAATGTTGATTCAGAAGTATTAATTAAGATCACTTCACAATTTTAGATCGAACTACATAATTACAACCTCATAACGTCAACTATTTGCGTGCAGAAATCTGTAAAGACGTCACCATCTTCTGGGGGGTTTCATAACTATTAGGCTGTTATAGCGGAAAATGGCGTTAGCGTTTTTGACGAAACAAAACACGATCAGTGACTGCGCCAGTGTTTTGTACATCGTTGTCTGCATCTAGATTGTATACGATTGACTATAATGGTTTTGATAAGTTCGAGACTATTTCGTCTCACGTCAGTGGGATCGAATTCCCACATTTTTCTCACGCGATCTCGTACACCATCAATATCTTTGTTTCAAAATGCATGGGCCACTTGCTGCTTATTCTCTATCGACCCAATTTACTCTGTACTTATAGGTTATCTGTTCTACTCGGTCATTGTGACTTGTTTTTATGTCGTCTTTCGAAACATAAAATTAGTGAGCGCTATTAAAAATCAACCACTAACCTTGCCACATGGAAATCGTTCTAGTATCTGAAATGAGCAATAAACAGTTTTATGACTGGCTATAGACTCGATTCGAGGCGTGACTAAGCCAAAGTTTCCCAAATTTTACAGCCACTCCAACGTTTCTTCTAGGAAAAGGTTTTCGGCGGTATTAGCAAAGTTTACAGTTCGGTTAGAGCCACAACCGTATGGTTTTGGTTATTAACTTTTGGGATTCCAACAATGAGAAGAAGTAACTTGACCGATCATCATTTCGGAAATTATGGGGTACGAATAATACAAGGTGATTTATTATTCCATATCTCAGATGAGGTATCAACATTTATCTACCTGCGAAAATCTAAATATGAACAACAAATGGAAAGAAAATCGAAAAGGAACTGGATATTGAGTGAAATAACTTCACCTTAGGTAATTTCACATTGCTCAGCTATCCTGAGATATATTCTGGTGAGAATTTTCAATTTTGAATGGATAGGTGTTGTATATATGTATGTATACTGCTTCTTCGGAATTAATTTTGCATAGCAAAAACACCACGTGGTGTTTTTCTACTGTGGATCTTTTCACATAATTACTTATCGGAAGTGAATAAAGGATAATGTACCTCGAACAGTGCGAAAAGTTCTGTTTCATGCAATTTGGAAACCTTGTTTGCTGTTTGCTCTCTTGGTTAGGAAATCATCAGAGAAAACCTCAGTTGCTAATAGAACGATAGTTCGATAAAATAAGCCTAAATAGTTTCATAAATAGTTTCTCAAAGTCATTCTGTCGCCGAATGGAAGAAATTCGTTACAAGTTTGGCACCCAATAACCCCGTACGAAATTCAAAATGCCAAATGTTGTAAACATTGACGTCAATTGTTGTGATCTGAGAGACCGTAGCTAAAAGGGGTTTGAAAGATATACGACCAGGTTACTGGCCACAGCAGCTTTTGTATATCGTTGGCAACTGAAATTTTCCTCGTAAACCTCAAAGGGCAAGTGTAGTGACCAGTAGTAGTAACCCCTAGAGAATCTATGTACATAGAATAATGTCTTCTTTTGTTGATTCCTCAACAATAAAGCATTTTATTTCTACATTCATCGATTCTGACTTTGAATGTTTGGCAAATTTTGCTCATTTTATCTCCTCATTAGACAGGTGAAGGTTTCTTTGTTGGGAGGTCAATTAACAACTTTGAGAGATTCTAGTACGTGAAAAGCACACACCGATTTCGTGAATGGGATCGTTGTGATCCAGATGATGTTTATTTAACGAAGTGCTTGAAACGTAACTTTTAGGAAAGGTAATGTGCACATTTTTCTAGATTTGTTGGGATTGTCTTTCCTAGTTTCTGAATAGTGAGAATAGAAGTTGATGAAAACTATTTACACAGATTCATGATCTGTCCCAAAATGTCACTTTGTTTGGAATTCAAGCTTCAGATACCTGAAAGAGAAATTTTTCTATATTTGTCAGAGACAACTTTGAGAGAATGTTTGGAAAACGAATATTTTAAATAAAACTGACATTGAAATGAATAATTCTTTATGTAATGTTGTATAGGACAGGATTTAAAAAGAAACACATGAGACACTTCTTTGATGAACATCGTTCTAACTACAAAATGAGAAATAGTGATGGAAGGCAAAAAAGCGTTAGTTTCCATCACTAGCCGATTATTTTCATAGGCGTGTTTTCTCGAGAACTACTACATTGAATTCCAAAAACGAGGAAGCGTTGGTAAGAGATTTCTATCACCTTCAAAATGATGTATCACTTGACCCCTTATCCCATTTGAGATTCAAGGGTTGGAGCTCACTTTCCCGAGGGGTTTGAAGTGAAAAAGTTGAAAACATGCGCAAAATATTTCCCCCTCGAAACAAAAATCGACCGGTTCGAGCGTTTTTTTTGAGATGTCAAATCGGCCTTGTTTCGTTTTCATTGGGCCACTCAGTATTTCGTGATACGTTAGCTGTCTGATAATTATATTTTTCTCGAAAAAAAAAAGGGTTTGGTCACCTTATTGAGTCAGTAGCATCACTACTTCTCCATACATATTCTGTTTTTGTCTGTCAATTAATAATATTATCATTATTGTTTCGGTGTTTCTTACAGAACTAATAACATGTAATAGTTCATCTGCGATCATGGCATTTTCCCCAGATAATCGAAACACAAAATCGAACAGTCACGTTGACGTAACATGAACTTTGTCCCATGAGAGGCGACAAACAACTGCTTCAAAAACAAATTTGGCACCAGATAAAGGATTTCCGAATAATAATCATAAATATTATTTTAGTGCGCCACGTGCACGTCCACACGAGTTCTGATTATTTCAATATCCGTCATTCTTATGAAAGGAAATCTATACAGGGAGCGATAAAGATGAAAATGGATGAGAATCGAGAGAACAACTTTTGTTCACAAAAAAAATACCTTGGGAGATACTGAATATTGAATTCGGTCTGCGAATCTAAAATCTTTATTGACTGTGCCATTTTGACTGTCCTATTTTTTCAACTGAAGAGCTTGATGGATTCGTTTACATGACCAAAAGATCCACACTCCAAGTAAATCCGGTGCCTACTTTGTCAATTTTCAACTACTAAGTGAAATTTCAAGATTTCATATTGGCAATTCAAAAAAACAGGCTATTGGATTCAAAAGCTCTCAAAATAGGTCTGTACCAAGTTTCATGGAAAACTTTGGAATGATAATGATTTTCTAGTCATATCAATAATGGACTATTACTTTTTGTGTTTATCAATTCACTCTATTCGTCGAGTTTTCGATGGAATTTAGTAGAAGGCCCTTTCACTCCTAAGAGTAGTCGTAGTAGGCATATAATTTTATTGAAATAATTGCTGAAATAATCAAGTTCATCAAACTATTCAATTTCGAAAACTCCCGATCGAAATCACACAAACAACAAGGTTTTAGAAGGTGAATCGAAAACAAATAGGTCACACTATATAGACTGCCACATTTTGAACAGTCTGTGGTTATTGTAAGAGTTCTCCAAAATCATCTTGAATGTGAGATGATTGAGTAAATTTTGGATAGATAGGTGTTGATAATTTCAATTTTATTTGTTGATATTGATATATATATTTTTATTGTACTATTCCAATGAAGAAACTGTACATGTTTTAATTTGTATTTCAAGAAATGTACTATTAATCTATGTTTGTATATTAGGATTGCCTATTTCAATAAATCATTACTAATACTACTATACCTATCTCCATTTTGATCAATCAATCTTTACATACACATTCCTACATTCGATGTCCTTGAACAACCCTTCTACCTGGCATTAAGGCCACTTTTCCGTGAAATTCCTCGAGAATCCGTTCCGTTCTAGACACATTTCACAGTCTGCCAAAATATTGAACCCATCATTATCACGTTGTTTCCATTAAAACATGATTATTTACGCATTTAGAACATGCCCACATTAATGATAGATACAGAGCGAGTCGGGGCAGGTGCAAACATAAATATCTGCCGATTAGGCATCGAAACATGCTCATCTACAGCCACTTGCTCTGATTTACACTTGTCCGAACTGATAGATAACGTATAATCACCATTCGGTTTTACAAACAACCAATGATGGTGCATGTGGAACCTTTAGCTGTTGAACGAGACGCAAATTATACCTAAAACTAACACCGTGTTGGATCATTATATGGAGATAGGGACTGGCTACGTTTACACCCAGAGAGACCATTGATACCTACTTATTTGAGCTTCAATGACCTTTGATGACCTATCGAAAACAAACAAACAATGCGAAACTTTGATTCGTGCTGATGCCCGCTTTCAGCCAAGATGAGTCGCAAAATATTTTCCGACACACGGTCGGATTTCTCGATCGATTTTCATTCAGATTGCAGTATTTCAAACGATTCCATGGGAAACGCGAAATTTCGTTTGTGTGAGAAAATTCAGGGTACATAATTACCGGTTAATCGTATCTTGGAGATTTCAAAGGAACTAATAATTTTTTAAAAAATCTGTAAAAATTCACAACCACTATTCCTCGGAAAATTTTCTACACACAATCAGCGTAATTGGTTGTTTCCAATAGGGTTATCTTCGTGTTTAGTTACCTAATTCGATTCCTATCTGTGTTCTTTGAGTTATAGATCAAATGAAATCAAATCAAAATTTTCAGCAACAACAGACACTACAGTCTCAACTCTCAACAGCTGGGAAAAAATAAATATACACAAGGGAAGATACCAGGAGACGAAAATAATTTGAAATGTCGGTAAATAAAATGTTGATTACAATTTTTTGATCTATCATTTTTCTCTTTTATTTATTTCTACTTTTTGGAATAAAAATACACCCGGGTGTATAGCGCCTGTTTTGTACTTGTTTCACTCCACTCTTTGATGAAGTATACAGACCCGTGTAATAACATCTACAGGGTGGCCCAATGAAAACGAAAAAAGGAATGCATTTTACATAGATCAAGGAACTGACATTAAAATCAATGATTCTTTATGTAATGTTGGATAGGACAGGATTTGAAAAAAAAACACATGAGGCACATATTAGATGAACATCGTTCTGACTACAAAATGAGAAAGGGAAAAAAGCGTTACTTTCCATCACTAGCTGACTATTTTCATAAACGTGTTTTCTCGAGAACTACTACATTGAATCCCAAAATCTAGAAAGCGTTGGTAAGAGATTTCGATTACCTTCAAAATGATGTATCACTTGACCCCTTATCCCATTTTAGATTCAAGGGTTGGAGGTCACCCCTCCGAGGAGTTTGAAGTGAAAAAGTCAGTAGGAAGTGAAGGTAAGGAAGAAAATAATAAATGAAGATAAAAAATTGGAGTAAGAAAGTGAAAAAAAGCAAAATCCTCACATCATAATAGAGGAGAAGAGTCAGCGATCTGCTTTTATATATTTCAGAAAATTTTGGGAAGTTGCACGCATCCACCTTAGTTTCTTCATGAATAGTTCAAATTCTCAAACTGATTTTGAGTGTACTGCAAATATTTTCACAACTCTGAAATAAATAAATGAAATCTTCAGAAATATTACCTTCCTAGGCAGGCAGTAGGTGTACATAATATAAATGACCGGATTTCATAATTCTATCCCTTAGGTTATGATTCGAAGGGAGATTAACGAAGAAAGGCATTTTTCTTCGACGCATCTAGAGAGATGATCAATCGATAGCCTGAACAAATACCGCAAACGGGCGAGATTACACAAAATTACATCGGACGCTGTATCAGAAATCTGAAAGACATCCCCTTAGGCTACAACCAACCTAGTTATTTGGCAGGTGCCTATGTCTTTCGCGTTTCTGTAATAAAGGGCAGTTACTGGAGATGATCAGGCTATAATGAACGAGGCATCCACACCATGCCTCACCTCTTTGTCAAGAGGCATAGATCCTAACGAGTAATATCGATCGAAACGAACATTCTATGCCACAGAAGGCCACCATCATGCATAATAATTGTTTCAGTCATTCTATTCTCCTGATAATTTTACGTACGTACTAGAATTATAATCAGAAATTTGAGATTGGCGCAGTCGGTAGGATTCTTGAACAATTTGGTGATGCTTTCAGATAATATATGAAGTAGAGTCATGAGAACTGATATCTTGTAAAGCTTCAGGTGACTGAAATAACAACTCAAGTTGTTTCTATTGTTTTCCTCTATTGGTTCAGATAGTGATAATTAAATTACACCAATTATTTGTAGGTCTGATTCGTCTGGATATTTTTGGCACCGTCTGTAGGACTATTGTTCAATATATGTTGTCTATTTTTCAGCTGATATGGAGTCTTCATCATGAGAACGTAGTTGAATGTTTGTGATTATGTTTGCACCATATACTGAGATTTCCGAAAGTGACAGATCGATTATACATCTCGCGATGAATAAAATCAATCTGCTGATATCATGTAACTACAAAAACTCAAATATCTCACGAACGGCTCAATTTTTTGTATTTGAATAAGAGTACCTTTTTCATGTAATTTTCTTCGCTCCATCGAATGCTCCTGTTTTTTCACCGAAAATAATACAGGGAAAAAAGTTTTCTACAAAAAATCATGACTCACCCTCTGAAAACACCCTTCATAACAATATCAGAAATGTGGAAGTGTGACGAAAAAATGTATTTTGACAACATACATTCATGCACAAAATTTCAATCGGGTGGCTTCCATCGTGCAGAAGTTATGCGGAGAAATTATTTTAGTTTTATCAACTTTGGAAGGATATATCTCCCTCAATATGCATTTTGGGTCATGAGTTTAATCATCAAACTACACTTATTTTTCAATGTTCTATCACCCCCAGAAAGCTCGGTACACATTTTTGACTCACCCTGTATAAATTGGTTGACAAGAATATTTTTCCGAGGCATATCAGAAATCTGTACTTACTGCACATAAAAAAGGGCATTATTTGCAGCAAGGATACGTTTGTTCAGTGAGAAATTTTCGTAACACCATCCGTATTCAAGATACAGGGTCTTGAAAAAACAACTCTACAATTTTTTTACGAATATGTCGAAACTACTGGCATCATTGGTGTGGAATTTTGTATGAATTTAATTTTATTTCTGACTCTCATAGAGGGCGCTAGTTACACGGTTCGTACGAGTATTTTTGGGTATCATTTTTTCGAGGTCTGATTTTCCAGTCCAACTTGCATGTGAACTTGAACATCATATAATTTTACTGCAAAAAGGAACTCTTGGTGAAGCTCAATGTACAGTTTCTGTACAGAAAATGATAAAGTCAGCTTTTTTGAAACACCCTATATATAGAAATAGTTATAACCTTATTTCGAGAGCAAATGTTCCTAATGTACCATAAGTACTGGTAGCAATTATATGTTCTATGAAAAGAGTATTTTATACTCATAGGCAAACTCTTGGGAGCTTTTTTGGGAGATTTCCTCATCACTTGATTCGTTAAAACTGACTAGTGCTTGCATAAATGTGTATTTTCAGGAGTGATGAATTTTTATTGTTATCTTGAAAAATCTCGTGTGATATATTCGTCGAACTCTATGCAGGCCGTTTCTAACCTAAAGGTGATTAAAATCCGCTTAACGCTGTACGCGGTTGCCAGCGCCCTATTATTATCGGCACGACTGGCGATGAATATCTAGCCTGCCGCGCCAAGTCCGACAGGTTATCGCTTCTATTGTTCTCGCGGCCGACTGTGTTTACACAGCTCCAGCCTCGACCGAAATTCCCGTTCTTGCGACCACGTTTTCCGAAGTTGGCAGTCGAGGTTTTTCGGTTGGGGTGGAGACGAATCAATCGGATTTATTACCTCAGGGTTAGTTTAATCGATGCAAGATATGATATATTCTCTATTAGATCTATTCTCTATTTAGAGAGAGAGTGGAATTAAAACGACCATATGAAAGAGACGCTGCGATGGAAAATCCCATGAGTGTTGACATTGTCAAAACATTTTGATGTAGTATTCCATTGCAGTGAGAAATTAGTTATTTTTGTATTTAGTGCGTGAAATGAGTGTGCCATGAAAACACGAATTTCATACACGAAATACATATAGCATTTTTTGTACAACTGTGAATATTGAGGCGAGTCAATAAAAGTTTTTACTTTAATAATAAAACAGAACAGACATTGATTCGTGTCTATTATCATGAAACATATTGAATAACCAATAGTTCTCAGTGAATCGCAGCTTTCGGAGTTGAAGTTGAAACTCGCCTGACAACACGGTGGACACCGAAACGTGTAAACCGACACCGGATGAAGAGGCGTGAGCAGTACGGCCACCTAACTGCACACAGTCTCATACCGAGAAGTGGGCTTTATGGGCCTTGTCCCGACTGTTCTCTGCTCATAAATAACCGAAATTGGTCGGGAGACTCGCTTGTCAGACCGAGACGGATCTCTTTTAACGAACCGAGTTCTAGAAATTAGATCATACGCGGTGAAATTCTTCCTCCAGGCGGGTTTCTGCTGGTTTTTCGAGAGAACTTGTCCGGCCTTGGCTCTGACTTGACTGACCACGAATATAAAAAAAAAATCGAATATACCTCGAATCCTTCAAATTTTGTCGAGTGATTTGTATTTCTCACGAACTATACACGCCTGTTGTAATCAAATAATCAAATATCATAGAAAGATAGATCTTTGTGTCAATACATTGTATACACATATAAATACAACACTTAAAGGCATGTACTGAATTCAAAGGCTTAATACTGGAACAATTTCAAGTAGTAGAAGCATAGAAGAGTCTGAAAAATGAATAATCAAAATCAATTGGAAAAAAGGGCCACTTCGAGTTCCCTCTGTTTATGATTCACATCCTGGTAATGAAGCCACCCTCGTCACACAGTTTATATTGGCTTACTGCTCTTTTATAAATAAACAAATTCAAGACAAACTTTCAGAAAACCAAGTAGGCTCCGTCAGAAGTCGACTATCGCAAATAAACAAATAGGGAACATTCACAAGCCTAATTGAGTTTGCATTTACATATCCACCAGGGCTAAGTGAGTCGAAAGAAGGGTTGTTTTTACACCTGCTCTTACCTGAATTCTCAAAACCAATAGATTCAAAGCTGTGAAAACATCTATTATGTTAATCACATAGTCAATGGCTTTCAACGAGGCCTACAGAGATTATTAGGATCGAAAGCTGTTTATATAACGAACATATTGGTTTTGGGGAGTACGAAAAAGATTGAGGTGACTGACAGGTTTGACGGCTTGACTTCGTAATGAATAGTTTTGAGCGAGGTTTTGTTGTGAACGAAATGTTAACTGCTATGGAGGATGCATGGGTGATTGACGAATAAAGATGCAGGGTATAGGTATAGAAAAAGTCCTTCTCATTTTCGGCACAACTGCTTGTATTCATTCGGTGAACGTTTTCACGAAGACAAAAATTTGCATAGAGACATTAATTATTAACGACTAATCAAAAATATTTCCAGTTCCATTTCCAGTAATCAATCACATTGAAAGACGATTTTATCAGATTTTGAGGTTTATTGGTTAGATCCCGTTACTAATTTGGCAACACCGGTTGTTCAATCGAAGGACTGTGGAGTTGTTTCGAAAGGGGAAGTGCTTCGGTGCTAATCTTTTGATATTCAATTCGAAGAACGAAATGCCAGTTCCACACTGAATCTCCATTCTTATCATAGCCTTCTTAGGTGAATCACACTTTATATAGCGCAACCAGCATAATAATTTCTATTCAATATACTTTTGCGGATCAGTCACTCTCCGTGACACCAATCTCATTCCAATAATTTAATGGTTGTTCTCCTTTAGCATCGTCGACAATTCGGCTAAAAGTATACCCAGTCGATGATTATTTTTTGAACGAGGACCATCGGTGGTACAGTTTCCCAGCCGCGTCTCTCTCGAGAGACGCACGAGAACGCGGCGGCCGTGGTCGAGCGTATCGCGCGCCGTCTCGCTGCCCACACGCGAGACCTCCAAATCCGGCTGCGCGACACGCGCTCGCGTGTGGTCAAGGAGGCTGTGCCAGCCGGCCGGGCGGTTTTCCGCCAACGGTCTCGTTAACGTTCTTCGTATCATTCGATGATCAAATGTTCTTTGGATAATTATTGAAATTCGCGACTGTCCTCTAGCAATTTCGGGCACCACTCTGACAATGAACTGTGTAGAATATCAATTATACAGTGTGTTCTCTTAAATATTATGAACATACGGAAGGATCCTTATGTATCCTTATGATTATACAGTGTGTTTGAGTGTGCAGCATATGATAATTTTTTAAATGGATTACACAATCAAAGCACAAATATTGCTGTTGGTGGATATGAGATAATCATATTAGGTGCACTAAGAATCATTGTGAGTAATTTTTTAT
Organism: Gastrophysa polygoni; assembly: GCA_963576655.1. NCBI lineage: Eukaryota > Metazoa > Arthropoda > Insecta > Coleoptera > Chrysomelidae > Gastrophysa > Gastrophysa polygoni. Next base: position 1,042,611 of record OY755084.1, read on the forward strand.
TTTCACCCTTGAAACTTCCCTAAATTCATCACAATCAATTCAATTTAGCCTAACACTGTTCGGATTCAATCATATTCAATAATGGACTTAGATTTTTATTTTTTTCGGAATCACAAATTTCATGTTTGTCGCAGCGATATTATAAACACAACTTTAAAATTTCTAGAAAATTAATTTTATGCGCACCATAATGATCGGCGATATTAATATTTTGATTGTGCAATTAATTTTGAGAAAAACGAGGAAGCGTTGGTAGGAGATTGCGATCACCTTCAAAACGATGTATCACTTGACCCCTCATCCCATTTGAGATTCAAGGGTTGGAGCTCACCCCTCCGAGTGCTTTGAAGTGAAAAAGTTGGAAACATGCGCCAAATATTTTCTCCTCCAAATAAAAATCGACCGGTTCGAGCGTTTTTTTTCTGAGAACGATAACTATGTCAAATCGGCCTTGTTTCGTTTTCATTGGGCTACCAAGTATTTTTCTAAGGCCCAATGCGGTGTTATCAAAAAATTTTGGGATATAAAATACAATCTTCATAGTACAATAAGTTATTAGTTATCGACTTGATTACGTCAATTCTAGAATTATTCCTCAGATATTGCTTTGAAGATTTTCAGAGATACTAACAGAAACAGATAGTTACCAGAAAATCATCCTTTGTCAAAAATTACAATTTTGCGTTCTTTCATCGTACTGAAGAGAACATCAAAAACTGCAGAGTTTGCAACATGCCAGTTAAGCAATATATAATTATATTAGTTTTCGACTAATAGTATCGACTCATGAACCTTTTGGCAATTTTAATGGTAGAGCGCCATCTATATATTCTTCTTATAGATTCAAAAGACAGGAATCTGCGAGTCACGTCGAAGCAATCCTTGAAACAGATTTCTGTTTCAAAACAGACAACTGTAAATTCAATTCTGCATAACACAAGTTGATTCCCAAGTTCACCTATAGATGGCAGTGGGTCTATAGTCTGTGTTATGCAGTTGGTCTCCATGATTATTGTTGAAAATCAAAGAAATATGGAAAAAAAAGATTTATAGGAAATTGAGAACGATCGATGTCTAATTTCTTGATTCTCTACGCAGTTTATATGTATAATTATTCAGTATTCAATATCATACTAATAATTGAAGAATATTATATGTGAATTATCTGTAATACCAGTAGACTAACAATCATCATTACCAATATTGAAATCATCTGAGAAATTAGCAGTTATAGTTGATATGAATTGCTGATATTTATCAAATATTAAATTATTAAAAATTCCAAAGTACAACTGTTATTTACCTTTATAGATGGAATGATAACTTATATAAATAAACTTTGCATAATCGTATGCTAATGTTCCAGGATTCCAATGTTTTCGAAAATTTTCGAGATGCAAAATAATTAGTAGGTGAGTCAGCATTATTCTAATTTTCACAAATTATTTTTCTATTAAATACTCTAGTAAGTATTTACTTTCAGTAAAACTTTACGTACTTCCAACAGGACCATGAAACTATATCCTTCACTAGTGTTATTTCACGGCCTGTGAACAAGTGCCATCAGTGTTCGATAGTTTAATGGGTATTTTTGGGAAAATTTATTTCGTTGATAATTCTGCTGCAAGCGTATTGAATAATTGTTTATTTTATCATAAAAGCAAATTAACTGCTGGTAGGAATCATAAAAAACGATATAATAGGCGTACGAAAGTACTTGTGATAACCAATCTTTTGACTTGGGTAGGTAAAAATGATAGAGGTGTAATAATAATGAAAGCATATAATTGCAGTAATTTGAAGAAATTTTTATTTTCCTCGATTGTCTAATCTCATTTGATAATAGGCCAATTTACGTTTTAATTGGCAATTAATGTTTCAACAATATCGACAAAAATATTGAAGCTGCTTGCTCTATCACATCTACTTTCCGTTCAGCCTGAGGGATTTTGTCACCCAATTGCCTATAGGAACAGCTGTCAATTATATACCGTGATACTATTTTCTGCCAATACACTAATCTTACTCATTCAACATCACTTCATGAAATGGGATGATCATTTGGGCTACCTTTATCACTGCGAATATTGTGCTTGTCACTTGTCACTTGTCATTGCAGTCATGCCAGTAAATATATTCAGCACTAATGCATTATATTTACTACTTTACTACAAGAAGATGTCGCCTCAGAGCGTTTTGTGAGATTTATACAGTATGTCCAGAATTTGCCGGTAACAATTCTGATATCGAAATCTAGTACTGATAATCGAATGAATTAGAAAAAATCGGAGAATTGAATTTTGAATGCGAAATCGAATCAACTACAAATGATTTTTACATATAGAAAAAACTGAATTCTTGTCGGTTTTGTTGAATATCTCAAAACGAAATAAATCAGTATCCTTTCAGCATCCATCTCGTATAGGGTGTAAGTTCCTCCATATCCAATTGAATATTTTTGCTGTCTTGATTGAAATCTGGTGGGATTATATAAGTCATGAAGTAATCTTACAATGAATGAATTTTCAGAAACGAATTTTGATCGTTGTAACGCCTACAAGATGTCTGTAGGTCAACCAAAAAAAAAGTTGGAAAAATAATTATTATGAAGGGAATATTACGAATGGAATACGATGATGGACAAATATTTCTCGGAAGCTTCTCGGAACTTGCATTATCACTAAATTCTGCATTGTGTCTCGAAATTTTAATATTTCGAGTAGTATGTAACTATTTAGTAAAACTCCCAGTTATAGTTCGGAATTTAGTAATATTTTTTGCTCAACTTCCGAATTGCAAATTGTTTATATTTTCAGACAAGATTGTACAGTTGCGTTCATTATTAGTATGGGTCCATTTCATCTCACAAATAAAATGTTGAGTGGCATTCTAAGAGGAAAGAATAAATTTCAGGCGAGCAATGAAATACTTTGATTTTTTCATCGAAATTCATACAAAAAAAAAACACAAATTTGCATTTCAAATTGCTGAATCTCGAAAGGTATTTGACTTCATAAAAACGGTAGCGTTACACATATTTTGATATTATTATCAGCCACTGGAATATTGAAAAAATATATATTCACTTCAGAAGTAGTTTGCTGTTGAAAACAAACTCACCAAATTCCAAAAGGAACGAAGTCAGGGTTTCTTCAGAAATTGATGAGAACCCGTTTTTTTCAAACTTTGACACCCTGTATATCGAAAACTACGGGTATTTGGAAAAAATCTCAGCGAAAACTATTTGCCTATTTTTCTGCAAGGAATCTACCGAAATTATACAGTTGGATGCTATGAAAATTTTCGCGAAAATTCAGTAAACTGTGCGAGGATCCTCTGCGGTTCGATACCGCTTCCGTTCTTCCGAAAATCCACTGCGTTGACATACCGTTGAGTAGACATCAGCCATGCCTATCATCCTCCACGTGCATTGTCTCCCACTATAGGCGCGAGCTTTTTCTCATCAAAAACAAAGGTAGACTGCGGTAGAGGTACTGCCTAGCAATCTCGCGTTACCCTTCCAGTCGATCGTTCGACAGTTGCCGGGACCGGTGCATAAGAGCCCTTTGTATATCTCGAAACAGAGTTGCGGAAGTGTCGAGCGATTTTTTTTTTGACTCGTGGCGCCTGTCGAATTGTTTTCTCAGTGAGTAAGTAAGTGTCATCTTTCGAGCAAACTCCAATACATATTTTGCATTTTCGAATTGCAAAGTTGCAAAAAACTGTCTGTAACAGCTGTATATTCAGAACAAAAAACATACTAATTACGTTTCTTCTTTCAATAATTTGTGGTTGTTGAATCACCTTCTTAAAGTGAGTTTCGTTTTTTGAGCGAACCCCATACGGTATTTCGAAAATTTTGAGTCGCGATAATATGCAACAGCATACATGATTGGATGAAAATAGGTATGAGAGAGAATACTTCGAAAAATTTCATATTGATAATTTATTTTGATTTGTGGCTTTCTCGAAGTTTTATCATTTCAGTTTGACTCTTTTTCATGGTAATCGTTCAGGAAAATATCAACGATATTTTTCATTTAGAGTTCTTGAAAGACAAATGCAGCAAAATGTTCGCTTCTCCACATTGTTTTCTTGCGAAAAATCGAAGTATGTAGCAAAAAGTGTGCTATAATCCTGATCAAAACGAAAATATATCAAAAATTCCCACTTCGGACTGAAATATTTCAACCATCCGAAGACTCATGCCTATAATTTATAAATTTCCTTCAATTCACGACATTGGTTGGAATAAATTGAAAATTTCATGAAATAAATAGTCAGTTGACAAATACAGTCCTTTTTTATGAATTGAAGGCAGCTAAAATAATTCCAGTTTTTTTCATTATTCAAGTTGAATACTTCATGTAGATTCAATAAATTTATAGCAAGTCATGGGTGCGTAAGTTCAATCAATGTAACCTTATACGAGAAAATTGAATTTTCTATTTTCAATTCCTCGAATTTCGAATCCGCGAAAATGGAAAATTCCCAGGGAAATTCAACAATATCCTGTGTCAAATGCTAATGAGGCGATATTAATTATTGTTCTGGACACTTCAACTATGCGTCACAAAATGCTGAAAGGTCACCTGTTGATTTCATTACCTAATTGACAATAACAAATGTAGTAACAGAAAAATTCATGAAGATAGCAGTTTATGCAATTGTGATGAATTCATATGAAGAATATTTGATTGTTATTCCTGGTTAGATAAGTACCTATTTTATCTCATGGATTTTTCATTACTAGAATGCTCACAAAATATCATATTGTTGATTCGAAAAAAAATATGCTCTTCTCATTCAACATGTTGTTGAATTCTTTACTCTACTGAAATGCAGTTATTTGTCTAGCATGAAATTAATGAAAGTATCGATAGAAAAATATGGAGAAATTGTTTCATTGGATCGTAAGTGAGAAATAAATTGAATTTAATAATAATTGATGATTGATTCTCTTGTAATGTCCAATCATTATAGGTAAATAATACCAGACTGCATTCCCTGTCGAAGTGATTAGGTTGATAGATGTTTTTTTTTCCCCAGTGATCTTGAAACATAACGACCCAGCCAGTGAGTGATTTTCTGGTAATCATCATTTAATGAATAAGCATACCAGTAGGTAATGACTTTCATAGTATGTAAGAAGAATTATGCATTCTACACAATTCCCAAACTATTCTACGCGTATGTTAGAAGCGATCTGTATATAAGAACTTTCTAAAACGGCTCCCAATAATCTCGAACTCGTACTCATTGGAAAAATCTATAATCTTCGGATAATTCATACTTGTACGTAATTTAAGCAGGCATTGAGAAACTATTGGATAAGTGTATGACCTTTATGGTATGAAGAAACTCATATGAATAGCGTAAACAAAGAATGAGATTTATACGCATTCATATTTCGTGATAGTGGTGATAGTAATGGCTCATATGGAACAGAGAAGACAGAGAATCAGTTCATGCATGACTTTATATTGAATTGAAATAGCATCATCTTGAGCCAATCCCAATCATTCATTCATTTATTCATTACCGGCATTGCCAAAGATTTTTGGGATTTTCTCTTCTCGTTTCTAAAAATAGAAATAGTAATTAAAATAATTATCAAAATATATTAACTTGTAGTAGGGACAGATTTATGATCTGCGCTCGAAAAATAAGAAATAATGGAAGACAAATATATTCAACAAATATCAAAATGAATGATGATGTTTCGAAATTGATCAACACCCTATATCACATGATTAGGGATTAAGGACCAAATGATTAACAAACAAAGTAAGACTTTTTCTAGTTTTTGTGGGATTTTTACAATAATATATATCAATATATTCGTAGTAGGGACAGATTTTGTGATCTGCCCCAAAATGTCACTGCGCTTGAAATTATAGCTTCAGATACTTGAAAAATTTCATTCACAGTATACCCTGTATTTATGGAAAATTTTATACAAGTGAAACTAGCAGACCTCTATCAGTAAGGATGGAACAATATAAGAATAATGTAAAGAAAAAATATATCGACAAGTCAAAATCAGCTGAGCATATCCTTACTGAAGATGAACAATATATGGCCGATTGGAGTAATATTGAGATCATAGAAAAGAAGGTAACCAAAAAAAGAGAATCTTCTCACATTCTTCTGAACGAAGACAGTGATATTTCCTCTTGTTCAGTTGATATAGATAACACTTGGCATCAACGTCCTGAAAATGAATATGGAGATGATGAATTTAAGATTATTTGAGAGGAAAAAAAATACCTGGTATCAAAAAATATTTCTATCAGATTCGCTTCTTAGTGTCAAAGGAGAAAATCACGAACTTTACGGAGAAAAACATTATTCATTCATTGTGTTGAAAATGGAAGTAGATTCGTTCCCGAAACGTCATTTGATATTTATTGAATATATCTGACTTTCATTTTTTTTTCCAAAACAAGATGTCACTGACAAATAAAGAATTTCTATTCCAAGCGCAGTGATATTTTGGGGCAGCTCATATATCTATCCTTACTACAAATATATTGAGATGATTATTAAAATTTCTATTTTTATTTCTCAGAAACGAGTATGGAAAATCTCACAAAAATCATAAAAAAAAATTAATAGATCACGTCGTCGGATGATTCACATACACAGACAGTATTTGAAAGAATAAGGAATTTCAACTGTAGATCTATTGAATCATTATTATCAAATAGATTATAAAAGTTTTGTATCTTCTCATCATTCAAAATTCACAGCTACTTTCGGGAATCTCCGAATATTCAAAAAAATCTAAAAACTACAATGTAAGTTGATCTCCGTCAACCTATTTTTAGGGCTCACACCCTTCTATGTTCTTTTAGAATCCTTTACTTCTACTACGTTTAGGTGAGTGCCTTGTTTTGAATGATAACCATGGAATAATTATTATAAAGATCAACCAGGTCCCTTCATGCATGGTTGGAAAATACTCTTGTTCGTGTGGAAGGTGAACTGCCTATGAAAGTGAAAAATTCAAGAATCACCTTCACTTTCAATACAACACCTAATACCTTTTCGAGACCATGCTTCCCGACCAGTAAAATTATCAAAGTTGTTTGTTACATATTAAATCCAGATTGCAATACAAGATTCAATCGACTCAAAGCAATTGTTTCATTGATGTAGTTGATATATGCACGTTTTAATTACAACTCTAGGTAACCGAACAGCAAAAATCGTATGGAAGATTGATGATAGTGTCGACTATAGAACACCTGTAGGAAATTGCCCAATATCAATTCCGTTTTTCCCGAAGAACTAGAGTGAAACGGTTCGATTTCACGCATTATGTCTTGTCTTATGCCCTCTCACATATTATATAGCATGATAATTGTCATTATGAACTTGGATATCTTTTGTAATCCTCAAACATAAAAATGTGGCGTTGTGAACGATTATTTATTTTTAATGATGAAATTAAGTTGGCATGAGGAAAAGTAGGCCTAGGTAGGTATACTAATGAGCTAGAGCTGATTATTTCGATATCAGAGTGCAGTCCAATTGTTGATTTTTCGAGAGTAAATACATGATGAATGATACAGGGTGACTCAATGAGAATGGGCAATCTCTGAACTACAGAGAAGATTTAGACTGATATGCCTTATAAAAATGATGCTGGTTTTAGAGATACACGGTATATTGTTGTTGAACTCAAAATTGAGTCGGAACTTACTGATAAGTACATGAATTTGACACAATGTGGACAATGAACATCAGTTGCTGAGGCAACTTTGCATATATTATAAATGAAAATTCCAAAAGTGGAACACAGACCTTCTTCAATAGCGAAAAACAAAAACAAAAGCCGACTAAAACCGAAGGAGTTACACAATTCCAAAAAAAAAAGTAGATGGACAAAGATACCGCTAGCGACTTCTATGAGAAATCACAGAATAAGTTATAAAATTACAATTCATGCATAATGAATCACCCTGTATATTTCTCAAAACAATACATGCTCAATGATACGAATGTTTCACTGATGTGGCAAAATATCGAGGATTTTATTTTTCTGATGTAAAATTTATTTCGAGTTAGTTCTTTATACTCAGAAGGAAAAATGCTGCAAAATTAACTTTCAACGTGCTGAGAGTGGAATTTTGAATCAAAGCATCAATAATGAATACAATGTTAACGATTATATATTTCCCATGAGCTTGTGGAAATCCAAATCGAACCATAGAGAAATATACAGGATGTCCCTTTAGGAGAGATATTTGTGGCTTCATTTTCTTTGATGATCCAGTTTCAACAATCTGGAGCCCAACAACCTAGGCTAGGGAGAAAGCCTGTGTCATGGTTGTGAAGCCTAGGAAGATAGGTGTATTATGAGGTCTGAAATCTCCAGAATCAGAATGAGGAGCCACTAAAAGTTCAATCCAAACTTCTGTAGTTTTTGTTATCTCTTAGCAATTGTTTAGGAAGTCCCAATTTGTTTTCAGCATCTTAAGAAATTTTCATAACCTATTTCGCCTCAATTTGGAGTTTTCTCAAGGCTAATGCGTGTGAACTTGAATAAATTCACATGAAGAACTGGCCAGGAAACACAAAATCAGTTCATGCTCTTATAAATATCATATGCATTGTCCTACAGCATAATGAATGTTTCATAATGGAATTCCTTGTACTGACATTATTCCGATTGATTGACAAAATTCCAATAATGACCCAAAAATTTGGTTCCATTATGCTTTGTATTTAAATAAGGCCCCAAAAAGATCATTTAAGTCTGGTGTTTATTATTTCATTTATTCAACCTAACCTCAACGAATTTGGCCTGATAATGTAAACAAGATGGTGGCGAATATCGATGCTGCGAATATCTCATAGAAAGTCACAACATATTTCACTTTCGGTTCTCAACACTGTTGCCAGATATTTATATTCCATTTTTATCTTGGGGAGAATATCAAATTTCGAAATTCCCTTCAGTCGAATCCAGTTGTTATGTAATTCAGAAGGCGAATTGTCAATGTTATGGTCATCTTTTATAATTTTTACCTACACATATTTTTTTTTTTCATTAACACTCGAATACGATTACGAAATTTATCAATTCAGAAGAACATTACGAGATGTGTGAGACATTGAATGCAGCAATCCCAAAATGATTAATAATCTGGTGTCAATTCAGCGAATTCTACATTCTTTCTGTCGCCCTTTCTCACTTCATTTTTATGCACATTTGAAACTGTTTGAACCATTTGAGCACTGAAAAAATCAAAAAATGCTTGAGTCAAGCTTGATATATCAAGATATATCAAGAAAAGTTGTTGAGACTTGGGTTAACTTTGGGAATTCCGATATGTTGCACATTCGAAAGACCCATATGACTACACACTGTATAATTGATACCTTTCTTTTCAGACTCTGGTTCAATCTTTCGAAATGTCTGGAATATTTGGATTTATGGATGGGTATAAACAATTCATGGAAAAACATTCAGGTGAGTCCTCTTGATGAAAATATTCAAACTTGGATTTGAGGATTAAAAAAATCGACTCCCCACGCGAATAATATTCGCGAAAATCAATGAGCTGTTGCCATAGCTCTGTTTCATGACAAATCTCAACTGACAAGATGCATGGAATAGATATATAATCAATCTTCATTAGCGTGATGATTTTTTTTCTCGATAATTCAATCACAAATATCTCTTCTCCAGTGGAATTTTCTAGGTTTAGGTCTTCAATAACAGAAAATATATTGATTGCAAAACCGACGATTCGACATTTCATTTTATCATCATCAAAGATCCGAAAAAAAAATGATGGTGATGCCGATAAGAAATCGAACTGTTGAGATATCGACAATATAATATAGTTTCTGTCATGGAAAATACAAATCCTACAACTTTCTGGAAATTCGATAAAGCAGGTTGATATTATTTAAACGAAGAATTTTCATATGCATTGTATCTTCGGCTCAGTTGAGTGAAAAAGAAGACAAAATGTATGTACTTGATCTACAAAGCACAAATTCGACCTGTCCTGGAGTACTGTTCACATGTTTGGAGCTCAGCCCCCAAACATACGTCAAAGCTCTTAGATGCAATTCAGAAGAGCTATTCGCCTAGTCGATGATACAACACTCACCAAATCATTGATCTCTCTAGATCATCGTAGAAAGGTCGGCGATCTTTGCCTTTTTTATAGGTACTTTCACGGTCGGTGCTCAACGCAAATATCATCTATTATGCCACCACGCGCGATTCCTAGTAGACAAACCAGACGAGCTCAAGCTGGTCACCCCTACACTGTCAGGCTCGAGACCTGTCGAACATCGCTATACCAAGCATCATTCATCAATAGAACGGCAAAGTTGTGGAATTCTTTGCCTAGTGAAGTCTTTCCTGACGCTTACAACCTCCAAATTTTCAAGAAAAAATCCAACACCTTCCTTCTCTCCCAAAATTCCAAATTTCCACCAATTTTGAGACTCTATTGAAGTCATGACAACTTTTGTATTCTTGAAATGTTATTATATTTTCTGCGTAACTCGTTTAGCACGACCAATCAATGCTATTTTGAAACATCAGTCAAATTTATTCGTCATCCAGTATCGAGTCCAGTAATGATTTATTCTGAGTCGAAAAATCGATGGATTACACTCCTTCCATGAGACATGTTGTCTAATTCGTGTGTCATGAAATTCTTGTAATAAACTATTGCCCCAAGGGTTTATTCCGCATAGAATCTGTATGTAACAGAATCTTCTCGAGACCGACAGGTGCCGAGGTTATAGATCAGTCAACGAGGAAAATATCATCCGATATCAGTTCTCGATTGAACTAAGAATCACAAGTAGAAAATTGAAATTAATTTGACCGAATACATGAAGTCAGAGTCCAAAATTACCGCAGCTGAAAAGGTTAGGGTTTATGTTGAATTCACGTTAAGGTTGCAAGACAGAATTGAATCAATAACTGAAGCGTTAGAATGATGTAATTGTTTTTGTTTTTCAATAAATAGGTGATTGTTTTCGATCATACTTACTTTTTGGCATGAAACCGAATGATGTTCAAACTCACATGAAATTTGGACTGGCAAATCCATTCTCAAAAAAGTTATGTTTAAAAGTACTCGGTACGAACCGTGTAACTAGCGCCATCTATGCGAGTCTAATATACGTCCATGGGTATAGTGGTATAACACTATTGAATAGTCGAAGAGGAATATATTCAGAATATAATGGTTATTTGTTGAACTATTCAATGAATTATAACCATAAATAATTTATTGAAATCGTAATAATGGAGCGATACATTTTGACGTCTACAATTATCATTATTTGTTGAACTATAAAAAAACTGATTTTCCATGCGATGATACAAATTTCCTGTGGAAATAATCTTTCAATGTGATGATTAATCATGTACTTATACATACAAAGCATAATATGCAAATGAAAATCGTACATAGACTGCAAAAATTCATGTTGATTGAGAAATAATCACCGTATATTCTGAAAATTGTATTGTCTATTATTTCGATCAAAAGATAACCAACTCTTATTTTTGATCCGATATTCACCCTTACAAAAGTCAAGAAAATAGGAACATTCAGGTATTGACATATGTTAGATTTTAGAATCATAGTTGATTTTTGATGATCTGATATTTATGCGAAATTCCTTGACCACCTTGAACTTACTAGAAGTGTGTTAAGAGAAATTCTGAATGGTTTCATCTTATGAAATCCATAATTATATATTGGAATTATTTTCTATTCAATTTGTCATGGCCAAATGGAGCCACTGACTAATCAAACTGATAATTAATTTCAACATGTCAACGTTTGCAATAATATGCAAAACGCCCAGTAAAAATTTAATAGTTTCGGAAATGAAATGCTGCAGAGAAAATGATGCGTTCGATTTGATGTAATTTTTGTGATTCATCAATATCAAAATAGGAGAGTAGACTTTTACAAGAAATAAAAAAAATATATACAGGGTTGGGATAAAGTATGGAACCAAGTAGATATCTTTCGAATATTTTTGATCGTTCTTCTCATTTAATGAGTTAGGTTCAGCAATAGTTGAAGCATTTCAGTAAATATTCATCATCATTTTCAGATCCTAGAACCACAGACTGGTTTTTATCTGGCAAACTTGGACATCTGATTGTCATTTTAGTCACTTACGTATATTTCTGCACAAAAGCTGGACCGAAATATATGAGAGAAAGAAAACCATATGAACTCAAGAGGACCATACAAATATACAATCTCATCCAAGTATTCGCCAGTTGTTTCTTAGTATACGAGGTAAGTTGAAAATCACCATTCAGCAGTTCCTTCAGAAGTGAGTTAGATTCATTTATTATTACTTCCGTTTCAAAAAATCACAATGAATAGTCAAATGTGCAGAACATGTTGAAAATATTCGAAAAATTCATGACAGATCTCACTTAAATATTTGTTTCATCATAGCAATTTCAAAAAAACACTTAGAAATATAAAATTCATGAAAAAAATAGTACTATCTGTAAGTTTACATTCATTTTTCAGCTTTTTGTGGGATTTTCCTTATATAATTACTCATTTTGTCGATACGATGTAGAAAATTAATATGCGAATCGACTAATTTCGATTCGAAAAAATCATCCATTTGGTAGCATCACTTTTCGATGGATTTTTTTTGAATGTATTCTTGAAAATATTCAAACATACTATACCAGTTGAAATTCAAAGTCTGTTGAAAAGTTCTCATGTTAGGATTTCAAATGAACCAGATATTTTCTTCTAGGGATTAGCAGCAGGATGGTTGACCGACTACAAATTTTCTTGCCAACCAGTAGTGCCTGGAGAGAAAGGAATGAGGGTAAGAAAATTTGCATTCTCAGGGTCATTGCATTCAATCGTCTACAGTCTGTTGGGAAAGTAGATAAACCTCGTTATAGGTGTATTTTTGTTCACTCGAAATCTGATCGAGATCATCTCGTTGGCACAAAATTGATTGAAATCCTTTATATACAAAAATATTTATACAGGGTGAGTCAAAAATGTGTACCGAGCTTTCTGGGGGTGATAGAACATTGAAAAATAAGTGTAGTTTGATGATTAAACTCATGGCCCAAAATGCATATTAAGGGAGATATATCCTTCCAAAGGTGATAAAATTAAAATAATTTCTCCGCATAACTTCTGAACGATGAAAGCCACCCGATTGAAATTTTGTGCATGAATGTATGTTGTCAAAATACATTTTTTCGTCACACTTCCACATTTCTGATATTGTTATAAGGGGTGTTTTCAGAGGGTGAGTCATGATTTTTTGTAGAAAACTTTTTTCCCTGTATTATTTTCGGTGAAAAAACAGAAGCATTCGATGGAGCGAAGAAAATTACATGAAAAAGGTACTCTTATTCAAATACAAAAAATTGAGCCGTTCGTGAGATATTTGAGTTTTTGTAGTTACATGATATCAGCAGATTGATTTTATTCATCGCGAGATTCATCGGTAACAATATATTAGCAGGCCATGATGAATAATTTTGTTCTCAATTTTGACGTTCATGTCATCAACATTCGAGTCAACATTGTTGTAGTCGATTTGTTCGTGTGGTTTTTCTGTGTCATTAATCACTGCGATTATCAACTGAGATTTATATATGATATATGGCAGGTTATTCGTTCTCTGAATAAACTGATATGCTTCTAATGCTTGGCGAGTGCTTCGGAAATGCAAATGCTGCTGAAATATCGTTATACCGATGAATCTCGCGATGAATAAAATCAATCTGCTGATATCATGTAACTACAAAAACTCAAATATCTCACGAACGGCTCAATTTTTTGTATTTGAGTAAGAGTACCTTTTTCATGTAATTTTCTTCGCTCCATCGAATGCTCCTGTTTTTTCACCGAAAAACACCTGAAAACACCCTTTATAACAATATCAGAAATGTGGAAGTGTGACGAAAAAATGTATTTTGTATTTAAATTTCAATCGGGTGGCTTTCATCGTTCAGAAGTTATTTTAATTAAATTTAAAAGAAATTATTTTAATTTTATCAACTTATCTCCCTTAATATCTCCCTTAATATGCATTTTGGGCCATGAGTTTAATCATCAAACTACACTTATTTTTCAATGATCTATCACCCCCAGAAAGCTCGGTACACATTTTTGACTCACTCTGTATATTCATGAATATTCCCCAAAGATACTTCTATGAATAAATAAGAAGCAATGGAGACATGTCCTCAGTATTTACTTGATGGGTTTCAACAATGAGTTGAGAATGTTGACATCATTCTATACAGGGGATAAATGTAAAGTAATGATAATAATAAAACTTACTTATATTTTCGTATAATTTGCAAAATGATGGATTATTCAATTTGGCCACTGGGTTAGGGTTTTGTGATAGTTTCACATTTTTTAAATCGATTCATCTCTCTACTTGCCAAACAGACACTGTCTCTTCGAACAGAAAACTGATTAAAGGTGACTTTTTATTTTCAGATGGCTAGAGGAGTTTGGTTCTATTTCTTCTTCAAATTGACGGAATTGTTAGATACGGTATGTTGAGCTGTACCCTTCGATCATTTAAATTCTATCGCTTTTTTTTCTAGGTTTTCTTTATCTTGAGGAAAAAGTACAATCAAGTGACCTACTTACACGTTTATCACCACACACTGATGCCGATATGTGCCTGGATCGGGGTCACCTTCTTACCAGGTTAGACATCACCTTCGAAAAAAAATTGCTTCATCCAAGAACTAACACTCATTTTTTTCCTTATGTAGAAAAATTGTACTTGATCAATCAATGAAGGATTCGAAAAAATACGAATTAATTAAATTCTATGAAAGGCGTGAAAGTTTTCGTGGATGAAATTGCCATAACACTCTGTATTAAGACAGAGAATGATTCATGGAATGTCCTTCAAAAGTTGAGGATCTTTAAGCTGAAAAGATATCCCAGAAATGTTTCGAAAAAATCTTGAAGGGTTTCAAAAAAAATATTTTTATTCTTCAACTCATCATAACCTCAACGCGCTTTCTTCATCATCTGACATTCTGACATGCATATTATAAATTCTTGAGATACCATTTTTTGTTCCATATGAATGGAAACTTTGGTGAAATATTCCATAGCCAATGAAATACAAATTTGAATTGCAATTTCTGCAGTTTGATGTCATCATGAAAATGCTATTCAAGGTTATGAATTCATTCATCTATAGGGTGAACGATGGTAGAAGCAAGCTAAGAAACAACATTAATACTCCACACAGTAGAATATTTAGAGGAGTTCATACTATACTTTGTCTACAACTTGATACCTACAACAAAATGGAACTGAAAACCGTCAACTATTTCGCTGATTTTCTGGAATTACTGGAGAAAAAACAGTTCAGATACGAGATAAAATATGAACAATAGTTACAGTAACAGTAGTCAATATACTGAAGAATAGATATAGAATGATCAGGATTAGGTCAGGACAATTATAAGGGAAACAAATAATGATAAGGAAGAAAATTACAGGGAAAGGTCTGAGTCTAAAGGAGCCTAAGCACCAATATGAAATATCGACAAGAACCAATACACCTTGGCGTTTGAAGATATCTGAGTCCTTTTCAAGATGCATCCAATATTTCGATTTGATGTATTGTGAGGATGAATTAAAAAATCAACTACACTATATTCATTCCATTTCCATACTCAGTTTTGAATCTGACATTGATATGAATACTTCAGAACTCCATTATTTCGTTTTACTAAAATTTATCGTAGGAGCTCGATTGGAAATTTTGAGATTTTGTTCTAGGTGGCCATGGAACTTTGCTTGGTCTCATAAACTCCTTCATCCATGTCATCATGTACTCCTACTACTTCGTTTCTTCATTGGGACCCCAGTACCAGAAGTACCTTTGGTGGAAGAGGCATTTGACGAAAATGCAGATGGTAAGACTCATTTTTGGTTCATGTGTTGAAGAACCAATCTGATTCACTTCACTCACACACAGTATGTTGAATATATCCAGAAACTATCTAGAGGATTCTATTCAACGTTAAATATGAATCTTTTGTGATTCCAAATACAAGATTGACTGTTCAAAAATAACATTAATCCTTTTTTCAAAATGTAAAATATAAATATTTAACACAGTGTGAGTTCACTTCAACAGTGATCTAGAGATGGATCTTTAGAGAATATGAGGCTGAAATTATCTCTCCTAATTCAATTTGAACAATGTGAACGGATTTGGTCATGTGACCCGGAATCAGAATTGACTGATCTTGAGGTGATTTTTGAATAAATTGAAAAAAAATGTATTGTTTCTGTGAAAAATTACTTCAAGTGAGATCTGGAGGTGAATCTTTAGAGAGGATATAAAACTGAATATATCCCTTCATGTACCCCCAAATGTGAATTGACTGATCTGAGAGATGAGAGGTGAGGAAATTCACTGTAAGAGATATCTGAAAGTTGGATCCTCAGAGGATTTGAAGTTGATTATCTCCCCCAATTAGAATCGGTCATGTAAAATAGACTCTGAATTGACTGACCATCTTGAACGATTTATAAATGAACTTTTAACAACCCCTCACTTTACTCTTCGTGCTCCAAGATTCAATTGAGATTTAATTTTTCATTCTGCAGGTCCAGTTCTGCATAATATTCGTGCACAACTTCCAAGTTCTGTTCAGAGAGTGCAGTTACCCCAAATCCTTGAATGTGCTTCTGAGCGTCCAAGCTGCCTATTTTTTGTACCTCTTCGGACGCTTCTACGTCAACCAGTACTCGAGAGCCAAACAAAGGAAGATCGACGAAGTAGAAGTTACCTGCAAGTCAACCATGAAGATCGGATTGAATGGAATAGTCAAGAACAATGGAGCTGCACCAACTTCTGACACCGACATCAAAATCAAGTCGAACTGAACTGCTAGATGATGAGGAGGAGAACTTTGAGCCGTTGTTGGGTTTAATGGAGTTTATATCTCAATTGGGAATGAAGTTTTCCACCACGAATTGCGATAATGAACGCAACTCCCTAAGAGAACACTTTCTGTTCTCTAGTGTAGTTTTATGTGTATATATCTTTAGTTTTAGGTGTTTTTTTATTGTATAGAATATTGTGATATTGATCGTGTGAAAAGTTTTTGATTGATTTCAGTTCTGGTCGATTTCAATAGGTAGTATGTGATTATCAATAACCTGAACCTAATTGGCAGTCCTAGTTGCAAATTCCTAACCTAATAACTTACCTACCTAATTATTGAAGTGTTTCTTTTTATTGTGGAACTCCAATTACAAATCCAAAAAAAATGCTCATTTATGCACAGTTTATACATTCGAAGATTGAAGAAATATATTTGTTCTCTATTATGTTGATAAAAATGACACCAGGACATGAGACGAATTGAAAAGATAGAATGCAAGATGTTTCTATGAACTATGACGTGATTTTTTATTTGTTGTGTTGTGAAATTATACACCCCTAGATTGTTGTTGTATCGATTATGATAGAAGGGATTATTCTGGTAATTATATTTTCTGTATAATATGAAGAATATAATAAGTTATCATCACCTAACGAGTATTTACTCCTACTGTCTCTCTAGACTATCCTCTATGGAGGCGATATTTTCAGCAATCTGTTTTAGTATCAGAAAATTCATTGAAAAAATCGTTCAAGACAATTCTGTTCATGTGTTCATGACTGAGACAGGGTAATATATTGTTTTCTAATAATATTTCTATATGCTTCTTGATTCATCTGGATGATTCCACTATATTACTATTTAATGAGGCTGTTTGAATTGATGGAGTTGTTTTGTGGGTATTTGAAGAATGATATTTCACAAGTAGACCACGAAACAAGAATTTTTTTCATAACTTCAAATTTTTCCTTCTCGAAAGAATGTTTTTCGACATGAATGGTAAGTCTCATATAAAAACAGTTTGTTGACAATTCAAAAAGTCAGAAATTTTCACCTTCCTAAATTGTTCAGAATACCCAGGAAGGCAAAAATTTCCCGATATTATTTGGGTTCACATGGTAATGAAACCCAATAGGGGCTACTTATTGGACGAAAATGTTGAATGTGCTATATTCTCTGATAATAATGGAATTGAACGAACATCCATTTCAATAAATCTAATGATAATAATACAATGTAGAACTCAACAATCAAGTCTTGATGTCACTTCCAAACGAGAGAGAAATTTCTGAGCTTCCAATAACCCTCAATTACCAATTATAATATCTCAAGGCTCTGATACTATTCGAAAATATCAAAATGAAGAGCATCATGCTCCATTGAAGTCCATTGAAAATAATTCGAGTTGCATTACACTGTCATCATTTGATTGTAGATGGGAATCGTAAGCAAATTTTGGGTAATTCAATCAATCCGTTCTTTTCTGGAAAATTATCATAAGCATAGGCGTAGATAGACGTGATTACTATGATCAATTGATGAGTACAGCAATCAACAACTTCACTCAACCCTATCAACAAAATGAATCGCCTTGGTTCAAGATTGATTTTTGAACACAATAAGAATGATACAAATTCCATAGCCCCCCATCATACTATATTGGAATTATTCTTGTCATTTTTAATTCATCTATTGCTTCGAAGATGATGGAAGAAGGACTACGATTATAGCCCTGTGGTACCCCCTGCGATGAATACTGTAATCTTCAAATGAATCCTGATTCATTGACTTTTTTGTTCGTTTTTGACAGCACAAAAAGAAAGAGAGGAAGTGGAAGGTATTGGGATTTGAAAGTCGTGAGTATTAACTGAATGAACCAGGAATTCACCAACTGGAAAATCTAAGTGTATGGATGGACAGAACGAATTTACCGATCGTGAGCAGTTGCTTGGGTGGAAATTACCTCTTTTTGTGAAGCAGTTCTCGCAATGGACCTCACACGATCGTCCCACGAGAACTCGCTATTGGCGGTGTTACCGAGCATGGATTTTAACGACTTGAAAATACAAGCTTGAGTTTTCGTTGCGTTGAACTCTAACAGATTTAAAAATGTCTCCGTCTTGCACCTCTGGCCTCTTTGGATGGTATCGGGACTCAAGAAGGAAAGCTGTGGACTGGGCAGTATGTCTCATCTGACCAATCCTTCAGATGCGGAAACAAAGTTGGCGCTTGCGGTCGAGTCGATTGATCTCTGATCACTTGATTATCTCTGAACGTATTGGAGGATTATGCAACATTTAGAAAAGTGTAGACACCCGCCTATGACAATAGATGTCATTAGTATTTCTATTTAGTGTTCAATTTGGAATGCACTGTCCATTGTCATCGGGCTATTTCATGAGCAATAGTGTAATAGTACAATAATTATTTGTGATATGGCGTATGTTCTGAAAAGAATGTACCTTGGATACAATTGGGTATTCGGAGATTTAGCTGGTGAGGGTACATCATAGTTATTTACGAAATTTTGTATCTACAGTACAAGATATACCTACATGGTGTTTTGGTGATTGCATGGATCCAAATATTACACATTTTTTTAGAACAAATGATCACTATATTTTCGCTTCTGGAGGAATACAGTTTCAAACCGATAATTTTCAAATTCTCACCCAGTCCACGTGGTTGGATTTCTCAAATTTTCGAAGTGAAAACATTGTGAATCGTCTGTTTTGTCACCCTGTAAGATCTTCATACCTTGTACTATGCATATCTCATCATTTTGAAGTGAATACTAGTAGTTTTAGTGGCATTATTTCCATTTGCGCACGCCATTATTTCCCAAGGAAATTGTAGAAACTGTGTGGGTACAGTTCAGTATAGCAAAAATAATGCTATCATAATTTCTATTTGATTCATCCTTAATATAGCACCACAAAACCTATTGTGATGTCAGAATAGGTCTAAATTTGAATCATGTTCCATACAGTTATAATTATTCATGAAGGAAATATTTTCATCCATATTCGTAGCTGTTTGACGTTGATAGAAGGAGTATCTTATAAATGTGGGTTTATAGAACCACTAAAATATGACGTGGAATAAAAAACGGGCTCTAAAAAAATGTTGGATGGTCTTGGGCACCAGCCTTCGACCATGAATTTGTTTTATGGTCGAAGGCACCAGCACTTGGACAAGACACAACAATCGACCTAGACTCGCGTCTTATGTCAGCCACATGTTTCAATTATCAAAAAAAATTACCACTTTGAATGGAAGCCACAACTTGAGAAGCAAAACCATTAGGCTAGCTAAGCATTGTTCCTTGAAATCCTATCCCATCCCATGAATATCTGAAAATCACCGTGACTTCATCATTTTATGTATGAGGAATTGAAATACAGAGGATAGAGGTGCGCCTCTCGCCCCTCTAATTGACTCATCGTGAAAATCATGTGATCGTTTCGAGATATTGACCGAGACTGTGAGACTCTGAGATAGTTTTCATCGCTTCACAGTGAATTACGATTTGAATATATGATTCTCTCAACTCAGACAGACATTCGAAAAAATACAGGAAATTAAAAAAATCGAGATTCCACATCCTATATGAAATGAGGCGAAAATTAAATTACAAAACCGTTTCGAGATATTGACCCAAAGATTCGAAGAAAGTAATTCACGAAAAATGGAATATGTACCATTCAAACTTTCTCTCACTTGTAATACTTCTTACTTCTTTTGAACACCTGGTGTATCATGATTTTGCTAATTTCTGAGCTATCCATTTTTTTGAAAAAGATTTGGCAACTCGAAAATTGTCAAAATAATTCATGGTCCACTGGATTCTTTGAGCAACAACAACAAATTTTTTACTCCTTCAACGTACTTTGATCTGATTTGGCAGCCATTTTCAGTTTCACAAACGGACATTATATTTGAAACTATATTTTTCGTTCACAGATCCTAGGCCTGTGGAATTGGGTTTGTTTTTGATGTCATCACCACTGAAACCGTTCCTAATAGGCTTTGCATACTTATATTTCTGCCGAATTTTGGGACCGAAACTTATGGCTTCTAGGAAACCCTTCAAGTTGAAGAAAACCATAATGGCGTTCAATTTTATCCAGATAATGATGAATATCCACCTATTTTACGTGGTGAGCAACAGAAATAACCTCATTCAATGTGTGTGGATTATTATTTGTTTTTCGATTAAATGTGAATTTTTGTTTGATTTCGATTTCGATTCGATTTGATTCACATTGTACACATATTATATGAATATTTGCTAATTCAATGTTTGGATGGATCGAAAATATGGAGGTTTCAAGGGGAACAATCATAACTTGTGCATACTAGTACCAGAAGGATTATTTTTTCTTACCAATGAAATGAGCTAGATACTTCTCTATAAACTTCAAATGTCTGACTCGGAAAAAAAACTAAATAATGTCTGTATACATGATTCCTGATTACCAATAATCTGAACTATATTTTTTAGTGCCTTACCGAAATACCAGAAAAAAATTGGACCTGCATACCTGTCGATTATTCCAAAAGTGCTACGGGACTGAAACATCTCCGCTACCATCATTTATTTTTCCTTATAAAATTGTCAGACTTGCTGGATACGGTATGTAGATATATAGAAATCACCAATTTTTTGTGCCATATCATGTACATATGCTGTCAAAAAAACATGATTTCGATATTTCGAAATAATAATCTTTGATCTTATTCGACCCCCCTCATCGAAAAAATTTCAGAAATTCGATTTTTGCAATTCGTTCCCAAAATTTTATTTATTTATGTGGGCGGATTTAGTATATTCGAGAATACAAGGAATTTCGTTTGGGAAATCAAAAATTCGTTAAAGTTTTATCAATTCGGACCTGCATGTTTTCTCTGACTAGAATATTTCAGAATCCCAAGGATCGAATGTGTTCGCACCAACTTTGTTCTTGCTCCACATCAATGATTTGTTGAATGTGACCTCCAGCCCAGTTCATAGCTTTGCGGATGATAGTACACTTCATTCCGCCTTTTCCTCTAGAGCCCCTATATCATCCAACGAGGCCAGAGGTGCAAGGCGAAGACAGGTTGATGCTTTAAATGAGGATCCGACAAGAATTCTGAAATGGGGATCTGAGAATCTAGTACAGTTCAATGCAACTAAAACTCAAGCTTGTATGTTCACCAAGAAGGCTGATCACACAATGCCCAATTTGATGATGTCGGGTACCACTGTTCCTATGAGGTCGTCAATATCCATGCTGGGTGTCACCACCAACAGTGCTCTCTCATGGGACGATCATGTGAGGTCCATGGCGAAAACTGCTTCACAAAAACTCGGTTTTCTTTTCCGTGCGAAGAGATACTTCACATCCCAGCAACTGCTTATGATCTAAAAAGCACAAATTCGACCTGTCCTGGAGTACTGTTCACGTGTTTGGAGCTCAGCCCCCAAACATACGCTAAAGCTCTTAGATTCAATTCAGAAGAGAGCTATTCGCCTAGTCGATGATACAACACTCACCAAATCATTGACCTCTCTAAATCATCGTAGAAAGGTCGGCGATCTCTGCCTTTTTTATAGGTACTTTCACGGTCGGTGCTCAACGGAAATATCATCTATTATGCCACCACGCTCGATTCCTAGTAGACAAACCAGACGAGCTCAAGCTGGTCACCCCTACACTGTCAGGCTCGAGACCTGTCGAACATCGCTATACCAAGCATCATTCATCAATAGAACGGCAAAGTTGTGGAATTCTTTGCCTAGTGAAGTCATTCCTGATGCTTACAAGCTCCAAAATTTCAAGAGAAATTCCAACTCCTTCCTTCTCTCCCGAAATTCCACCGCTAGCTAACACGATGTTCCTCGAACATTATAGGTTTCCCTCTCGTGTTGTCCACAGATAAAAAAAAAAATATTTCATCGTGACCTAAATTTTGTATTTGGTAGGATCAAATTATCACACATTGAATATATTATGTATAAATATGTCGTTTGTGATTTCAATTCGACCTTTCACTATATTTTCGTATTTCTTGAACAATGTTGAACAAGAAAATGAATTCATTTTTTATTATTATCATGATGCCTGACTGATAACCGATGATTTTCATCTAGGTATTCTTCGTCCTCAGAAAAAAGGACCGACAGATCAGCTTCCTCCATCTGTACCACCATTTCGGCATGGCGATGATCACCTGGTTCGATGTCAAATACCTAGGAGGCGGCCATGGGATTTGGCTAGGGGTGATAAATTGCCCTATACACGCCTTCATGTACACCTACTACACCCTGTCTCTCATGGACGAGAAATGGAAGACGAATAACACTTTCAAGAAGTTACTCACGCAACTCCAAATGGTATGGTCACGCTCGTTTGCATTCTTTTTATTTTTGCACCACACATATCTGGGAAGTTATCGAAAAATAGTATATTATATACCTGGGGTGAGATGTGAGCCATTATATAGCGAGCACTTTTTTATCCTCAGCGATGTGATGGCATTTTCACCCGAGGTGTATATAATATTTTTCCACTGGAATATCAGCATGTTTTATCGATTCCCATTTTCATTTCCACTGAAGGAGATTACTAAAATATAAACACAGACTAGAAATGCGTTTGAACAAATTGCTTTGGGCTGTATTGAATTTCGCATTCTCATCTATATTTCTTTCTTGTGCCGGTTAATAATGAATGTAAGTTTCATTGGTTGCATAGGCACCGAAATCTATGTGTGTATACTACATATCATCGACGCTATTGACAGTTCATTATTTATTTAGGTAAAATTTCGTCATCATTTTTTCACCTAGGTCAAAAAGTGTTACTTCTCATTAGAGGAATTCCTTGAATAATGGTGATTTCTCAGGTTATAGTAGTGGAGAAATATAATTGTATATTTTTGTGATGAAGTAATTGAATTTCTTTGTCAATCCATCAAGAATGGGTAAACTCTGAACTACAGACAGTGAATCGAAATACAAAGATTCAGTCCAATATGTTTTAGAAAAATTAGAATATTGAATTAGAGATTAGCAATTTTTGATGAATCACTTGCCAAAATAAAATTTGCACATTGATCTGATTTAACCTATGATTTGCGAAAAAAAATCCAGATGACCCAGAAAAGATATAAAACTTTTTCATTCGTCATCCTCGATTTCTATCAAAATGACCTTGTACAAATGATTGATTTTCCTTATTACAGCTTCAATTCCTGGCTTTCATAATCATATATGGTATACCACTCTTCATGCCAGATTGTGGATACCCTAAAATATGTTCCATACTCTTCGTGCCACAAAATATATTCATGTTCGTATTATTTTCCGATTTCTACCGAAAATGCTATCTACAGAAAGAGAAATCCAATGGAACATCCAAAGTTGGTGAGTTATTTTTCGAGAGAATCTTGTCTGCTCAAGGCCTGATTTAGTTATAGCTTCTCTGGACAAAAATAATAATTGCGCCTACAAAACCGGACAAAAATGATATTTACGGAAATAAAAGTTTCAGTTTACTCGTCAATGATTATCAATTCAGTAACAAGAGTTGATAAAAGTACTCACAGCGTTGATATTGAGGAAATTATCGAATTCGTTATGTCATTCAAAACCTTGGAAACTGTCAATTGGTCTGGATGGAATCCCTTCATACCTAATCTGTGAGGTCCAAAATTATTCATATGTTATATTTTACGTCTCTAAAAACTCGAATATTCCCGGATTATTGAAAAATTAGCCTCCTGAAATCTATTCAAAAAAATCATAATGATTTACCCAATTTGTTGTATTGGTTTGGTTTCCTATTTTCAAGAAAAACTCAACAAAGTGGAAAAAGCAGTAAGAGTAATTTAATGGCAAAGACTTCCAGGGCACCTTCAATTTCTGTGGTGAAATAACTTCAGAAACTATATAGTATAGAGGTGGAGTACGATGCTGTGCATCAAAAAAAAAATCCACGATCAGACCCCCTTTAAAATCGTATAATTCCTAAGGGAATTGAATATTGGGGCAAAATAGACCTAATTGGCTCAGTGTCTTTATCAATTACAGTTACTTCTTTTGTGTCTCATTTGAATCCGCACTTCTCGATCCATTCGTCAGTGACTTGAATGGTATTATTCTCCATAGTTGAATTGTTCTATTTGTTCATGATCTAATGATTTTTTCCTCCTTTGAAAATATCGTAGAGGAATAATGAATGATATCACACATATGTGATTTTGTGAGAGGATTATGTAATGAATGCTGCTTTGAATTTGAACTCATTTTTCTTTTAGGTTCAAATCATATCAGATCGGATGGGATACTTCCAATAGCGAAAAATTCTTGAAGAGGAAAAAGTTCATTTGAGTAAGATAGACGCATTTCGTTCATTTATAAGTAGGTACTGTAATATTTATTTATTTGTTATTAAATGAGTAAAAAGATGCGATCACTCCGAATCAAAGTATGTTTTTAATTCCACATTGTAGACCCTTATATTTTGAATATCATCAATTATTGTTCATAGTGTCAATAACATTAAAAATATCGATAACTCATTAACAATCATTCAATCCAGTGGCAGAACATCCGAGGAGTAAGTATGCTATTCAAACCAACCTCAGGTCGAAAAATTTTAAAAGGATTCCAGAAAATAGCCAGGGAAACTAGGTACTCTATTTCTATTTTCAGGAGCAAAGCAATTGCTTTATTCCTCAATTATTATCAGCATGATGATTCAAAATGTGCCTTGTAAAATCTACGCGAAATTCTGAAATATTACATGGCTGTTTCGTTAAATGACTTTAATACCCTAGGGTTGTTGATATCTGATATATTTTCATGAAGTATTTATTCCAGTCCGACTCATTAAAGCTTACCTAGTTGCGACTATTTACCGAATTATTCTAATAAATTACCGATAATGCATGTAAATCAATGTGGCATTCTTCATTGTGTCCAAACAATGATCGTCCGTTCTTTCCTAATAAACACTTCGTGTGGAGCGACCTCAGGAAAATAATTAATAATAATAATTTCGTTGTGTCATCGTATAGAGGTAGTCCAAAACACAGATTAACAGATCTGTGTCCGAAATGGCGCTGGTTCTCAAAAGGATCTATATCGGATACAATCACATCTTTGCGGACTTAGCAGGTGAGCACGTTACGTATACAGTGTGTTCCGAAAATCGAGTTGAAATATCGAATATGACAACTGGTATGCCAGAATGATGATATTCGAGTGTCTCTTATGAATCGCACATATTTCAAGTATTGTTTCATTTTATAATCACTTCATCCATGATTCTACAAACTATGCAAGTGGTATTTTCTTTCGAAAAAGTATCCTTAGGCAGACCATCAAAGTGATTTTTCGACGAAGCATATGTATTTTTGGTTGGTTGCATCCTCAACAACGAAATTGTTCCACAATAATTCATATTTTTCTGCTGAATACTTGTCAAGATTTGGACATTTTTAATTCGAGAAATTCTATAAATTGGCTCCGATATAAGTTCGTTGACATGTCACTGACCTTTGCCAAGTTATCCGTGGTGGACATAAAAAGTGGGAGACCTCGTACAGGGTGGTTCAGATTCAGGATTAGGAATCAGAAAGATATACGACAAAATGCTATTCACTAGTTTTTTTTAGAAATATGCAGCCTGTCAAAGTTCATAAAAATAAAGCGGCAGCTGTTTGAATTGAATGAATTATTTCAAGATAACAACTTCTTTAGACTTTTTTCAGAATATAGATACTCTAGTTATTATTTACTTGAGCAAACAATTTTTTGAAACGAAAACTATTTGAAACATCTTTTTCGGCAACCGTCCGGAATGTACCCACTTCCCGGACGCTTTTTTTTTGAGGAAATAGCATTTTCCGGCTAGGGAAAGACCATTCGAAAATCATCAGAAGAAAACGATCAATGTGAAACGGAAACTTTGCCTTCTTGTTCTGGCATCAACAAAAGGAATCTAAATATACTGAGCATTTCAAACGAATTGAATCCCTTCAATGGTAGCAATTGCTCGAATTTTAATATAACTAAGAATTAGAATGTTTCTGTTGATATGTAGTATTCGATTCAAATGAGAATCAGAATGTGAATATAATGTAAAATAATGTGAATGTCTCATTGATTTGTTATTCTACACGGTTGCCGAAAAAATATTCTACGCCACACGTCCGAAAATAGTTTTTCCAGAATTTTGTCTGTTCGTCCATAAGAATCCTATTTCCCGGACTCGACTTTCTATTATATTTCAGATCCTAGACCAGTGGAGTTGGGACTGGCATTCATGTCATCTCCAATATGGCCGCTGCTCATCATATTCGCTTATTTCTATTTCTGTCTCAAATTGGGACCCAAATTGATGGAGAATCGGAAGCCATTTGAACTGAAAAATACCATGATAGCATTCAATATAGCACAAATTTTAGTCAATCTTTATTTATTCTACGAAGTGAGTACTTCGAACGATCTCATAAGGAATCAATGAGGAATATTTGATTTTTTTTTTTCAGTGTATTTTGGAACTCAATCTCACGAACTGGAGCTGTGAACCTGTCAATTACTCACGTGGTCCTAGATTCATGAGAGTAGTGAAGTTATATCATGTCTACTTCCTAGTGAAGCTGTCAGATTTTATGGATACTGTATGTATTAGTTCTAGAAAAACCGACGAATCATAACGATTCACTTCATTTCTAAAAGACAACATATAATAGCATAATAATGCAGAAGATACTCAACGTATACAGGATGTTCCAAAGCTCGATGCGAAGGTCAACGGAAGACAGAGGGGAGCTCATTTTGGGTCCATTGAGCCAAACATACCTCAGTACAAAGTCTCACAGTTTTCAAGTTATTCGATATTATCGTGTTTCTAAAAGAATCACCCTCTCTCATATTTCCACCAATGGAACATGACACCTTGGATAATTATTTTTTTATATTTTTATATACGCCATTCGGAAAGGGATGGTCTAGGCAGGTGTTTTTATGATTGAAATTTTCAATTCTTACAGTATACAGTAAATCGCTCATTATCAATCATACAGTAAATATCCACTTCTCATCTCTGACCCTTTTGCAAAAAAAAATGTCACCTCAATTTCCGACACATTACATTTTTTACAGATTTCTCAAAACCACGAAATGTTGTTCCTTGCGAAAAATCTTACCCCCATGCAAGATGAATCTCTTCGATCTTTCAACTTTTTAGACATTACCCCTTTGAAAATTTTTCGAACATCTGTGATCTAAATACTGTCTGTAAGTTCTTCGAGGAGGTGGTACATACATTTTCCAGCTTTTAATGGGATTTTCTCTCCTCGTTTCCTAAAAAATAGAGTAGAAGTTATTAAAAATTATTGCAATATATTTGTAGTAATATATTTGTGATCTAGGCGTCGTCGAACATGATCCCTACAAAAATGATCCCTTTCACTTTTTTCGTATTTCTTGAATTTGATATCTCATAATTCACTAGTGGAATATGGATGTCATGATGCTCGAGAAAACACAAGTATCATCATGAATATTTTCCACAACAGTCGTGGACAAAAATTATTAACCAAGGTTTAATGTTTCATTGGCTTGTCATCGGGGTGGAAATGTGAGGAAAAAAAATTTCTCCAAAAACACGATATCACCTGAGATTTACCACTTAACATTCAAGACTTCACATTCATTATTATTAAATGGCCATAAATGAAAATAAGATGTGCGCATGTTCTCTAATGACGTTTCGCAAGTGTCGACAAGTGACCCTTCCTGTATTTATTTCCAAACTGTATCTCTTACTGTATGAGAATATTGTCAGAGTTCTCAGGCTTTTTTGCGAATTTTTTTCATGGCTATCATTACTTTCACCAGTTTATATAAGACATGAAAACTAATAATTGCTCATTTAGTGAATCCAGAACAAGTTGTTCGTCAGTTCTGTGTCAAAGATGATACGTCAGAATTTACAAAGCTTAAGTGATTTCCAAATGTTGAATATTTTTATAACCTAATCCATTATAATGTCTCGGATCTTAAAGTGATACATGATGAATATTGAATGTTAAAATTTTTCATAAAGCCGCCTTGAGTGGAATCCAAATGAGCTCCTCTCTATCCTCCATTTGCAGACTTTGCATCGACCTTTGGAACACTCTGAATAAATATTCGCTATGGATTGAATCTTAACTTGAAATGCAATAATAAAGTAACTATAGTGAGATATTGAATTGATAAAGTTGCTACATATACTGTTAAAGGGAGTCCACGTCGTATATTCTTTTCTGGAAAGTATAATTCAAATGTGTTGGACTTTAAGAAGTTCTCGTATTGTTTGACCTCACTTCCTTATCGAAAAACATAGTTTGGCGGGGAGCAATTCCATACAGAACAGTTTGATTGAACTTCCAGGTGTTTTTCGTATTGAGAAAAAGATATCGCCAAGTCAGCTTCCTCCATCTCTACCACCATTTCGGCATGTTCACCATGATGTGGGTCGCAGTCAGATTCTTCGCAGGAGGCCATGGAACGTGGCTCGGTTTATTCAACAGTCTCATCCACGCCATCATGTACATCTACTACACCCTGGCTATCATCGACGAGAAATGGAAGAACAATTTGGCTTTCAAGAAATTCATCACTCAGATACAAATGGTCAGTTTAATTTATGGATTTTCCAAAGGAAAATTCTAGCAGTATGTTAACCATGGACTGACTCATCATTTCTAGAGTCTCTGTATGCGATTTGATAGCTAATCATATGATCAAATGTTGAATATATGGATAGCTGAAGTTGAAGTATGCTTTCTATGCCAAAATAAGCGTACAGGAAAACCGCTATGAATCGTAACAAACGCGTCTGATCGGAATAATTTATTCTAATATTTGTAGAAAAATGTTTGAAAAATCGATTGGTGGGTCGATCTCATTTGTATGTATAACTGTTCCTGAGGTATGGCGCGTCAAAATCAACTTTTTGCTTTTTCCGCCAAAATAAGCACTTCCGGGTTGAATTAGTAAGTTACCTTGATGAATTGAGTTTTTTCTATGACAGTTTCGTTATCTACGTATCCGAAATAGTCTGAGGGATTTTTTTTCAGAATTTTTAAATAACTTCCAGGATACTGTCTGTAAGTTTTTCGAGGAGGTGGTATATTCATTTTTCAGCTTTTAATGGGATTTTCTCTCCTCGTTTCTGAAAAATAGAGTAGAAGTTATTAAAAATTATTGCAATATATTTGTAGTAAGGACAGATTTAGGATCTGTCCCAAAATGTCACTGCGCTTGAAATTAAACCTTTAGATACCTAAAAGAGAAATTCTCTATTGGTCAGTGACACCTTGTTTTTAAAAAAATTTGGAAATACAAATATATTTAATAAGAATAAAACCTCTACTTATCTTGGTGGACGTTTCGGCAACGAATCTGCTCCCGTTCTCAACACAATTGAAATATTTTTCTCTTCGTAAACTTTTTTCAATGTTTCCGATTTTGACACTGAAAAGTGACAATTTGGCAGACGTAGGAATTCTGGTTACAAGGTGTTTTCATTAATTGATTGGAAAATTCGATATCAATTAATGAAAACGAAGAGAAAAATATTTCAATTGTGTTGAGAACGGGAGCAGATTCGTTGCCGGAACGTCCACCAAGATAAGTAGAGGTTTTATTTTTATCAAATATATTTGTATTTCCAAATTTTTTCAAAAACAAGGTGTCACTGACCAATAGAGAATTTCTCTTTTAGGTATCTAAAGGTTTAATTTCAAGCGCAGTGACATTTTGGGGCAGATCCTAAATCTGTCCTTACTACAAATATATTGCAATAATTTTTAATAACTTCTACTCTATTTTTTAAAAACGAGGAGAGAAAAACCCATCAAAAGCTGTAAAATGAACTTCCAGGAATTTGGAAAAATCGACCACCTTCGGGTTGTCGGAAAAAATGTACATGGAATTTTCGACCATCGACATAAATTCTTATTTTTCGTTCGATCGAGCTGATTTTATCTAATTACATAGAAAAATGGCACGTCGAAGTCAAATTTTCCAGATACTCTTCAAAATCCAAACTTTCAAGAAAAATTCCAGAATCGTCCTCCTCTCCCAACATTCCAGCGCTGGCTCACACGATGTTGTTGTTGATGTATATTTTTTTTTTCAGTTCCAGTTTTTTGCAATGATAGTAATCTACGGAAGACTACTTCTTCTACCAGACTGCCAGTATTCGAAATTATGCTGTTACTTTTTCGTGCCGCAGAACTTTTTCATGTTAATATTATTCGCAGATTTCTATAGGAAAGCATACTTGTCCAAAAAAGTTACTGCCAGCACAAAAAACTCATTGAAAAATGGTGAGTGTAATGCTGATTATATCGATGATCTCAATTCTATGTCTATTGGTTTCCTTCAAGAATTGCATACAATAAAAAAAAATGGGAATTTGATTAGGATAGAAATATCAGAGTGAGATCAATTTCTAATGAAATCAGGATGGATGAAAAAATTAAAATCATGTCAAAATGTGACGCTGTCTGAACTGTCATATTTGTAAAACTACACCTGGTGAATAGATGACGTTCGAATAGAGCTCAGGTTTGTTGCTAGAATATCATGAATGACAAGTTTGTTTTTATTTTCCAGATTAACGACACGAAACATGAAGGCCAAAACTTTGTTTTAGAAGTTACTCAGGAACTGAAGCCGTCTGATATCTACATTTAATCCACATACAGAATTTACCGAGTGATTTTTCCGAAAAAAAAAGATTTTAGACTGAGATCCGATATTTCTCGTACTCATTCCATTCGAATTTTTGTGACAACACTAGGGGAGAGATCAAGGACCTATTCTACTTGAATAAATCACTTGGTGACTATTTCCTCTAATGCATATTTTCATTATTCCGAACACAGATTTCACCTACCATTACATAATGTAGATTCGTTGATTACTGATTTTTCAATAACTGTAATTAAAGGGATTTTACCTAACATTTTGATGAATGTGTGTGTATTGTAAGTTTTCGACATTGAACATCCCGAAACACATCCTGAATACTTCCGAAGAATATGAAGAACTTCTGATTAGTAAACAATTTTGATTGATAACTTATAGAAACATCTCGTTCTATGCTTCATGCGATCCCTACCCTCAACCCCCTTTGAATGACAGGTAAAACCACCAATTTATCACATGAGAAGTTTGCACGAGTTTATTGCAACAATTGATAATGAAATATAATAATGTGGTTACCAGTGGCGGCTCGTGATCCTTCCAACAAAGGAGGCTGAGTTTACCGATCTGTAGCACAGTCACATGATCAGCATACCCGACTATTGTCCAGAACGTACCGAAGGGGAGGTGTATTGTCGTACCGTAACGAAATAATATCCTAATTCATAACCTAGTCCTCCCGTCTGCTTCGTTAGAGGTTTATGGTGGCTTTATAAAAAAATTATTACCTAAGATTTACCACTCAACATTTGAGACTTTACATTTAAGACAGACGGATCATGGAAATACAATTGTTCATGTTATAAAACCAGTTAGGATTTTCCATTTAACATTTATCATTCAAGAAGATGCCTAACTTCCAACTTTATAAATTATTGTTGAATGGCCATAAATGAAAATACGATGTGCATAAGATGTTCTCTAATGACGTTTTGCGAGTGTCGACAATTGATCCTTCTCTTCTGTTCTGTTGCCCGCTTTTATTCAAAACTGTATTGGGGTTATCTCTCACTGTATGAGAAGGATGTCAGTGTTTTCAGGATTTTTGCAGATTTTTTTCATGGGTATCATTACTTTAACTAGTTCATATAAGACAGAACAACTAATAATTGCTCATTCAGTGAATTCAGACCAAGTTGTTCGTCAGTTCTGTGTCAAAGATGATACGTCATCAGTATTTACAAAGTCGAAATGATTTTTAAATGTTGAATATTAAATATCTACCACATATCTCTACAAATAGAGAATTCCTCTTTCAGGTATCTGAAGGTTTAATTTCAAGCGCAGTGACATTTTGGGGCAGATCACAAAATCTGTCCTTACTACAAATATATTGAAATAATTTTCAATAACTTCTACTCTATTTTCAAGAAACGAGGAGAGAAAATCCCACAAAAAGCTGGAAAATGAATGTACCACCTCCTCGAAAAACTTACAGACAGTATATGGGATACAATTAATAGTGAGATAATTGGTACAAAAAAAAGAATCAATAAGATTGTTAACAATCTTATAGATGAAGAATATCTCAAAGAATTTTCTCCTCAATTGCAGATTTTCACATTTGTAATATTTCAGGTTTGTATTATATTCTGAACATTTCCAATCCGATTGGAATGAAAAAAAGGGTTCCAGATGACAGATGCGTATTCCAAGTTAGATCTCACGAGAGCGTTAAACATCATTTTAATCGCATCTGGATCTCGGAAGGATTGAGTCGCCCTCACAATAAACCCCAGGTTTCTTATACTCTTTTGTACCGTCACTTCGACATGTCTTTCCAATGTTAATTTTTTATCGAGGTAATCACCTAAGTCTTTGATAACGTCAAGGTCCTTCAGCGTACCATAAAAGACCCAAAGAAATGAGGGATGCAAGAGAGGGTTTCCCGCGAACGGGACATTTGTTCCTATCTATATATTATTATATACATTCACTGCAACTACGACTTTGATGTGATGCCATAGATGGACTATTTAATAGTCGCAGAAAAACATTCCTTCATGAATAAATTTCAATAGAAATTTGCAATCGAGGATGACAATCGGAAAAAGTATTCGACTAGTTGTGTTCTCTAGGGTTATGAATCAGCAGCTCGATACATCATAATATGGCTGTCGTTTTGAAAAAAATCTACCAGGGAGTTTTCTGGATACTGAATGACGTGTCAGGTGAGCAATAGAACGATCAGTCATGGTTGATGATTCCAACTGGATTCCATTGTAGATGAGAGAACAAAAAATAGTTGGCCAGCATCCCCCATAGCCTTGTTAAGCATCGTAGGCTTCTATTTGACTATCGTACTTCATATCGGACCGAAATGGATGCAAAACAGAAAACCTTACAACCTCAAGAACTTGATGATAGTGTACAATCTATTGCAGATTATCCTCAACATGGTATTGGTGTATGAAGTAAGTATACCTGCTGACACTGAAATTGTTCCATGAGGAGCGAAGAGTTGTAAATTTGAAATTTTGATCAATGAAATTTGGGGAAAGAGAGGTCAACCTCGAAAGGAATGGTAGAAGTGGAAGGAGATTTGAGTTGGATGGGAGATCGGCCTGCGGGTGAACTCGATATCGATCTAGAAGGTGTCAATCAATTGTCTTTCCTGTCAGAAATTTGAAGTTTAGGTAGGGAGGGGAAAATAATCGAGACTACGATGACAAAGTCCTGTTGAATTGAAAATATTTTAAGATATTAAAGAAAATTCTCTTTCCAAAAATATCAAATGTGCGCTCTCATCTTTATTGAAAAATATCTATCAGCCAAAGCTTATTATTGTATCACAGATTTCAATTTCGAATTGATCTGATGATATTTGTTCATTCACTGATTTTGAGTGTGAA
Organism: Gastrophysa polygoni; assembly: GCA_963576655.1. NCBI lineage: Eukaryota > Metazoa > Arthropoda > Insecta > Coleoptera > Chrysomelidae > Gastrophysa > Gastrophysa polygoni. The sequence continues at coordinate 1,077,154 of OY755084.1, forward strand.
TTACTTCATATATAAATTGAATGTTTCATGCACTTGTGATCCATTCATACATTACACTTCATTTGTTTCATTTGACGAATTACACATGGTGTTTGAATGAATAATCAAGGTATTATTATTATTATTATTATTGAAGCTGAATTGATGCCTTGTGTTTTTTTTCAGGGCTTTCGTCATTGTTGGAATGATCCATCGTTCAACTTGTTCTGTCATGCTATCGATCATTCAACATCTCCGAGAGCAACGTATTACATAGACTTGATTTTGTACTTCCACCTATTGAAAGTTGTCGATTTGTTCGATACAGTAAGTATTATGCGGTGTTGTCTAGTGTTCCGATCCTCACACATGAGTCAACGGTGATTAATCGAATCAAAATTGCGGGGCAACAATCGGTTTTAGTCCGTTATTTATCACTGAAATCACTAAAGTTAGAGATTTATATCTCGCCGGTAGAAGTTATTGAGTTGTGTTGTGGAGTTTCAAAGATGAGTACATGATATCCAAATTAAAATGCTTGACACATGATGAAAAATTATTCTTTTTATAAAAGAAATGAAGCGGTTAGTATTCAAAATATTGTGAAGCCAATATGCAAAATAAGTTGGTCCAATTATTCCTCGATATGGACGAATTTTGTTGAAATTGAAACCAATTTCCTTGAAAATTTTCCATAGAAATGTGAAGCCACACGTTTGGAACTGCCATCACTCGATGTTTTCAGTAGTGATACCACTAGAGGTCAAAAAATTTCCGGATTTAATTTCAACTCGTGTGGTATTCGGTGAGAATATTCTACATCAAATGTGTTTCCAACAACATCAATTTTCGTCTTTATCAAGTTGACAAAATCTGTCATTATAAACGTCAAAAAAATTACCAGTATAATTCGCGGTTGGGTACCCTCCAGGAAAAAAATTCCGATAAAATTCATTCGTTGCTATGGTGATCTGACAGAAATACACGTTCTGATTGGTTAAAATTTACATGAATTATGTCTGCACTCTACATGGGTTCCCATAAGAAGATGCTGACATCGCAGATCCCACAGTTCAGATTTCATGAAACCGCTGTTTCCATGAAATCAGCAAGATCGTCTTCGACTCCGAGAGAAGCGAGTTCCAGTTCAGTTCATAACTCATATTCATACGTTAAACATCATTTTATATTTTTCCTTCATCTTTACACATATACATGAAATAAAGTTTTTAAAAAGAGACTTCAAGCTATCAGAATTATTATTGGCGCAGTCGGTAGGATATCCGGGTTATCGCGTATCGAACGTGGTGATTTCGTATCAACGATTGACTGGATATCGAAAAACTGTTGGTTCGTGGAGTGGAGGTGTTTGAAGTGGACCGTCTAGAAAAGACCCATCTGAAGCCCCTCGTCAACGAAGCAACGAGATTTGGAACCTACATAGTCCATTTCTGCAGAGATAGAACTTCTGGAGGAGACAAAAATCGCAAATCCAGGACTCATCTCCATAGCTGTTAGGAAGGATATGCTTGAAGTAACTCTAATATTCTTGTAAGTGCAATCAATCGAATGTCCGTAGAAGATTTGTCGAACATTCTAGAAAATTTGAATTTGCGGGAACCTTTACCTGACTTTCAGATTATACGTAGAACTATTCATTTTCCTGAAAATTCAATAGCAAATTCATCCGAAAACGAAACTGCAAACCAACCCATAATGAGTCAATTCAAATCTGAATACTTAAATTGCATCCCTGAATTCAATGGAAATCCAAATGAATTAAATCGTTATATTTCTATTTGTGATCAAATCATTCAAAATTTCTATGATATTGCCAACCCAAATAGTTTTCATAACACTTATCTATTGAATTCTCTCATATCGAAGCTTACTGGTAACGCTAGATTAGTTGTAAATATTCAATTAGTAACCAATTGGAATGATCTGAAACAAACGCTGCGGAGAAACTTTGCAGATCAAAGAGATGAAGCTTGTCTCAACAGAGACTTAGTTATGATGAGACAAAGTCAGAATGAAAAACCACAGCAATTTTACGATCGATGCTTGAAAATTCTTAATCTTATTTGTAGTCACGTTGATATTCATGAAGCAAATCTCGAAGCAAAAGTTCTGAAACGTAATTTGTATAACGAATTAACACTGAAAACATTTTTATCAGGTCTTAGGGAACCTCTTGGAACTACGATTCGCTGTATGAGACCAAAATCTCTAAGTGAAGCCTTACAACTCGTAATCCAAGAAGATAATACTCACTACTTCCAAAATTTGAATCAAAATAGGCATTTTTCGAGAGAAAATGATGTTTCAGCAAGGCAACCGCCGCAACAAAGATACCCGAAAAATGTTTCGAATAATTTCAATAATTCAAATGATCGGTATAAGAACCATCAACCAACAACATCATTTCCTTCTCAGCCAATTCAGATACAACCTAGAGAAAATATTCGCCCACAAAGATTTTTCACAAACACTCAAGTATTTGGCAGAAATAATCAACAAAACGCGAATGTTTTTAGATCAAATCCAAGAAATACATTCGACAGGCCTACTCCGATGAGTACGAGCACTAGAAATACTTACAGGCCCACGCCAATGAGCGTTAATACTAGAAACACTGTCAGACCTATAAATAATTCTCAACAACATCAAAATCATTCGAATTCACGACAATTTGATCAATCAATGCAACCCAGAAGAACTTTTGTTTCAGAAGAATTATATAACGCAGAATTAGATGGAAATCCGGAGAATTTCCAAGAAGAATATGTTAATCCACAAAATGATTATTTAGCATATTACGAACAAGCATCCGATGATGAAAATGCTGCCGGTACGAGTAGAAATTTTCAGAAAATGTCTCACAACGACAATCCTTCTTAGAATCACATATCATTCCATTTAATACTACAAACGCAAGCGAACTCCCATATATCATATTACCTGAATACAATATAAAAGTTTTACTTGATTCTGGTTCTACGAAATCATTCATTGACCCAGAAATAGCTCATCAGTTTTTTCCTCAATTAATTAAAAATGATCCATTTGTTGTGTCCACAGTATTTCAAAAATCGGCACATAAATTCAGTGCATCTATTCCAGTTTCAAAAATATTCAATTTGGACGAAAATCAAAAATTGAAATTTTTCCTATTCAAATTTCACAATATCTTCAGAGGATTGATAGGTTTGGATAGTTTAAAATTATTACAAGCTACGATTGACTTCGATAAAGGATATTTAATCACGCCTCATTCAAAAATAAAACTACTCTTTCAGAAAACACAAACAAATCTGAATTTGATTAAAGTCAATCCTAGATCGGAACAAGTAATAAAAATTAGAACATCGATAAATAATGGCGAAATTATTATCCCACATCAAAAATACCACAACTGTGAGATACCAGAAAGTCTTTCGGTTGCAAAAAATGGATATGCTTTAACGACTATTTTAAATAACACTGTAAATATGATAACCTTAGATTTTTCTGAACCTATAATTGTTGAAAAATTCGACCGTAATCACATCCAAGAAGTAGAACTTCATAATTTTGACGAATTTCCCAATCGATACTTAGATCCAACAAAAATTAGAATAGATCACCTAAACCAGGAAGAACGAAACGAAATACTTAAACTTTGTAAAGAATTTGCAGATATTTTTTATAACGAAGGAGACGCTTTAACCTTCACTAATCGCATAAAACATCAAATAAAAACCGCAGATGAATTGCCAGTATATTCAAAATCGTATCGTTATCCGTTCATCCACAAGCAAGAGGTAGAAAATCAAATGAAGAAAATGCTTGACCAAAACATCATAAGACCTAGTAATTCACCGTGGTCGTCACCTATATGGGTCGTACCAAAAAAGGCTGATGCTTCAGGAAAGCAAAAGTGGAGAGTCGTGGTAGACTATCGTAAGCTCAACGAAAAAACCGTTGATGATAGATACCCGCTTCCAAACATAACAGACCTCCTCGACAAACTGGGAAAATGTCAGTATTTTACTACCCTCGATTTGGCCAGTGGTTTTCACCAGATCGAGATGGATGAAAAGGATGTAGCTAAAACGGCCTTCAACACAGAGAACGGCCATTTCGAATATCTGCGTATGCCTTTTGGTTTGAAAAATGCACCAGCCACATTTCAACGTATAATGGATAACATATTGCGTGGAATCCAAAACGAGAAATGTCTAGTGTACTTGGACGATATAATAGTTTTTTCAACATCATTACAAGAACATCTAGAAAGGCTGAGATCTGTTTTCCAACGGCTACGAGATTCGAACTTTAAGATACAACTCGATAAATCCGAATTTTTGCGAAAAGAAGTCGCATACCTGGGTCATGTTGTGACTCCAGAGGGTGTCAAACCGAACCCTGACAAAATTCGAGCAATCAAACAATTTCCAATACCAACTAATTCTAAACAAATAAAAGGTTTTTTAGGTTTACTCGGTTATTATCGTAGGTTTATAAACAATTTCGCTAAAATAACCAAACCGTTTACGAAGTGTCTTAAAAAAGGAGCCAAAATAGAACATAATCAGGAATTTGTAGACTGTTTCAATACTTGTAAAAATTTGTTGATAAATGAACCAATACTCCAGTATCCGGATTTTTCTAAACCTTTCGTGCTGACGACAGACGCAAGCAACTTTGCTTTGGGCGCTGTTCTGTCCCAAGGACCGATTGGTAGTGATCTACCTATCGCATACGCTTCTCGAACTTTAAACGAATCGGAACAAAATTATTCAACAATCGAGAAAGAATTACTTGCGATAGTCTGGGCCACTAAATATTTCCGTCCATATTTATTCGGTAGAAAATTTGATATTGTTACAGACCACAAACCTTTAGAATGGCTATTCTCACTTAAAGATCCTAATTCAAAATTAACAAGATGGCGCATAAAATTAGAGGAATACGACTATAATATAAAATACAAAAAAGGAAGACTGAATTCCAACGCTGATGCTCTTTCACGCATTGAAATTCACACAAAGACAGTTTCCGACGAAATCGAAGACTTGGTAAGAAATATTTCGAACCAACCAATGAACCCTGAAAATGAAAAAATAATTCAAGAGATTTTTGACTCACAAGATGCGAATAAACAACGCGATATAGACAACGTTTCCATGCAAGTACAATTAGATGAGACCATTCGAGACATAGACGAAGTAAATGACGAACAAGACGACAACACGATTCATTCCAATGCCGACCAACACCCTGTGGTAGGAATTCCGACTTCTGACTCACCGGTAAACTTCGGTCAGAATCAAATATTAATATCAACGGTATTGCACTCTCCCGCAAAACCGAAAATAACTATTTTATTTGAGAGGAAACAACGAATCAAAGTCCAAATTTCCGAAAACAATTTCGAAAATGACATTGTACAATTCATAAAAGATTATATCGCACCAAATGTACAATATCATCTGTATTTCGAAAACCCCAATATCTATGAAAAATTCTCAGTAGTACTGCAAACATATTTCAAATGGCCTTCTATTAAATTCAAAAAATGCAATAAATTACTAATTGACGTGACAGACAGAAACGACATTGAGGAATTGATAAAAAACTATCATGAAGGGAAGTCTAACCATCGTGGAATAGACGAAACCGTCCACCGAATTAAAGAAAGATACTATTGGCCCCACATCAAGGAATCTGTACAAACTTATATTAATGAATGTGAAATATGCCAACAAAGTAAATACGAGCGACATCCTATTCGAATGGAAATGAATATAACTCCAACAGCAACAAGACCCTTTGAAATAATACATTTAGATACCTTTACTCTCGAACAATCAAAATTCTTAACGATAGTAGATAGTTTTTCAAAATATGCACAGGCATACCATTTGAACTCACCCTGCGGAACCGAAATCACTGACAATTTAATTAAATTCTTTTCTCATCACGGTACCCCTACACAAATAATAGTTGACAACGGCACTGAGTTTAAAAACACTGTAGTAACCGAACTGCTGAAATTACATAAGATCGACACCCACTTTTGTAGTCCAAATCACCCGCAATCCAATGGGATCGTCGAAAGATTTCATTCGACGATAATCGAACATATTCGACTGTTGAATACTAAAGGTTTCTCAAAAACTCCAATCCGAAAGAAAATAACTTATGCAATTATGGCCTATAATCATTCCTTACATTCCGCGACGAAATTCAAACCTATTGACATTGTGAATGGACACATCACAGACAACAACCCTTTCAATATGGAAATCGATCAAATATTGGTTAACGACTATATCAATGATCACAAAGAAAAATCGAAATTACTCTATTCCAAAATTAATTCAGACCTTATCGCACTCAAATCCAAGACCATACAAAAGCTCAATGTTAACCGAGACAAACCCGAGATATTTCAACCGGAACAAAAGACATTCGTGAAAAAACACACTAGACAAAAACAGGCAAATAAATTCAATAAATCCACTCAGCTGACAAATGTAAATAACGAATCGAAGACAGTTTCAACCCCATCACAAGAAAAAATTCACATGGACAATTTAAAACGACCACTGAAACAGACATACACCTTTAAAAAATAAATATTTCGTCTCTGTTATTTCAGAATCCCGGGGATCTTCGGCCTCCAGGAAAAAATTCAACTGCAAAAACTAGAGAATAACCCTGGTATCATTCCTGTTAAACTTGGTGTAGCAAAAGTTGAACAGTACACACATACTCTCATTCACTATTATGATATGAACTCGATTATTTCGGAATTAGGTAGATTAAGATCAAAATCTCACAATATCACGAGCCTCATACTTACCAATAAGGATTATTCATTTGACACATCAAATTATCTGAAAATCTTACAATTCACTGAAGAAAAGGTTGAAGCAAAATTGAGAAATATACTTCCACACCATAATATCCGTAAAAGAGGATTGATTGATGGCTTAGGCTCAATTTTCAAGTCCGTTACTGGAAACTTAGATGCCTATGATGGCCAACATTACGAACAAATGATTTCACAACTAGAATCAAATCAAAAACAGATAATATCAAATATGGGAAAACAATATTCTCTATCTCTGAATGTCATAGACAAATTCAATAAAACAGTCCAAAGAATCAATCATAATGAACAACTAATCACTTCAAAATTGAACCAAATTGTTTTGATAGTCGAAAGTCATACGTATAGAGAAAATTCAATGTTGATAAAAGATATTCTGAATCAAATTATAAACATGTATGAGATAATCAATTCAGTACTCCAGGATATTGAAAACTCTATCACCTTTTCAAAATTACAAGTTATGCACCCAAGCATCATCTCAACACAAGAATTGTTTGTCGAATTGAAGAAATTGAATTGTCATACAGAGCTCAAACAGTTACCATTCGCAATAACATTCAATAATACAGAATACTTTGAGAGACTGATAAAAATTGATAGTTATATATTGAACAACAAAATCACATATATTCTTCATATCCCAATAACGTTTCCTTTTGATTTCGAATTCTATCATCTTTATTCAGCCCCTGTATATTCTGATGGTCAGTTCAAGGCAATCATCCCTAGAAATAAATTTTTGATCAAAAATGAAATGTACTTCGCATTTCTGAGTAATACTTGTGAAGAAATCCTTCCTCGATGGTATATTTGCGACAAACAAGAACTACGAGAAATCGAAGATGGACCTTGTGAAATTCAGCTGCTTAACATAAAAAACACCTCCACGTGCCGCCAAACTCGAGTCCACCTGACCAGACCAATCCTGAGCCACCTCGATGCATCTAACCAATGGATCGGACTGTTTCCATCCGAATCAACTTCAAAACTTGAATGTCATGAACAAGAAGAAATACGGAAATTGATTGGGACGTTCCTAATCGAAATTCCTATGGGCTGCCGATTTATCATCGATCAATTCACCATAGCCAACGAACAACAGTATGCAAATCCGAATCAGCCAGTCCTGTTTCCCGACATAGACGTCACCGTCACGACGTCTCCAACAGCCAACGTCACCATCGAACTTGAGGACCTCAGACTAGACGAGCTGCAAGAAATCCGCACGCAAGTTATCGAAAATCAATCCGATTTTCAATTTGGGCATTCTCTCTACGTCCCCAGCGCTTGGACAGTTCTGATATATGGACTTATTGTTGCTGCCGCCTGCTACGTATTCTACAAGAAGTTCGCCAACAGGGTTGAAGCCACAGCATCCCCACAGATCGACCACCGTGATGTTCGTCTTCCTCTCTAACCCTCTGAAGCCAAATCTATGGGGGGAGGAATTATGTCTGCACTCTACATGGGTTCCCATAAGAAGATGCTGACATCGCAGATCCCACAGTTCAGATTTCATGAAACCGCTGTTTCCATGAAATCAGCAAGATCGTCTTCGACTCCGAGAGAAGCGAGTTCCAGTTCAGTTCATAACTCATATTCATACGTTAAACATCATTTTATATTTTTCCTTCATCTTTACACATATACATGAAATAAAGTTTTTAAAAAGAGACTTCAAGCTATCAGAATTATTATTCATGTGTGGAATTTTCAACGTAATCTCTCTGGAATAATGAATCATATTCTTTATCTAATAACCAGTGGTTTGCAAAGGAAAAACTCACTGTTCTAATAAATTTTATAAACACAATTTCTCAAATCAGACTGTTGAAATAACTACCATAATTTTGTAGACATATTTGCACAAAATTCAACAGCTATTTTTTACATTTTTTACTGTTTTCTACTGGAACATCATTGAGAAATTACATTGCCGATATTCTTACGATGATTTCTTCATTGTTAATCATAAGTTTTGATATCCTCTTGCTATTATCCTCAGAACAAATACATTTGTAAAATGATTTGATCCACCCCATGTGCATTATAATCAAAGCAAATGTCATTACTCTAATGTATGAATTCATCCTTACTAAGATGACTATCTAGCTGTCTCGATAAATAAGTTGATGTTGAACTTACCCATCAATAGTTTTCGTAGTGCAATTTTTCTAAGAATTATTCACTAATGACGCCATATTTATAATAGAATAGAATACTCTTTATTTTCCTTGAGACAATAATAACATTGTGTCGGAAACGTCAAAATTCTCAAAGTATACATAAAAACATACTTCAACATAGAAAACGAAAAACAATATAAAAAAATCTTACTGTACCAGAAAATTAAAAAAATCTTGCACAGTATAGAAACTATTTTGCACCAAAAATGTTTCGAGGCGCATTTTGAAAATGCGTGGTCCTAAATAGTTAGGTGCATTTTGGGTTATCTTGTATTTTCCAATTTGCCTGTGAATTAAGCCCTTCTGTGTATTCATGCTATGAATGTCTTCATTAAGCTTGAAATCGGTTATGTTGCTATAAATATAACATGCAATTTCAATTATGTATAAACTAGCGAGAGTCGAAATATTATTGGATTTAAGAGTTATTTTGCATGATTCTCTCTACGGTATGTTGAAAATGCACCTCAAAATTGCCTTTTGTGCAATAAATACATACAAGCAGATTCCATATCGAAGACGAGATTCAATTCGTGTATAATAGATATTTACAAGCTGGCCAACATATCTAGTACTGTTTTCAAGTTCTTGAACATAGTGTGGAACACTCAGTTCTTCTTATGTTCCAGGTTATTTTCGTTTTTCGAAAGAGCTACAAGCAGATCAGCTTTTTGCACCTGTATCACCATGCAGGAATGATCCTGGCGACTTGGATGGGATATCGTTTCATACCAGGAGGGCATTCCATTTTCGTCGGATTGGTGAATTGCCCTGTACATGCCATCATGTTTTCGTACTATTTGCTCACAGCTATCGACAGGGATTGGGGAAAATCCATCAAACTCAAACGAGCCATAACCCAGCTGCAGTTGGTATGTGCCTAGCTATCAAAGCTTCGAAATGTCACCATAACTAGAGGATAATGTTTCATCGAGAGATTTTTTTTCCTACTCGAAAAGTCAAGTTGAAATGGAAATTATTGATTTGTATTGACACGTCCATAGAACATCTACGGCAGTGAGAAAGTAATCATATAAAATAATTGAGAGAATCGGTAAGCCACGTGATGCGATAGTTTTATTACATTACACCTTTTACTTTTGATAATATTATTCCCGAAAAACACTAAGAGTTCCACTCAACTTAAGTAGCCAAAGCTAATCAAAGATTCCTGGAAATTTGATGACAGATAATGCAAATATTGCAGGGGTATGCATTACATTGAATTAGATGAAATCTCAAGGGTTTCCTTGTTGTTTCCTTGTTGCTTGACAAAAATTGTTCAGATCCGCTTCTAGGATACCACCCAACATGCTCTAGAAACTCAATTCTCGAACAACTTACATCAGGCTCATGAGATACAGCTTGAAGTTTTCAAATTGTAACTTTCTATAATATAGTACATATTATGTACTATTGGTCCACCCTGTATTATTTTTATCAATGGGAAGTATGTTCCTCAAGCTTTTCACCTGCGTATCACAATCAGGTGTGACTCAGTATCGTCCGTAGAATCCAAGAAAGTAAAAATATACATTTCATTTTGTTCAACTGTTCCATTTTTGATTCCAAAGTTGGAGTATTTTCTTCAGGTGTATTTTCTTCGTAAAATAAATGAATATTGATGACTAGAGATGCAAGATTTGCTGTTTGCAGTGTTGAATCGAGCGAGTGAAGCTTTTATACAGGGTTTCCGACGGTAGCCGTTCGTTCAAGGTCATACCATTTCAATCATTTTTTAGCTTTTCATGGGATTTTCTCTCTTCGTTTCTAAAGAATAGAGTAGAAGTTATTAAAAATTATTGCAATATATTTAGGGTAAGGACAGATTTTTTGATTCGTCTCAAAATGTCACTTCGCTCGAAATTAAACCTTGATACCTAAAAGAGAAATTCTCTATTGGTCAGTGACACCTAGTTTTTGAAAAAAATTTGGAAATACAAATATATTTAATAAGAATGAAACCTCTACTTATCTTGGTGGACTTTTCGGGAACGAATCTGCTCCCGTTCTCAACACAATTAAAATATTTTTCTCTTCGTAAAATTTTTCAATGTTTTCGATTTTGACACTGAAAAGTGTTATATATATATATATATACAAGTTATACCGGATTTATTCCGAATGGAATACCCAATATATTATTATTCCAGTTTTGAATTCCTGGAAAAAAATTCATGATGAGTTCCATCAGGTTTCCCTATGCCTATTTCCGACTGTTTCTGAGATATCTGGATTCTTTCGAAAGATTTTCAGCCTTATTTTCAACACAGCCTTTCACCTTTTTTCGCTTCTGGAGAATGACACAGGAATGACACTTTCGAAATCCACATCACCAATTGATTCATCGCATACAGGGTATCCAAAATTTGAAGATCAATCACATCATTTTCATGGTTAGAATAGTCTGTTTATCCAAATGTGAAACCGTGTATTCGTTGGATGGTCAACAGATAAAAAAAATTGCGAAATTGCGAAATTCAATTCTGCATCGGTCCCCTAAAACATTCCCTATACCTATTTCCAAAGACATTCTTGTTAATTCAATTTATTGATTTTGATGTGATTCTCGGCAGAAAGTGAAATGAGTCAGTATGGCAAAAAAGCTTCACTTTTTTGCCATACTGGCTCAAAAATATTATGTTCTCTGTAAGTAGAACGTTTGCTTTTGGATTCTCCTCCTGCAGGAGAGTAATATGATGACTCTACCAATCAATGATGAATAGTTTTCCAATTCATCAAACTAACTGTAAATTTATGAATCTTCCCAAACCACCTCCCGAAGGTGTTCAGTCGATTTTCCCTGCAATCTTATATTGTGACTGTCTCATTCTTTTTCAGATTCAATTCTCACTGTTCGTTCTCATTTACGGAGCTGTTGTAGTGTCGCCAACTTGCAATTTTCCGAAGATTCTGCCTTATATTTTCATAGGCCAGAACCTATTCATGGCATGCTTGTTCGGAGACTTTTACAGGAAAACGTACATGAGAGGAAACATCGTTAGTAAAGTATGTATGAATTACGACCGCTTGGGAATTTTTTCTCATTCAACTTTCATTTTTTTTGCAGAGAGCATGATCTGGAAGCCGAAACGATCGGATGATATTATTAGATATCAATGTTTGCACCTGCCATCAGACCAGTTGAGAAACTATTGTAATACAGGGTGATTCACCTAAGAATGCACAGAAAAAAATGGTGCATAAGTGAGGCATCAGAAAAAGTGCTTGTAAAGTGTCAGAACAGTGCATGGGCTTTTATTAATATTTGCACTTCCACAGACTCTATTTCGAGTGACCTCCCAGTGTTGCCAACTACGTCATAAACCACGAGTTGAAGCAAAACAATGGAGGTAAATCACGCAATCGGTAACAAGAACAAATCCCTCCTGGAAATCTATAAAATCAATTAATTTCTTGAATATCCTATCATTATCATCGTATAATATCCACTCCGAGTGAATGAACTTTCCGAGAGACTTGCTGGCAATGGTTCAAAGTTTCGATGCTCGAGAGGCGATCGTTGATATAAATTCATTCACAAAGTATTATTTTCGTGATCAGTTGTTAATTAATATGGTCTCTATGCAAACATGCTACGTCGTAGTCATGATTTAAAAAAAATATTTTCGTCAAAACTCACTGAATAAATCTTTGCATTCTTGTATAAATCACCCTGCATACAGAGCTGTATACCGTGAGCACCCTGTATACAGAATCTTCATGTTTTCGTATCTATATATATTTTATATGCTAGGTGGCCCAATGAAAACGAAACAAGGCCAATTTGACATAGTTATCGTTCTCAGGAAAAAAAAACGCTCCACCTGGTCGATTTTTATTTCGAGGGGGAAATATTTTGCGCATGTTTTCAACTTCCTCAATGGATAAAAGGGATAAGCGGTCAAGTGATACATCATTTTGAAGGTAATCGAAATCTCTTATCAACGCTTCATTGTTTTTGGAATTCAATGCAGTAGTTGTCGAGAAAACACGTCTATGAAAATAATTGGCTAGTGATGGAAAGTATTACTTTTTTCCTTTCATCACTATTTCTCATTTTGTAGTTAGAACGATGTTCATCAAAGAAGTGCCTTATGTGTTTTTTTTTTCTGAATCCTGTCCCATCCAACATTACATAAAGAATCATTTCTTTCAATGTCAGTTCCTTAATCTCTCAGTGAAATGCATACCTTGTTTCGCTTTCATTGGGCCACCCTATATATGTTTATAAGATAATATGATATATGCGATCCCTACCTTCAATCTCCTTCGAATGACAAGTACAATCACCAAATTTTTAAATGGAAAGTAAAGGCTTGTGATATTCTCTATTCAAAAATGTTATCGTTTTCAAGTTTATTGCAACAATTAAGATAGAATAAAATGAAATCATGTAGTTATGCAACTTGTAAATTTCTCTTCGCGGGATTTTTGCAGTTGGTCTGCGGATTGAAAAATGAGGTAAGTACAGGATTTCAAACGTAAGTAAAAGGGTTCCTTCCAATGATAGAATGAATGGAAAACTTAAATCGTCATTTCTAAAGAATTGCTTTTTTTGCACTTGCGTCAATGTTCGTCTAGAAGAGGGTGCTTTTGAATCCAACTGTTATTTATTCTTCTGTTTTGGCACTTCAATGCTCAATTTTTCTTGTATTGATGAGTTCCAAGCCAAAACAGAGAAAATAGTGTGAAAAATTCGCTCCATTCAGTTCATTTACGTTTCTATTCCTGAACTGTGATAACGCTGCACATTTTGTAGTTGGACAAAGAGAATTCACAATATTTAGAGTAGATGCTTCCGCTAATATCCTCGACCTGAGCGAAACTGAGATAGAAATATCGATGTGAAAAATGATACTGATAGAAATTAGTTTCATATCGACACCATTGAAAGCCCGAAATGAGGATTGAATAACTCATGAATAAATTTCAATAGAAATTTGCAATCGAGGATGACAATCGGAAAAAGTATTCGGCTAGTTGTGTTCTCTAGGGTTATGAATCAGCAGCGCGACACATCATAATATGGCTGTCGTTTTGAAAAAAATCTACCAGGGAGTTTTCTGGATACTGAATGACGTGTCAGGTGAGCAATAGAACGATCAGTCATGGTTGATGATTCCAACTGGATTCCATTGTAGATGAGAGAACAAAAAATAATTGGATGGCATCCCCCCTAGCCTTGTTAGGCATCGTAGGCTTCTATTTGACTATCGTACTTCATATCGGACCGAAATGGATGCAAAACAGAAAACCTTACAACCTCAAGAACTTGATGATAGTGTATAACCTTTTGCAGATCATCTTTAACATTCTGTTGGTATATTTAGTAAGTATACCGGATGGCAACTCGATTATTTCACAGGATGACATTAATTCATCTGTCATGATAGAAATTTTAAATTCCGTTATAATTGACAGTATGATTGCAATGAAGTTGAATTTCCTGTTTGATCTGAAGGTAGGCACAAAACTGACGAATTCCTGAAGGAGCTCAGATGGAATTGGGTAAATCCTAAATATCCGGATTCCTCATGGATATCCGTCCAATGCCATCTAATCCGATTAATCTCAAGTGTCTGTCGTCGAGGTCAATTCAAAGTTTGGGACATGCATTATATTTTATTTTCCCTATTTTTTGTGCGGGATGATAACTTCCATTTATTTTGTCCAAAAGTGTTTTTAATAAGAGCGCAATAAGTTCTAGCACCAGGAGGAAACTCGTAAAGCTTCAGTTCCCCCATCTGTCTCCTGTCGATCTGTCATAATCATGTGATGTCATGCTTGGGCAATTCGAAATTGCACTCTTATCGAAACACCCTTTAGAACATATAAATAAACCAGAATACATGTACTACATTGATGCTAAATATGAGTTTCGAAAATTAATGCTCGAAAAGTTCATTCTACTTGATTTTATGAAAAACTGGAACATTGGCAGAGTTAAATGAACTCCAATAATGAAAACTCATGTTTGTATTCGATGTCCAGTATCTGTTTCATGTTTTCTATGAATGTTTTCAGGGCATCCGCCATATTTGGAATGATCCATCGTTCAACTTCTTCTGTCATGAAATCGATCCCTCAACATCTCCGAGAGCAACGTATTACATAGACTTGATCTATTACTTCTACCTTTTGAAAATGCTCGATCTGATGGATACAGTAAGTATTGGCGTGCTTAGAACAAAGTGGATCGAGTCCACAAAAGATACGATATGTTGAGGCTCTGACTCGTTGTTTCATTTTCATCAATTCACATACGAGAGTCTTCATCTAATGAATTTGAAGTAACATCAGGAGTACCGCAAGGTAGTAACCTAGGGCCCCTGCCCTGACAAAATATTTATCAATGATTCGCAAGATTGCATCACAAATTCCTCATGTCCAAAAGCTCATTAGGAATGACCAAGACTTTAACCTCCTTCAAAATCTTTTGGATATAAATGGTTCACTACGAATAGAATGTTCTTGAATTTGGATAAATGTGCTGTCATGACATTCACGCGTAGAATCAATTTCATACAGTCTTGATATTTTATTATTGACACTGAACTGATTGCTAGAAAGAATGAGTGTAAAGATCTAGGAGTCAATCTACAACCAAACCCCAAATATAATAATATATTAATCTTATCATGAACAGTTTGGAATATAAAAATATTACGCTTATAAATAATGGGAAAATGGTGGTTCCTAAAGTGAGAGTTCGAAAAATAGCGAAGTGATTGTCTGAAAAAAAAAACGCTACAAGCCATCTCAGCTATTTTTGCCTGATTGTGAAAAACAAAAGAGCGAATGAAATAACTTCCCCGATATCACATGCTGACATTAATTTTTTTATTTTCAACTTCATAACTTTCTTTTTATCTTAGAGATGGAAGATTCGATAACGAATCTGCTTCCGTCTTCGACACAGTAAGAAATATTTTTCTTTGTAATCGTTTGGCTTCATCTTCCATCAGGTGTCACTGTCAAGTGTCAAAAGACGGAAAAGTGTGAAAACGGGAGCAGATTGGTTCCCAAAACGTCCACCTTTAAGATCAGTAGGAATTTTGATTTTTTTCAGAATATATCTGACTATATTTCCTTTGAAAAACAAATTGTCACTGAAATTGTGGAATATAGTTTATGTCAGAAAATCCGAGGTATATATTCACCGGAATATATAGTATTTTGGAAATGTCGAATTTCCTGATTATTTTTTTTTAAATCAGAGAAAATTCATAACCACTTATTTAGACCAGTAGAAGAAGTATCTATGATCGAGAAGAATTATTTCGTCAAGGTGACGGAGTAATCTTGCTCCTAAATGCCTTTTTATATCCATATAATTTGATTATTTTCATTTTGACACGCTATATCTCCGGAACGGTCGGTCTCGATCGACCCACCGATCGATTCCTCGTTCGATTTTCATCTGGATCACGAAATTTTCAACGTTTCGATGTAAAAATTAAATTAAAATCAGAAAAAAATATCGAACAAATCATTTAATAAGTATGATTCAGTATTTGTTTATTATTTATTTTGTAATTTTTGTTCATCAGATTACACCCATGCTAAGCTATCTCGCAATATGTTTATATGTATGTTTTATACATTGTTGTGGATGTCTATCTGGGCATATGCCAGTTGACATCCTTTATGAACTGTAAATAAATGAATGAATGAATATTCTTGACAGTGGAATAATCCAAGAGAAAAAATGTCGATTTTGATTAGAGCTTTCCTTTATATATTCCAGGCTATTTTCGTTCTACGCAAGAGTTACAAACAAGTCAGCTTTTTGCACCTGTATCACCATTCAGGAATGATTCTGGCATCGTGGACAGCATATCGTTTCATACCAGGAGGGCATTCCATTTTCGTCGGAATGGTGAATTGCCCTGTACATGCCATAATGTTCTCGTACTATTTGCTCACAGCTATCGACAGAGATTGGGGAAAATCCATCAAACTCAAACGAACCATAACCCAGCTGCAGTTGGTATGTGACTAGTTAAGTTTTAGTGGAGAAATTTCCATCAGATGATTTCCAAAGGAATTTTGATAGGTGAACTAAATACTCGTGATATCACCTTCTTGAGGATTGTAATAAACAGTAAAATGTTGTGAATCGTTCTTTCCTCTTGAAGATATTGCAATTAATGATTTTTGAAGCGGAAAACTCTGTCTCTCTCTATCTTGGTAGAAGTTTTATTCTTATTGAATATATTTGTATTTCCATATTTTTCAAAAACAAGGTGTCACTGACAAATAGAGAATTCCTCTTTTAGGTATCTAAAGGTTTAATTTCAAGCGCAGTGACATTTTGGGGCATATCACAAAATCTGTCCTCAATACAAATATATTGAAATACTTTTTCGTAATTTCTACTTGATTTTTCAGAAACGAGGAGAGAGAAACCCACAAAAAGCTGAAAAATGAATGTACCACCTCCTCGGAAAACTTACAGACAATGTCTAATATTATCATTCATCAACTTATATTTTTGTCCCATAATTGGTTGAGGATTTTCATAAAGATAACTTGAATATTACTTAGTACCTTCAGAAATTGATTGATTCGATATTTCGATACAATATCTAGAAGTAGAAATAGAAGCGATCTTTTTGCAGAAGGTCGATAGGATATTTGCGTTTGGTGTCAGCTTTACCCTATCAAACTGTCGAGCAAAAAAGCCCTTGGATCGCTAACGAATTGAAAACACCTTGAGACAAAAATGAGAATAGGAACATATATATTTATAAGGGTAGCAAAATGAAAACGAAACAAGGTATGCATTAAAGAAACTGCCATTAAAATGAATGATTCTTCATGTTATGTTGGATAGAACAGGATTTGAAAAAAAAACACATGAAGCACTTCTTAGATGAACATCGTTCTAACTACAAAATGAGAAATAGTGATGAAAGGGTGAAAAGCGTTACTTCCCATCACTAGCCGATTATTTTCATGAACGTGTTTTCTCCAGAACTACTGTATTGAATTCCAAGAACAAGAAAGCGTCAGTAAGAGATTTCGATTACCTTCAAAATGATGTATCACTTGACTCCTTATCCCATTTGAGATTCAAGGGTTGGAGCTCACCCCTCCGAGGGGTTAGAAGTGAAAAAGTTGAAAACATGCGCAAACTATTTCCCCCTCGAAATAAAAATCGATCGGTTGGAGCGCTTTTTTTTTTCTGAGACCGATAACTAGGTCAAATCGGCCTTGTTTTTTTTTCATTGGGCCACCCAGTATGTATATGAAATGGAGAGATCATTCAAGATTCAACATTATTCTCTAGAAAAGTTTAATTTGGCACAGCGATTGTTATTTGTTACCTTTATTCTTTTTTCCAATAAGACCGATTTTTTTCAGGTCCAATTCTCACTGTTCGTTCTCATTTACGGAGCTGTTGTAGTATCGCCAACTTGCAGCTTCCGGAAGTTCCCTCCATTTCTTTTCGTAGGCCAGAACCTGTTCATGGCATGCTTGTTCGGAGACTTCTACAGGAAAACGTACATGAGAGGAAACATCGTTAGTAAAGTATGTATGAGTCATGACAGGTTGAAATATATTTTTCCAATTCGATTTTCGATTTTTGCAGCGAACTTGATGTAGAAGCCGAAGAAATCGAATGTCCACTGCTGTCGTCAAACAACTATCTTTGTTGTCTCTCATTTCTGTCTGTCCTGCTCACTTTTCCAGAAACGAAATTGTAACTAATGAAATCAAAAACTATTTTTTTCCTAATGAGCCTTATGAGTTTTCAATATATTGTGATCCTAACAATCGAATCAATTCCACAATTGTGATTTCCAGATATGAAATTGATGGATACCTAATAAAATTGATCACTTCCATGAACTTTCCTTCATTTTTGAGTCCTATAGCCTTTCATACCCTTCACACCCTGCCTGAGAGTGGAAAATAAAATGAAAAAATACCTTTCGAGCGATATCATCCTGAAATTTCTCCAGTTTGATTCAATTATCATTTATCGCATAGCGAACTATATTATTCGGATGCTTGAATGGGTGAAAGTAGTCGAAAGAAAATACGAGAAACAAGTGGGCAAATAACTTTCTTATGTTCGTAAAGCAGGTTACAGTGTTGAACGAAACATGCTGAGGATTCTCGATGTCGAGTGTATTTATTCTCCTCTCTTGCTTAGTGGGACAACGTGAGACAGTGGGTGAATGCTGGACCTTGACCTTGTGTCAGATGTTGACTTTTGCCTGAAGCATCAGATTTCAATTGACCAGAGATAAGATATTGTAAATGAACACATGACTGTATTGGCATTGACAAAACATTTTGATGTGTCAGAAGTACGACATTTTCAGTTATTTCCATTCGAATCTAGGAAAAGACGTAGGAATCCAACCAATGAACGAGATAGAGGCAAACAACAGTGATCAGCTGACTGTTGGCAAAAATGTACGTTTCTTTGTTGCACGTCCAGATGAATCTATAGCTCTTTCTCTTTCTCATGTTCCTTACAATTCTCCTCTCGAGTCGACGAAACAAGAGTGCATCTAATACAGAATATATATAATCTTATCATATCTTTGATCGCGACCCTTTTGATTTTCATTCATCTTGTGAAATCTTTATTGTTCGTGCGATTTCGACAGGAATTAAAGAGCTTGATGAACTTGATCATGTGCACAGAAAGCGCCCCATTGCACCAAAATCCTACGCCTACTACAACTATTTTCAGGAACGAAATTTTATGAAAATTGAAAAACCAAATTTGGTAGCAAATTTTCGTGTTATAAGGATTTTGTAGCCAAATCAAAAATTCAGTACGTACTTTCTGGACGTGGATCATACTTATTTCAAATTTCAAAAACATTTTGAAACAGTTGAAAATTTTCGTTAGTGCCAAATCGAGGTGTTGAAGAGTTATAATAGTGGATTATATTCAGGATTATAAAGACAAAGCCATAAAAGCGTCGTTGCTTTCATTTTTACATTTGCTAGCACAAGGTCTGATTAATTTTTGTTGACAATGTTTGGACAAATAAAACGAAATTACCGGAACTTACTAATGAATCATCAGTTTTTGAGTCTTCTGAGAAGCAAGGGCCAAAGTCGAAGTGGGATCAGATGGTAAGTCAAGAATCCCAAAACAAACAAAAAATAATAGAGAAGAAAAACACGACCCTCAACTAGAAGCACAAAGTGGTAAATATTCGTTATCCTAAGATTTGTTTACTGAAAAAAATTTCGAACAATTAACGATATTGACGTCAAATCTAATTAGTGCATGTGAACAAGTTTTTTGCAGATAAAGCTAGCCTTGATATCTTGGAAAACATAGGTAATATCCACATGAGATGTAAAAAACAGTTGACAACGGTATCATACATATTTATAAGGGTTAAATGTCACAATGCACTTGAAATTATTGTTCTAAAATATGATTTGTGAATGCAATAAAATGTATTATTATTTCAATTACAGACTTCCTGTTGAGGGCACGTATGTTTTCATGACTGAGAGGAGAATCATCATTTTTTTGATGTCCTCTGGATGAAGCCAGATCAGAAAACATTTTAATTGAAGAAAACATTTCATAACAGTTCAACAAATTTATAGCCGATTGAGATTTTGCCGGTTACATTTTTCTTCGTGATTGCCTCTTTATCGCTAGTGATTTTTTTAAATTTCAAACTAATTATTACCTTGGTCATTATGTTGGCTCAACGAAAACGAAACAGATCTGACAACGTGAAAGCCCCTTGGAGGAGAAAATTCCGTGTTCAAAATTCTCGAAAGTATCTTTTCATCCGTGCCTTTCAAACCACTTGGCAATCACAAATCTGTGCTTACTCCGAATATATTGAAATAATTTTTCATAACTTCTACTTTATTTTTCAGAAACGAGGAGAGAATCCCAGAAAAATCTAGAAAAATGAATTATTTTTTCAACGATCTTATCAGAAATAGAGAAAGACTGAAGTTGTTTTTTTTTTATTCAAAGACCGCTTCAACCCTTTGGGTCATCAGCGGTGGAGTTGATATTACAGTTCGTTAACCAAATTTAGATTTACCAAGAATTGAATGATTTTGTCACTGTCATCATAGTCAGTTGTTGTATAGCAACTTTCGATATGATTCAATGTGATATGATCTACAAAGCACAAATCCGACCAGTCCTGGAGTACTGTTCGCATGTTTGGAGCTCAGCCCCCAAACATACGCTAAAGCTCTTAGATTCGATTCAGAAGAGAGCTATTCGCCTAGTCGATGACACAACACTCACCAAATCATTGACCTCTCTAGATCATCGTAGAAAGGTCGGCGATCTATGCCTTTTTCATAGATACTTTCACGGTCGGTGCTCGGAAATATCATCTATTATGCCACCACGCGCGATTCCTAGTAGACAAACCAGACGAGCTCAGGCTGGTCACTCCTACACTGTCAGGCTCGAGACCTGTCGAACATCGCTATACCAAGCATCATTCATCAATAGTACGGCAAAGTTATGGAATTTTTTGCCTAGTGAAGTATTTCCTGATGCTTACAACCTCCAAACTTTCGAGGAAAATTCCAACACTTTCCTACTCTCTCATAATGCCACCACTGGCTAACACGATGTTCCTCGAACATCATAGGTTTCCCTTTCGTGTTGTCCACAGATAAAGAAAAAAAAAATAAGCCAGAAAAGAGGGTGCGACCCCGAATATCGTCGATCGACCATGCACTGAGCTCATCGGTAAACGAAACAATCATATCATGTATTACCGAAATAGAGAAACTCTGTTGTTCCTCGTCTTGTTCCGGCTCATCGTGAATGAGTTCCAGTGAAAGGCAGAGCAAGTCCCATTGGTGGATAGATGGTACCGAAGAAATTTCGAACGATCGCTATTTTCGCGTCGCTTGTCATTTATCGTTCGAAGGTCATCGCGTACGGGTACTCCATCAATCGGTGGATTCGTCGTCGGTGTATCGCAAGTGTTGTTGGAGGAGCTGCCAGCAGTCGGCGTAGACTGAAACGGAGCAGGTGAGTTCGAAAAACCACTTCCCGCAAAGTTCCGTACTTCCATCTCTCTATTTAATCACCCTATATGTTAGGTGAGCTGATGTTAGCATTGCGACATGCCATATGAAACAGTGAGACAAAAAGTTCATATAATTGTGTGTCCTAACCTGCTTCGTTTAGATACGAGGTTTCAAACTTAAAAAAACTGGTTTTTCCCTCGGTTTTTTCTAAATATCTCAAAAATTAGTGAAGTAGAATCTTGGGAACACTCTGTATAACGGACTCACCGCGAAGCTAACGAAATTATAGTTCGTTACTTGCAACTCTCTCTTTAATCACCCTATATGTTTTTCTAGTTAAGCTGATTGCGACATGTCATAGAGAAACAAACATTGAGACAAGAAGTTCATATAAATGTGGGTCCTAACCTGCTTCGTTTAGAAACGAGATTTTGAACTTGAAAAAACTGGGTTTTCCCTCGGTTTTTCCTAAATATCTCAAAGTTAGTAAAGTAGAATCTACATGTTAGATTTATTCTTGGAAACACTCTGTATAAGGGACTCACCGCGAAGCTAACGAAATTATAGTTCGCTACTTGCAACTCTCTCTTTAATCACCCTATATGTTTTTCTAGTTGAGCTGATGTGAGCATTGCGACATGCCATATGAAACATTGACACAAAAAGTTCATATAATTGTGTGTCCTATCTTGCATAGTTTAGATACGAGGTTTTAAACTTGAAAAAAAAAACTGGTTTTTCCCTCGGTTTTTCCTAAATATCTCAAAGTTAGTGAAGTAGAATCTACATGTTAGATTTATTCTTGGAAACACTCTGAATAAGGGACTCACCGCGAAGCTAACGAAATTATAGTTCGTTACTTGCAACTCTCTCTTTAATCACCCTATATGTTTTTCTAGTTGAGCTGATGTGAGCATTGCGACATGCCATATGAAA
Source organism: Gastrophysa polygoni (assembly GCA_963576655.1). Lineage (NCBI taxonomy): Eukaryota > Metazoa > Arthropoda > Insecta > Coleoptera > Chrysomelidae > Gastrophysa > Gastrophysa polygoni. Next base: position 1,100,143 of record OY755084.1, read on the forward strand.
CAGTGAGACAAAAAGTTCATATAATTGTGTGTACTAACCTGCTTCGTTTAGATACGAGGTTTTAAACTTAAAAAAATGTTTTTTTCCCTCGGTTTTTTCTAAATATCTCAAAAGTTAGTGAAGTAGAATCTACATGTTAGATTTATTCTTGGAAACACTCTGTATAAGGGACTCACCACGAAGCTAACGAAATTATAGTTCGTTACTTGCAACTCTCTCTTTAATCACCCTATATGTTTTTCTAGTTGAGCTGATGTGAGCATTGCGACATGCCATATGAAACATTGAGACAAAAAGTTCATATAATTGTGTGTCCTATCTTGCATAGTTTAGATACGAGGTTTTAAACTTGAAAAAAAAACTGGTTTTTCCCTCGGTTTTTCCTAAATATCTCAAAGTTAGTGAAGTAGAATCTACATGTTAGATTTATTCTTGGAAACACTCTGTATAAGGGACTCACCACGAAGCTAACGAAATTATAGTTCGTTACTTGCAACTCTCTCTTTAATCACCCTATATGTTTTTCTAGTTGAGCTGATGTGAGCATTGCGACATGCCATATGAAACAGTGAGACAAAAAGTTCATATAATTGTGTGTACTAACCTGCTTCGTTTAGATACGAGGTTTTAAACTTAAAAAAATGGTTTTTTCCCTCGGTTTTTTCTAAATATCTCAAAAGTTAGTGAAGTAGAATCTACATGTTAGATTTATTCTTGGAAACACTCTGTATAAGGGACTCACCACGAAGCTAACGAAATTATAGTTCGTTACTCGCAACTCTCTCTTTAATCACCCTATATGTTTTTCTAGTTGAGCTGATGTGAGCATTGCGACATGCCATATGAAACATTGACACAAAAAGTTCATATAATTGTGTGTCCTATCTTGCATAGTTTAGATACGAGGTTTTAAACTTGAAAAAAAAAACTGGTTTTTCCCTCGGTTTTTCCTAAATATCTCAAAGTTAGTGAAGTAGAATCTACATGTTAGATTTATTCTTGGAAACACTCTGTATAAGGGACTCACCGCGAAGCTAACGAAATTATAGTTCGCTACTTGCAACTCTCTCTTTAATCACCCTATATGTTTTTCTAGTTAAGCTGATTGCGACATGTCATAGAGAAACAAACATTGAGACAAAAAGTTCATATAAATGTGGGTCCTAACCTGCTTCGTTTAGATACGAGATTTTAGACTTAAAAAAACTGGGTTTTCCTCGGTTTTTCCTCAATATCTTGAAGTTAGTAAAGTAGAATCTACATGTTAGCGAAGCGAACGAAATTGTTCGCTACTTGCAACTCTCTCTTTAATCACCCTATAGGTTTTTCTAGTTGAGCTGATGCAAGCATATCGACATTTTATAGAGAAACATTGACAGAAAAATTTTGAACTTTTTTGAAAAATTGTTCTTTAGAAGATATCCTGAAGTTGATAGTTTATGAATGAATGGTCAATTTGTCATTATTTTTCATTATTTATATTTTTTATTATTTTATTATTTATATTTCATTTTTATTATTCATATTTTTTCCTGTTTTTTCCATGTTTGTTGCATGGTCCAGCAATATGCCATCATGTGGATTTCATTGTATTTTTTGTCGGAAACTGAGCGAGATACGGAAAAGAAAGACAAAAGTTGAAGATATTTCCAGAATTTTCGTTATGGTGCCGCTCAGAACGCCACTGGACTCAATTAATTCAATCAAGTTTGGGCTGAAATAACCCCCCAACACGACAAATGATGCTGAATTCACGATATTCACGAGAAATATATTTTTTTTTAGGATCATCGCCTTGTATCTTGAAAACTTGAAAACATTTTGCCTGTTAAATTTGTCGTACACCCTGTATACACTTTCAATCGCCGAACAAGTCTACTATATGGAGAAAGCCAACTATAAAAGACCGAAGGGTAGTACTGATGATAATTGAGAAAATAAGTACCACAATAAGAAAAATGTTGGTACTCCTTTCCTGAAAATTGACACCACTCTAAAACTAATAGTACTGATCGGTGGTACTCATGTTTCACAGCACTCAAAAAAAAGTTATACTCATGATCAGATTGCTATGAACTGCAAATTATAAACCGAATTGAAACCTATATGTAGTGATAGATTCGTAAGTTGCATTTTCAGTTTAAATAGCGATATCAGGAAGTAAGCAGTACTGGGAGTACTAAAAAATTGTGATACTGGTCCTTATTCTTACTAACAACAAAATTACTCTCATATCGTTCACATTGAAATGAACTGCACATTGAAAATCATAGCAGAATATTTCTACACCATATTTTGAGAGAAATATTACGGCAATATCAAGATGTGAGCAATATTAAAAGTGTCAAAAAATAGAACTAGTTCTTGTTCCTACTCAGAACAAAATTGCACTGATGTGGTTGTTCACATTGCACATTAGAAATTATAGTGAACAGTTTTGGCTGGAATTATTTTCAGGTTCAATTTCAGAACATTGTCTCTACTGTCATCAACTTCTTGAGAAATGCGTAGTTCTGTCATTTTCTGATACTCTGAAGTCTTATTGGAAAATAAAGAAGTTGAAATACCTGGTGTTATTACACTGGAAAAATTTTAAGTACATTGAACTCTTCATCGATCTATATTAACGTTCTCTATACCAACGTTTTAACCTTAACAAAATTGTTGTTATTGTGAAAAGTAAATAAATAACAGATTTGAACATATGGAACAATTTCTCATGAACAAGCCTAATTTCAACTGATTATTTTCTAACTAATTTTCGATTGAAGGTGTTGATTGGGGTTTGCTTCATTTTCCAGTAAACTGTTGCCATAATTATCAACAAGAATATTGAAAAAAAAAATAGAATGTTCCAATTGTTTTTTATCGCTCATATAATTATTTTTTATTGTTCCTGTTATTAAAAAAGACTGCACTTTTAGAAAGGTAGATACGCGATTGGGTTCTTTTCTAGTTTGAGATGAAAATATCGATTTGCTTCAATGATGAATCTGTGCAAAGTATATCTTTGAGATCCCTGTAGATATAGATGTAGAACGAAATGATAACCGAGATCATTCTGTTCTACTTTTGCTACCTGAAAAAAACTTTTGAGGCCGTGCACACTGAGAAGGAAAAACTCGTTCCAAATTCATAATCTGAATGATTTTTGGGTCAAAACTGTTCGTAAGTGCATTGCTCTGATTCTGAAAATGCAGTATTTGATGACGCCGCTTTGTGGCATTGTATGAACGATTGCATCAAATGCATCGGTAATCAGAGAAAAATGTCGACGCCGCATAACATACTTTTCGCCTAACAATCGCATTTTCGAGTGTGGAATATGAGAACTGAACATTTCACCGATACGCTCCTACATTATTTTGACTCAGCGTCTCGATGATCGGCAAATAAAGAACCACAAAGAAACGCCACAGTGATCGATATTGATCGATAGAAAAGTGTGAAACGCATGACAGTATTCTTCTGGAAGCCACAAATTTAGCGGAAATTGTCCCAACTGTACTGAAAGGACCATGACAATGATTTATCAGAAGCTCTGAAATTCAATTTGGATTTGCTGTCAACTATACGATACTTTTTTTTTATCTGTGGACAACACGAAAGGGAAACCTATAATGTTCGAGGAACATCGTGTTAGCCAGCGGTGGAATTTCGGGAGAGAGGGAAGGTGTTGGAATTTTTCTTGAATGTTTGGAGGTTGTAAGCATCAGGAAAGACTTCACTAGGCAAAGAATTCCACAACTTTGCCGTTCTATTGATGAATGATGCTTGGTATAGCGACGTCCGACAGGTCTCGAGCCTGACAGTGTAGGGATGACCAGCTTGAGCTCGTCTGGTTTGTCTACTAGGAATCGCGCGTGGTGGCATAATATATGATATTTCCGTTGAGCACCGACCGTGAAAGTACCTATAAAAAAGGCAGAGATCGCCGACCTTTCTACGATGATCTAGAGAGGTCAATGATTTGGTGAGTGTTGTGTCATCGACTAGGCGACTCTTCTGAATTGAATCTGAGAGCTTCAGCGTATGTTTGGGGGCTGAGCTCCAAAGATGTGAACAGTACTCCAGGACAGGTCGAATTTGTGCTTTGTAGATCATAAGCAGTTGCTGGGATGTGAAGTATCTCTTCGCACGGAATAGATAACCAAGTTTTTGTGAAGCAGTTTTCGCAATGGACCTCACATGATCGTCCCATGAGAGAGCATTGATGATGCGTTTCTTTGTGGTTTTTCATTGGCAGATTAACGTGACGACTACTATACTTTGAAAACAGAGATATATCTTCAGAAGTAGACTGTACCTCCTTGATCAGAGTTTATTCTTCATATTTCTTGGAAAGTGAAAGATGAATCACTCGATTCTTTAGGGAAAGTGACTTCTGCCACAGAATATGAGTAGCGTTTAGATTCATTTCAGGAACATTGTTAACTTTGCTTTCACTCAAGTATGTATGAAGTATAGTTAGAGGTTTTCTTTACTGAGTACATATCACGAAAGCACCAAATATACATGCAATAGACGTATAATTCTTTGAATAACTTTAGTCAATAAAGTGATATTTTCGAAAATTAGTACATGCAATGCTAGGATCAGTTTTGAAAATGTTCGAAATGGGATGAAATAAAATCCTTCTGTGTCAACTTTCAACTTTCATCCCAAACAATCACACATAGCGATATAGTGTGATTCCCTATTACCAATAAAATACGAAAATAAAACTTTCGGCTCCAAAGTGTTCGTCTAGCTATTAAACGCTTATCGAGATGGCATAAATATCAATTGATAGAATGTCAATTAGGACAGAAAGATATTCCTATCAACCGAAAAATAATTCACCATTATTCATTACAAATTGGTCTGTGGTTCACGGATATAATCGCAAGTTTCACTTTTTGCTTTTACACACGACTTGAAACTTTACAGACTGATGAGTGAGTTATCTCTATATTCTAGGTCAACATGGCATCACTGGTGCATTTAGTTGTAGAAAACTACAATGAATTCGTCGAAACAAGAGGTGAGTAGATAAATAATTCACACGCAATGAAAGTATTTTTTTATTCTCCACATAATCATAACGGTATTATACATATTTATCATTATGCAAGTTCCCTATTTTCATCAGGATTATTTCACTCTGTAGATCTTTTTGATCGGCCTGTATAATTCCTGGACTAATTTGACGTCATTGCAAAACGCAGGAGTGTGAATTGAATTATGATGTTGATATATGCGATTCATCATACATCAGGCAAATCTTGAATGAATCTAAATCAGTGATCAACACCACACCAGAATATCAAACAAAAATTAACACTCGACAAATTCGTAACCGACAAAGTTACGTGTCAAATGCATTCAAGATTGACGATATCTCACATGGATAATCTCATAGAATATAATCCTCAAAAGAACTTCCATGGTTACATTTCCTGTGAAATTATTCTCGAAATATTTTATTTATAACGTTGAAGGACTTGATTCGATAACAAAATTAGAATGGGAAGTGCTAGAGTAACTGTAACTAAGAATGAAAATGGATGAAACTGGTCAAAATTCATCCAGATACGTTCCATATTTTCGAGCCATGATTCAGTTGCAAATTCTTTTATAAAAAGTTATGCAATTCAAGCCCTATCATCAGGAAAGACTTCACTAGGCAAAGAATTCCACAACTTTGCCGTTCTATTGATGAATGATGCTTGGTATAGCGATGTTCGACAGGTCTCGAACCTGATAGTGTAGGGATGACCAGATTGAGCTCGTCTGGTTTTCCTACTAGGAATCGCGCGTGGTGGCATAATAGATGATATTTCCGTTGAGCACCGACCGTGAAAGTACCTATAAAAAAGGCATAGATCGCCGACCTTTCTACGATGATCTAGAGAGGTCAATGATTTGGTGAGTGTTGTGTCATCGACTAGGCGAATAGCTCTCTTCTGAATTGAATCTAAGAGCTTAAGGGTATGTTTGGGGGCTGAGCTCCAAACATGTGAACAGTACTCCAGGACAGGTCGAATTTGTGCTTTGTAGATCATAAGCAGTTGCTGGGATGTGAAGTATCTCTTCGCACGGAAAAGAAAACCGAGTTTTTGTGAAGCAGTTTTCGCAATGGACCTCACATGATTGTTCCATGAGAGAGCACTGTTGGTGGTGACACCCAGCATGGATATTGACGACCTCATAGGAACAGTGGTACCCGACATCATCGAATTGGGCATTGTGTGATCAGCCTTCTTGGTGAACATACAAGCTTGAGTTTTAGTTGCATTGAACTGTACTAGATTCTCAGATCCCCATTTCAGAATCCTTGTCAGATCCTCATTTGAAGCATCAACCTGTCTTCGCCTTGCACCTCTGGCCTCGTTGGATGATATAGGGGCTCTAGAGGAAAAGGCAGAATGAAGGGTACTATCATCCGCAAAGCTATGAACTGGGCTGGAGGTCACATTCAACAAATCATTGATGTGGAGCAAGAACAAAGTTGGTGCCAAGACAGAGCTTTGTGGAACACCAGCATTGATCGTCATTGTATCAGACGAGACCCCGTCTACCACCACGTAGAGTGATCTATCTGCAAGAAAACTCGATAGTAAAAGACACAGTTGGGGCGGCAAACCATATGACGGAAGTTTCGCTAGGAGGCCTTGGTGCCAAACTCGCTGAGAGGCTTGATTTCTATAGAACTATAGGAAGGTGGGCGATCTCTCCCTTCTCTATGGTCAATGCTCATCAGGAATCTTGTCAATCGTTCCCCCACAAGCGATTTCAAGTAGACAGACTACACGAGATGGTTTTCCCTAAATTGTCAGGCTCGAACTTTGAGGAACCGCCAGACACTGTTGCTAATCCTCTCGCACCATGGATTGTGAGATCGAGAAGGCTGTGGCCATACTGTTGAAAATCACAAATTAACCAATTCACTTCCCATTGAACTTTTCAGATCCCGTGGTAGACTCATGGCTGTTCATGAAATCCCCCCTTCCTGTCGTCACCATTTTGTTGGCGTACCTGTACTTCGTTTTGAAACTCGGTCCACAACTGATGGCGAAGAGGAATGCATTCGACTTGAAAGGAGTCATGATAGCGTACAACGCCTACCAAGTAGTGTTCAGTCTGTGGTTGTGCTCACAAGCGCTTAAAGTCAAGAGACCTGTGCAGATCTTGAGCAGCACGTGCAAGAACCCTTCCACCAACAAAGAGTTCCAAGAAGTTGTGAGTATTTTGATGAATATAGGTAATTATGGACCTCAACTGAATTAGTGAGCTGACACTGGTCAGAGAGGTTCGAATCTTTTTATATGCAGAGGATTTCAAGTTGTTTCGGCAGGTTTCTTCTTCAAACGATTGGTGTGAATTCAACACGCTACCTCTAGACATGAGAAAGTGAAATAAAGTCACTATTCTCGCAAACAAAATCACCCACTGGATTTCTTTGCGTCATAAATGATCAAGTTCTAACAATCATCCCAGATCTTACTGATATTTTTTTTATCTGTTGACAACACGGAAGGGAAACCTATAATGTTCGAGGAACATCATGTTAGCCAGAATTTTGGGAAATTCTTTAAATTTCTTGAAAGTTTGGAGGTTGTAAGCATCAGGAAAGACTTCACTAGGCAAAGATTTCCACAACTTGGAAATTATCTTCGATTATGATCTCAAGACACAAATGATCTACAATTGTTTTTTTTTAGTTATCGAATGGTGCATGGTGGTACTTCTTCTCAAAAATTGTGGAGCTATTGGACACAGTTTTCTTCGTGTTGAGGAAAAAACAGTCGCAAGTTACGTTCCTACACGTATATCATCATGCCATAACGATGTTCTTCTCATGGGGATATCTGAAATTTTTGCCAGGTAATATGAGTAATCTTGATGTATTGTAGGAATAAAGTTTCCTGGAATGCCCATTCTCAATGGAGAGGTCGCTTATGTCCTATCAATCATTGTTGATTTATTGCAAATAGTATATTATGTTGCGAGTTGCATACTATACTTTTTCTATGACAACATATCGTTCACGTTCAATACATGCATGAATTGCAAAAACTTTGAAAGAAATAAACTGATGATATTTAATTACTTCTAATTCGCCGCTAACGGGCTTTCTATCAGAATTAAAATATAAATTGAAGAAATATGTGAATATTTTCTTTATTGCTATTTCTAATGGGTACACAGAAATAGAAGCCTGTAAATGAATTTATAGAAAACAACTTTGAAATAACTCGTTACCCATGAAAACTTTGACAGAAACGATCTGCTGACATTTCGTCAATTTGTCGCTGGACGTCATAATTTGACAAGCCGTAGTCGTCGTGATTTCAGAGTGAACTTATGCCTAACACGAAATATTCCATTTCGCATTTGTTGCTTAGCAACTTGTCTAGCAACCGATGCAAAAATGAAATTCTGTACAAAATGTGCTTGTTTATGATTGAAGTTACGATCATTAAATGGATATTTATCGAGGTTGTCGTAGAAAAAGTGTATTTTTCTACAGATAGCTTTAATCATGCAATCAACACCTACTGAATGTGTTGTTTAATAATTCCCGAATAATTTGATTTGGTGCAACAGGAAATGTTTTTATGCCCCTGTTTTAATTCTCTTCACATCAATAATATCATCGATGAAGATTTCTCTTGATGAACAGCAACTGATGATACATAATTTTGATACTCGCAGGTGAGCAAGGCGTAGTTATTGGCTTCCTCAACTCTTTAGTACACGTTGTCATGTACTTTTACTATTTCCTATCTGCTTTGGGACCCAAATACCAGAAGTACTTGTGGTGGAAGAAGTACATGACTTGGATTCAGCTGGTAAGTAGAAAAATCATGTCTAGTTTCTGCTGAAGAAGCGGTGTGTTTGTTCAACACGATGCCCACAGACTGAATTTGCGGATTTCTTCTGCCTCCGTTTGAACTGCTATGTACAGGGTGTTTCGAAAAAGGTGGCCTCGCTGCTAGGATACGTAGATCAATGCAAAATAATTTGCATTTGCTGAGTGAAAAATTTTAAGATATGTACTGGGTATTAAAAAAATGTACATTGCATGGATTTTTATATCTGGCTCTCTTAGAGGACGTTAGTTACACGGTGCGTACTTAGTAGTTTTGAACATATCTTTGGTGAGGTTAGAGTAAAAATGTCGCGACTGAAAAAGTTTGGGGTTAGTGTTCATGTTAATTCACGTCAAGAGTTGCAAAACAGAATTGAACATCACCTCGAAAACGTTGTCAGAAAATACTCGGTATGAACCGTGTAACTATAGCGCCCTCTAGAGAGAAAGATTTGAAAATAAATTCATGCGATTTGTCAGCTTCCAAGACATGTTGCTGAGAATTCTTGAAATTTTCTCTAACAGATGCAATCACGAAATTTTCTCACTGAGCAATCCCTACTTATTTTGCAGTGTTCTACGTATCCTAACCTAGACCTAGAAACACTATATCAGAATTTGCAACAGCTTCAATTTTTTATTTGAGATTGTTCGATTGTTTGTTCTGTCGATTCCAGACACAATTTTGCATCATGCTGGCCTACCTGGTCTTCATAATTGCCATGGACTGTAAGCTGCCGAAGTCTTTGACATTCTTCTTCGTCGGCAACGTGGTCGTGTTCCTCTACCTCTTCAGCAACTTCTATAGGAAGGCTTATACCAAGAAGCAAGCCATCGCTCAAGCAGGTCCTATCACGTCGAATGGGATATCGAAACAAATCAAAACGAACTAGTCTAATTTATTTATTATTTTGTTCGTATGGTATCATTCGAACTGAATGAAATGATATGATACCGGATGTTAGTTCGGAATAGCAACGAAATTTCTGACACGTGCAAGACGAGGTCAAAATTTTGCAATAAATCGACGGACGTATCTCTTAGTGCATCGAAAAAACATCGTTTAAATGCATATTGTTTCAATGCATATAGTTTTTTAACATTGGCATCATATTTATTGAATCCTGCATACCATAACAATAAGAAATTAAAATTAAATTGCGTTGACATTAGAAATTGACAAATGAAAAATGAACAATTGATAGTGCTCGATAATTTTGATAGTAATACTCATAAAACCGTCGACCCATAATTGCGGTATATCAATAGATGTTGCTACATTATATACAGAGGGTCCTTCACGACTAGCTGACTTCGTTATTATTATAATTATTACCCTATATATTATTGAATTTTTGTAATCTATGATGATGAATAGTTACGAAAGTAGTAATTTCTCATGGATATATCTACTCAACTCATGGTGATGGACCCTGTATAAATAGAAATTATGTGGATGACGGAAAACAGCTGATTTATTGCCAGATTATGTCCTCCTAGAACACGTGTTGAAGTTTTCTTCGATCTTTTGGACTGTCAGGAAGCTTTTTCATGATGAATGCTAATTTGTCGAAATGACGTCAAGTAACAATTGAATACAATGAGGCACAAAAGTAATCACTCTGTTGAATAATCGGGTGATTATTTTGCGCCACCTATCTAGGACTATCTTTTTGATCATTGAAATGGTATACAGAAGTCCTGGTTGTATTCGATACAATTGATTAGGCACGTGATTTGAAAAGGTTTTTTAATGTTATCTGTTGGAGATTGGGTCGCCTCTAATACAGAGTGTTGACTGGGTATCCAGTCTCGGCACCACCTACTTGACCCTTTTTGCGAGTCATACCGGGTGGCATAGAAGATATGTTCGAGCCTGTAATTTTTTTTATTTGAAGAGATGAAATATTAAGGAACTTCATGAACCTAATGACAAAAGTTTGGAGATTTTGTGGGGGTAGATGGCAAAAATGAGAGAATTTCATCAAAAGTGATCCCGTTTTAGTTTTCACAATATAGCAAGTTTATTTCAGGATCAATTTTTTTGGGATTTATTAGGTGATGAAAAAATCGAGAAAATATCCCACAAAGCCTATCAAGCATCAGAATCCTATCAAATTCCTGTCACAAACAATTTGATGTTTTTTGATATAGTTGTTAATGAAATGGAATCAGACGAAAAAGTGTTGGAGTTGAAGTTATTGATTTCGTATCTTCTGTGAATTCTGAAAATCTCTTTTCTCTTCGAATAAAAAAATCACAAGCTGCCACATATCTTTTGTGTTAACCGGTATATTAGCTAGGATATATACAGATTGCATGTACAAAGAAAATGTTTTGAGACTAATAATTTATTTGTGGGAACTAAGTTGTTGTTGTCGATTTTTATGGATGATTTCTTTTTGTATGTAGTACAGGTTAGTCATATTATTTCAAACCCTCCTAAACTATTTCATCGAAGAATGGAAAATCAAATGGAAAAGTTGCTCAGCTTCATAAATATTTTTCTAAATTACAGAAAAATCACCAATTATTCCGGAAAATTAAGTGATCAAATCACGAAACTATTCTATCTGAAAAATTTCACTTTTTTAAATGTCTAATTTTTCTGGTTTGATGGATCTTGCTGTCATAGAATAACTGAAAATATTAATGATGTTCCTTCAAAAGAAACATTCATCACGTGACCTATGAAATAATTGATATCTACTAGTATTTTATATGAAACGCTACGACTTTTTCATTTGATATTTCTTATAACTCCTCTCATAATGAAATAGTTAAGGGTAAGATCGGAATATAGTCACTAACCCTGTACATGTGAGATACTCAAGAAATTTTATTATTGAAAATGGTCGGTTGATTTGTAATTAGAAGATATTACTGGTCAATTCTTTGAGAATATTTCTAAAATGCCACAAAACATGGATCCAGTGATTTCTTTGAAAAATATATACTTTGTTGAGTAAATACTATGTTTTTCTAACCATCATTCAATTATGTACATCATGTATCACAATATTATGCTAGTTTTTTACCACTTATACTCAAACCCCCTGTAGAATATCTATGGACTCCATTAGTGGTCTCTTTGAGCTCGAAATCAGGGCATTTTTCGATGGGAGAATTTTTCTTCTCTTCATTATAAGCTTTCCGATAGAAATCAAGGAAAAGATAGTAGAAAAATACGGTATTTGGAAGAGTGAAGACCACTGACCATCTAGGGTAACCACAATCGATGAATAAAAGTTGGCTGTTGTGAAGAAAAGTCACGCCAAATTGCACCTGAAAAATAAATTCATAACGATAATATGGAATTTTCAATATTTCAACATTTTATCGTTTTCAAAACTGACAGAATAGCAAACTCCAGAATGCTCAAGAAAGGCTAGACTCAGGCATAGAGAAAGCTGATGAAGGTGATCTCAAAAAAAAACAAGGAGCATGTTGAAAACGCAATAATAAATATAGCCTTCCGTTGAAAATTATTAATGCCCGCTTGGAAATGATTTCATTGATCAGCAAATAATTGATTATATTTCTATACATATTTAAATGGGTATCAAGACGAGAATTCGAAATTCTTCTGAAAAATGCGTATGGAGAGAACATTCAGTATGTATACTAAGTAACTTTTCCTATCAAAAATTTCGAGAAAATTCCAGAGAAAACTAAAGACAAAATTTTCAGTATGCCACATTTTCGAGCAAACGAAATATACGCAAATAGAAAAACTGGATCTATCTTTTGTTTCAAGAGATTTTTTGCCAAATAGCAGAACATTTACATGAGATTGTTGCCATATCAACTTCAAGAAAAACCATTGTTTTTCCCAATATTATCGAAAGTGGCTTTTTGTACACTATTGTCTGGCCCAAAAGTTGTATTTCACTGTTAAGGCATTAAAAATTACTTCCATATTGAACGATAATTGAACGAACTGATTAAAATTGACAATTTTAGCACTCAGACGAGACGAGAAAATTTAAAACCTAGGTTATTTTCTTTCAATTATAGCTTCATTTGATAAGACACAATCAATACACAAGGAATATCATACAGTACAAAACTTCAGTTTTTCTTATGGCGGCCATATGGGATTTTAGTGGCATTGAAAATAGAGGAAAATAATAGTTTGAAGTTATACTTCACTTAGTATTATTCATATAGGATTTGATCAGTATTGCACATCTATATTGATGATTCTTTTTTTGTCTCATTCCTTCTTTTTCAACAAATAGCCTCATAACCCGAAACTCCTCTCCATGTTCCTATGCAGAAGAAAATCTAGTTAAATCTCACCATTTGTAGAGTGGTAATATACTTTTTCCACCACAAATACTTCTGGAAATGCGGGCCCATGGCTGCCATCATGTAGTACGAGTACATGACGATGTGCACGAAGGAATTTATGATGCCGAGCAGAGCGCCATGGCCCCCCGGGTAGTACTTTGTGGCACCCCAGCTGATCATCGGCATGGCAGTGTGATGGTACAAGTGCAGGAAGGTGATTTGTCTGTCCTTTTTACGTAGCACGAAGAATACGGTGTCCAGAAGCTCGGTCATTTTCGCTAGGAAGTAAATGTAGAAGGCTCTGATGGTCTGGAAATGTCTGGGTGAATATTTTGGTGGATTTGGAGATGATGTTTTACCCTTAGAGCGATGGGGGAAGTTGAAGGATCCACTGGTTGGCATGTCCAGTTGACTTTGATCGATAAAATAATGTCTAGAGCCTGAAAAAAGAACTGAACTAATTAGTAATTGATCTAAGAGACAGAAACCAATCGTTCCATCTAGTTGTGAAATATCTAAAGTCTGTCCCATATACAGAAAAGATAATTTTAGACCAGACACTATCTGTGATTCCTGCAAGGTGTTTCTCCTGCAAGGATCTCTTACAAACAAATATATGCTTCAAATTAATTTCCATAGATTTCTCGAGGTTTTCTCTCCTCGTTTCTGGAAATTGAAATAACTATTTCAATATAATTATAGTGAAGGAAGAATCATGATCTGCTTATGAGTCAGCTCAATCTGACGTTTTTCCCGAAGTTATAACATGCGCGCTTTAAAAAAAGCACACTTCCAAATTTGGAGCTCGATATCTCGGGAATGATAATTCTCACAACATTTGAATTCACACGGTCGGATTCCTTGTTCGATCTTCATTAAGGCTAAAGAATTTCAAGCGATTCGATCGAAAAATAAAAATTTTGTTCATCTGAAAATCCAAGGTACATTTCCATGGGATAATTTATCTTAATTTCCTTCATCATTTATTTATTTTTTTCCAAAAATATGAGAAAATTCACGACCTCTAATTCGGACCTTTAGGAAAACGAATCTGTGCGGTTTTTTTAATAAAAGCGCACTCTGATCGATTTCTCTGACATGTTTCTATGATATGATATTATGTTAGCTCGATTTGATGGGTTTTTTTCGCGCCGAAAAATACATTCTCAAATTTGGAGCCGAAATCGCTGTCCTACAACATTTTCCGGTCGGATCCTCATTCGATTTCCATCTAGATTGCGGAATCCCAAACGATTCAATCCGAAAACAAATGAAAATGACAGATAATCCAATCCAATCGGATCATCTCGTATCTTGGAAATTTCGAATTTCCTAATTATGTTTTTCTCACCTCTGCAAACATCCATGTACTTAGTGATACTTGGAAAAAATTGTATATCACTAGAACTGTTTGCAGTTCATAAGGTTTTCTATCTTTCATGAAACGTGGTCCCCAACTTAGGACGAAATATAAATACAACCACAATATGATCAATGGTGGAAATGGGTCGCCAATTAGGAACCATGAGTTGGTTCTTGGATCTGAAAAAATACAAAGTTCACTTCAGGTTGATACAATTGCTGATTATTCGATCCTAATTAGGTTCAATTTAATTTCAACTTTCGTTCGATTGAACCAAATCATTAATTTCCATAACCTTCGATCAGGACTCATTATTTTTCTGTAGATTTTTTTGCTTCAATGTTACTTCATCACAAAAATATGAACTTTTCAAAATGGCGCCTGGGCAATATTTTAGAAAATTTTCTTGAATGGAATGGAGGTCGAGACCTCATTTGAAACTTGTTATATACGATACTAGAACTTCAGACAAAATTCGAATGACATTGTAGTTACTGATATATTTTTATCGAAATGACGTCCAACTGCCATTTTGAAGGGTGAAAAACTCCCCTTGATACCAAAAAAATAGTTGAATAGCTCTACTAGAACTCCGTAATAGCCATCTAGTCGGAGAGATTCTGCTATGAAATATTCAACATTATCAACCGCCATTTGAAGGATTGAAAGACCTTTCGAATGAGTTATCATTCTAACCTCCAATCCATTTAGGAACATCTCAAATTCATATTTTTCAGTTTTCTGAAGCTGAAAAAAAATCTAAAAATTTGGAGTAGAAATTGAGAACTGAAAAAAATATACAGCGTGAGTAAGATTCACCTCCTGTTAAACCAGAATATCTTCCAATTGTTGTTTAGTTCAAACTGAAGGTCCTTCTATACATATCACATTGTGAGAATATTAGTTAATAATTTTTTAAATAGCTATAGGGAATATATGAAGAAACGCGATCTGTGTGTAGAGAATTGAAAGCATCATGATTCTGAAAATTCATAGAGACGTTGGAGGAAACATTGAGAATCCAGCTGAAATATTTTCAATAGCACACCCTGTATTTCACAGAAATTTGGTACGATGAGTTATTCGAGTTTTTCTAGAAAAAGTGACAAGTGCAGCCTATCGAACATATGTGCCATTTTTATAAGAATTACAATTTTTAGAGATCAATCAAATACTCTATCATGAATATTGAAGGTTGAACAATCACTACATAATTTTACAGGGTGAATAGAAAAGTGGGTGCAGAAAATGAATGAGAAAAATTGAAACATTTTTTTTTCTCATGATTCAAAACCCATAATATCGGAGATATTCCATAAAAGTACTTGATTCTGCATAATAAGGGATTGATTTGTCTAGTAAGCTGTGCATATTTATGGAAAAATGAAGTCTGGAGATAGTTTTGGTTAGTTTTTTTGAATATCTTGTAGCAAAAGTATCATATTTTCTTGTGAATACCTCCTTACATTCGCCATAAAATCTTGATTATTAAACAGAAGTTGAATCTAACAGTGAACATTCTCAATTCGAGACCAAATAATGTAGAATCGATACGCGGTTTACGAAAACTTCAACAACTCACCTGCTAGCTCAGTGAAAACAAATCTATAGTAGTTCGTCAAACCGATAGCATTTCGATCCATTTTGCATGATAAAAATCAAGCATCCGCAGCGAAATCTACTTTGATTGAGACTACTCAGTATTCTCGATTAATTTTTGATCGCATGGATTTTTTTTCTGCTCCAACTTGTTGATGGGGTGATTAAGCTGAATCAAGGAAAACAAGTTCATTATCTATTCGCAAATGAGAGAAATTATTATATCACGTTGAACGAAAATATCTCCAACAAGACTCACCAAAATTTCTAATATAAAGAAAATGTAATTCGGGATTGCACCAACTTTTCGAAACGTCTACATCGACAATAAATCGGTGTTATTCGTGCATGTATCGAACCACTTTTGAAGGAAATAATTCGTAGGAAAGAGAAAGTGTAGATTCAGGAAGACGATGATAATGATACTCCAGCTGAATCACTATAATAATAGGATAAATAATGAGAGGAAGAAAGGGTTCCGACTCGTCGCGTTACGGAATAACGCTCGAAAGATTATTTTCATCGGGGATCTCATTATTTTAACGCATTGGTCGAAATGCTCCAGATATGCCCCTTAAAAGTTGATGCCTCAACAGTCAATAAATCAAGCGACAGAAGTTGCACTTCAGCAACTTTGGTTGAAACATTAGGAATTAACTTCAATGCACAATTGCAGAATTCACAGTTATAGAACTTCGG
Organism: Gastrophysa polygoni; assembly: GCA_963576655.1. Lineage (NCBI taxonomy): Eukaryota > Metazoa > Arthropoda > Insecta > Coleoptera > Chrysomelidae > Gastrophysa > Gastrophysa polygoni. Next base: position 1,116,951 of record OY755084.1, read on the forward strand.
CTTTTATGGATATGTCCAGAGGCATAATCCGATTTTTCCAAATTCTATATTCTTTGCTTAGTGAAGTCTTTCCTTACAACCTCCAAACTTTCAATAGAAATTCCAACACCTTCCTTCCCTTCCAAAATTTTAACACGATGTTCCTCGAACATTATAGGTTTCCCTTTCGTGTTGTCAATAGATAAAAAAAATACTGTCTGTAAGTTCTCCGAGGAGGTGGTACATTCATTTTTCAGCTTTTGATGTTTTGTTTTGTTTTTTTCAAAAACAAGGTGTCACTGACCAATAGAGAATTTCTCTTTTAGGTATCTAAAGGTTTAATTTCAAGCGCAGTGAGATTTTGGGACAGATCCTAAATCTGTCCTTACTACAAATATATTGCAATAATTTTTAATAACTTCTACTCTATTTTTTAGAAAGGAGGAGAGAAAATCCCATCAAAAGCTGAAAAATGAAAAAAAATACTGTTTGTGAGTTGAACAGAAAAATGGTTCATTAATAATTTAACGGTTTGAGATAGAAAAATGCCTTTTTGTGTGCTCACCTAGTGTTCTATGCTGATTTTGAAAATTTGAACAAGAGCAAGAATATCAGTATTTTTTGTTCTTACTCCTTTCCGTGTAATTTTTTGCAGTCGGGCTGCAGAATATGAAAACGTTCTGTAAATGAAAAAGGTATTCTGAGCATCGATGAAATGCATAATTTTTGAGTTAAATCAATCAAATTTCATCACGGTGGGAGGTGGATGCAATGGAGGAAATCAAATCAATTTTTGTGTAAGAACTATTGAAATCAAATAAAACACAAAAAATAAATGTGGAAAACATTGCGTGATTGTATAAAACAACAATAAAAGTGAAACTTTTTTCGGATCGTAGACATTCAACTGAAAATTCGCGGAAATTTATTCGATTCAATAATAAGTACTGATATTATGGATAATGTTATTTGATCTTGGCTTCATATTTGGAAATTAGGAATGCTACTGTGAAATCGATAGTAGAGAAAATATCAAACTATAAATTTCAATTCCAATCTCCAATTTTAATCCAATACATGAAGGCGGCCAGGTGGTCGAAATGCAAGCGACATCACGTCTCCTTCACGTAACAATAACATAATATTTCACAATTGCAAATGAAGATTCATAGATTCGTGTTCTCAAACAAAATTCACATCAACACAGTGATCAAAACACACAAATACCGCGGCGCACTTGCACGAATGAGTGATTATATGAATGCTACACGGTTAGCTGATGCGAGCCATGGGCGCCGCCATATTGGCCTTGGCTGCTCCGCCGACCGTCTTTCGCTTCACCCCTACTCTGCGGATGTAATGCGACAAAATGATAGATGGACGAAGAAAAAAAAACTGAGATGGTGTAATAAAAGTTTCACTTCGATATTTCAACTTAATTGGATACATACATGGCAACATATGCAGCAGCCGGTAGTTTTTTATTCGAAGATATGAAAATTCAATTCAATTGAAATTCTCTGTTCAATCATATATCACAAGTGATTCACAAGTCGAATCACATATCCTTCAACTGTCAAACACAAGAAATTTTCTGTAAAACTCCTACTAGGCAAAATGATAATGAAATTAGACTAATTGATGTGTTACGGGGACAATTCCTATCTAATCTAACAATACCGAATACTAAGACCATGTTGAGGCTACATGCAAAAAAGGAATGCCGTTAGTTTCTTCACAAATAGCCGAATAATATTTGTTCTTATTTTAGTTTTCTCAATATCATGAATTAGTTTCAGATATATTGACAACCTGCAGCAATTAATCAGGGTATTAAATTAAATAATTTAGGCTAACTTATGTTCTTTGGATTTCGAAGTCTTCGAGACATCTTTTGACCAAAAGTGGGACGTCTTGAAAACGTTTTCAAGAAATACCAGCTAATTGAGAAATGCAAGTCTCAAAGATGATATTTAAATTGTAACGTAGATATCAAAATAAAATGTGCGTAAAAATACAACTTCATTACGTACATGTCGTGTTTCAAGCATCGGTGGCTTTATAAAAACTTTTAACATTCAACATTTATCACTTTGAGATTTAAGACATTATAATGGCTTAGGTTATAAAAATATTTAACATTTAGAAATCATTTAAGCTTTGTAAATACTGACGTTTCTTTTTATCAATTGAATAATAAATTCCAAACGCCGAAAGCATTAAAAAACTGGTTAGAGTAATAATACCCAAGACGAAAATCCGCAAAAATCCTGTAAACACTGACAATATTCTCGTACAGTATAAGATAACCTCAATATTACAGTTTTGAACAAAAGCGGGAAGCAGAGGTGTCACTTGTCGACACTCCCGAAAAACATCATAGGCGAACATGCGCACATCTTATTTTCATTTATGGCCATTTAACAATAATTTCTTAAGTTGGAAGTTCGTCATCTTCTTAAATGATAAATGTTAAATGGAAAGTCTTAAATGGTTTTATAACATGAACAATTGTATTTCCATGTTCCATCTGTCTTAAATGTAAAGTCTTAAATGTTAAGTGGTAAAACTTAGGTGATAAATTTTTTTATAAAGCCACCATCAATCTTCAAGACATACTTTGGCTGATTGGGAATGAATGGATCAACGAACACATTACAAAACAATAATTTATTGAATTTGTACAAATAAAATGTGAAATGCAAAACAACTCTTCCGACTTTGTGTTTTATTAGAAGTAATACATACGCTCAATTATAACAAAAATCAGTCAAAGGAACAGTACACACTATCGAACAAAACACCGCACACTGTAATATTATCAAAAAATGTCTCTCACAATAATTATTAATTTTTCACCTTCTATAATTCATCGTGCTCCTCCTGAAACAAAAAAAAAACGAAATAAATTACATTGAGTTTTCGAAAGATAGATTTCAAAAATTAAAGTTCCAAAATGTAAAAAATCAATCAACTATCAAAATAAATACATTTTGACATCTACAATAAATTTATGTATGAATATTAAATGTTCAAAACAAATTTAATTTAAACAGTTTTCCATCGATTTTCACGAATTTTTCAACACTGAAAGTTATTTTAATTACAAATCGAGAATGAATGGAATCACATATTGAGAAATAATATTTTAGTGAAGGTGTCTAAACAGACTCCTTTCAAGCATTTTTTTAACAGAGGAAACATTTTTCACTCACTTCATGGACCTGGGGCACGTGTTCCTCGGCAGCCTCATCGTCTTCATCCTCATCTTCGTCTTCATCTTCCTTTTTATCTTCATCTTTGTTGGCCGCTTCTCTCTCAGCGGTATCTTGCGCTTCCTTAGCTTTCTTCTCGCCTACGAAAGATACAAAAAAAAAATTATATTGAAAAAAAAAACATTTTTCATTCTGCAATCAGCCAAATTTCATTAGTGATTTTTCATATATAAATGAGTATAACACACAATTCAGAGGCTCTAAAGTTCTATTTCCCAAATTCCATAAAAAAATTATCATCAACAAAGATATCATGAAATTAAATTTTGACCTACTTGAAAAGGAACCATTTCTGTTGGTCATTTATTTTTACACCAATTCCAATTTTCTTCTTTCGTAGATTATCGAAAATTTAGACACCGAACAAAGTTTCATAAATGAAAATTGATTTTCAAGGTATACGATTTCATTTCAAGTCTGGAAACATCAAGAGAGTATCATCAATTCATCATAAAAAAGCACCATGAAATTTGTTTTAGAAACTTCTGATCTCGTGGTGTGATGCAATCAAGTGTTTTTTTCATAAAAAAAAATCGTTGAGTAGTACTATTTTCTTATTTGTGAACTTGCAAAAAATTTGATTAGGTGACATAATTCTTGATAATGAATATTTTTACAAGAAAACTGAAGGAAATCGTTAAAGAAGGATCTGAATCTTGTGATGTAATCAAATTTATTTTTTTCATAAAAAATAATGATTGCTATTATTTTGCTACTCTCGGACAGATATTGATAAAGGAAATTTCTCCATGATAATTGGGGAAAATTCGTATCAGAAACTTCTGAATCTTCTCTTTCATTCATAAAAAATCGATAATACTACCTTGTTATTTTCAGACTCGAAAATAAAATCAAAATTTCGTGGTATCTTTGTTGATGATGGATATATTTCATGAAATTTGAGAGTCTTCACAAAGGTTTCTGAATCTGAATGTAAATTCATACATAATCTGATTACGATTTTTGATTCTTTCAAGACACTGATTTTTTTCTTAATAAATAATAAACTAAAGAAGTTACAGGGGTTGTGAAATGAACCAGGCCCCAAACTTTCAGGAGAAATCATAGAGATGGAAAAGAAAATGCATCTTCTTACCGTCCTGTTGGTCCTTGAGACCGGCGATGGCCTTTTTGGCGTACTCGACGTCGTCGGTGATGAGCACGTGATCGAAGATGGTGCCCGACTTCACTTGCCACAAATCGAAACCGATGCCGCAAATCTCTGGCTGCTTGTACAAATCGGAGACGGGCGTGTATTCGGGGTTGTCGATTTCTGGGTGGACCCAAGCGCCTGGAAAATACATGAAAATCATCAGTCACCGAAGTCAATTAATTGATTCACGAAAATTCATTCAATGGCAGTTGGTCAAAAAATTACTGGTTATAGGAATCAAATTGATTTGATGAAGTGATTCAATGAATTTAAACAAAATATTTCGATGGAAAATTTCAATGATGCACTCTGAACTCCAATGGAACAATATAATGAAGCGAATTACTTTTGGTGATGATAGAGTGCGAATCAATGGAACAATTCAAATAAGGAATTCTGACAAAATGTTGTAATGAATGAATTTCAATGAACCAATTTAAATATGAAATTCAAATGAAATGAAGCAATTCAAATTGGAAATTGTGGAAAGCAATTCAAACAATATAGTCATTTTTCAGCTTTTAATGGGATTTTCTCTCCTCGTTTCTAAAAAATGAAGTAGAAGTTATTAAAAATTATTTCAATATATTTGTAGTAAGGACAGATTTAGGATCTGCCCCAAAATGTCACTGCGCTTGAAATTAAACCTTGAGATACCTAAAAGAGAAATGCTCTATTGGTCAGTGACACCTTGTTTTTGAAAAAATTTGGAAATACAAATATATTTAATAATAATAAAACCTCTACTTATCTTGGTGGACGTTTCGGGAACGAATCTGCTCCCGTTCTCAACACATTGTCACTTTTCAGTGTCAAAATTGAAAACATTGAAAAAATTTTACGAAGAGAAAAATATTTCAATTGTGTTGAGAACGGGAGCAGATTCGTTCCCGAAACGTCCACCAAGATAAGTAGAGGTTTTATTCTTATTAAATATATTTGTATTTCCAAATTTTTTCAAAAACAAGGTGTCACTGATCAATAGAGAATTTCTCTTTTAGGTATCTAAAGGTTTGATTCCGAACGCAGTGACATTTTGGGACAGATCCTAAATCTGTCCTTACTACAAATATATTGCAATAATTTTTAATAACTTCTACTCTATTTTTTAGAAACGAGAAGAGAAAATCCCATTAAAAGCTGAAAAATGAATGTACCACCTCGACGAAGAACTTACATACAGTATTTATCAAACAATATAGTATTTATGGAATAATTCTGATGAAATATTTTAATGAAGTCATCAAAGCAGATAAAGTATAAAGTAATTCAAACAAGAGATAGAAGAAAAATATAAAAGTGAGTGAATAATATTGAATGATTCAATATATCAATTCAAACTAACAACAGTATCTTGATCAAGTATATTGAATGAAGCACTACAAATAAATTAGTTGAGATAAAGTAATTAGATGAACTCAACTGAACTAGACTTGAAGCAACTGAGTACTCAAATCAAAGAAATTTGAGTGAAGAACTTCAAATAAACAAACAACAACAAAGAACGATTCAAATGAAAAAATTCCGAATAACAAACTGAAGATGCAATTTTAGTTTGTTTCTTTTTTCTTTTGGTGTTTACCTTTGTAGGCGGGGTTATCGATCTGTTTCGGCTTCCACTCGCCCTTGTACTCGGGGTTGTCGATCATCGGGGGTTCCCATTCGCCGTCCATTTCATCGTCCCAGTCATCGGGCTTGGTGGCATCAGGATCGGCGATGTGTTCTGGCCTGAAGAAATAAAATGAAGCAATTCGATTCGGGAAGATTTCAATCGAGCAATTACGAAAACACAAAATCGTACTACATAATAATACAATACAATAATGATAACAACAATGTACAAAACACTGGTGCTGTCTCTGATCGTGTTTTGTTTCGTCAAAAACGCTAAAGCCATTTTTCGCTTTGATGGCATAATAGTTATGAAACTCCCCAGAAGATGGTGACAGTTTACAGATTACAGATTTCTGTACAAATAGTTGACTTTTCGAGATTGTAATTAATAATAATAATAATAATAATACGACTTTATTCAACAAATGTACATACATCTGCCCTGAAAAGGCGAAGATTAGCTAAAGCTACTCTTAATCTCTTAACCTTTTCAGTTTATAAAACAAATGGAATAAAAAAAAATAAAAAAAAAATAATATGAAAATAAAAAAATAAAATAAAAATAGAAAGAGATCATTTAACAATTTCAGTGATATTGAATTGATCATCAGTCGAAGAGAAAAAAAGAAACAAAGAAAATAGTAGGTAAGTAATAATAAGTAATGTAAGAAATATGAAAATGCAGCAATGCAACGACAATGTGGCTAGTTTTGTTGAATCAGCAATTCATTTTTAACGACTTTTCTAAATTTATTTAGTGATATTGAAAGCTCAGGGTTTGAAGTAATTAAAAAGTTTTATTGCATTGTGAGTAAAACTGCGTTCAAACAGAGCTGTCGAGTGGCGAGGCATGTTAAGTATCTGTGAATGTCTGGTGTTGAGATTATGTAAATTATTTCTGAAAACTAGTTTGTCATAAAGATAGGGCGGACTTTGAGTATTAAGCAATCTATGCAAAAAAATAAGGAAATGGTATTCAAATATACTGGACACTTTGAGCCACTTAAACTGCAGAATGTATTGATAAATGTGATCATATTTCCTTAAATTAAATATGAATCTACAACAAGTATTTCGCACTCGTTGAAGTCGATATTGAGCGCATTTATCAAGACATGGATAATAGACAATGTTACAATAGTTAAGAAGGGATAAGACCAATTATTTAATTATGATCTAAAATTGAGAAGTAACCTAAATTACTACTTCTGAATCAACATTTTTTCAACACTGATTGTGCAATATCAATAATTCTGATTTCGTTGTCATTTTTGTACCGCCATCTAACTACTAACATATGAGTGATTTTCCGCTATAACGAATAAAATGCTGTTATCAAGTTAGCTGTACGTTAGAGTTTCGGTTAAAGAAATTTTTTTTTTTTATTTTTTTTTTATTTATTTATTTATTTAAAGTCTCACAAAACACTGTAGAGTAATTATAATGCAAGACATTACAAAAATACCTTAAATCTAGCACACAGTATGGAAATATTTAGAAATATCAAGAAATAAAAACAAAATCACAGTTACAAATAACACAGTTACATTGTTAGTTTCTTCAGTGCTTTCACATTTGTATTGAAGAAGTCAACATCCTTGTCCTTGAAGAGATCATTACATAGCGCTAACATTTGGCTTAGAGGGCTATCTAATGGGTACTTAATGCTAAATAGTTTATCACATTTAGGTCTAAGCTTAATTTTTGGAACAGTTAGTTTTATAGAATTGATTAATGCACATTTGTGGTATTTGATGTTATTAATTATATAGTATACGAAAATCACAGATTGTTGTTTCCTTCTATCACAAAGTTTTTGAAATTTATATGAATCCAGCATGCTTTGATAAGAAACAAGGTAGGGGTAGATGTTGTTTTCTTTAACATATAAACGGCGAAGAAATTTCTTTTGAATACGTTCAATACGGTCCGTATGGCAGCAGGCCATGGGTGACCAAATTATCGATGCGTATTCGAGGTGAGGCCTCACTAGGGCATTATAGAGTTTGATTAGCGTGCTGATACTTTCAAAGTTTCTGGAATTGCGTATAATAAACCCTAGTTTTTTATAGGCTTTGTTAACAATAAAGTCGTAATGGGTTGTGAATTTTAAATTGCTCTGCATATAGACCCCGAGGTCTTTGATTTCTTGTCGACGCTGTAGAACATTATCATTCATGACATAGTCAACGTTATGAGAAATTGCTTTTCTGGAGAACGTCACGGTAAAGCATTTATCCGTGTTCAGGCGCATTTTATTTTGCACAAACCAGTTGGCTATCGAGTTGAGATCCTCTTGTAGTTGGAGGCAGTCAGACTGTGAAGAAATTTGCTTAAAAATCTTGAAATCGTCGGCAAAGATGAGACAAGATGAATATTTTATGCAATCAGGTAGGGTGTTCATAAAAATAATAAAGAGAAGGGGGCCAACAGTGCTCCCCTGCGGTACTCCAGAGGTTGGAAAGAAGGGTTCGGAGTAGGCACTGCCAACCTTGACTTGATGTGAACGATCTGAAAGATACATTGAAATAAATCTACATGCCTGCTTGGAAAAACCTAGATTGCTCAGTTGTTTGATAAGAATTCTATGATCAACAAGGTCAAAAGCCTTAGCACAGTCCGTGTATATAGTGTCCAGTTGACACTGATTATTGATGGCATCAAAAGCATGATTTGTAAAGTCGCACAAATTTGAAACAGTGGATTTACCAGCAGTAAAACCATGTTGCTGATCTACAATCTTGTCCTTTACATTATTCAAGAGATCTTCATAAAGTATAATTTCAAATATTTTTGCTAAGGAATTTAAGAGGCATATAGGTCTATAATGTGTAATATTATTCTCACATCCACCCTTAAAGATAGGGGTTATGACTGACATATTACATAGGCAAATAGGCAGAATAGCTTCACCAGTGTTCTGTACATTGTTATAATAACACAATGATATAAAAGAAATGGAGCTAAACGAATCATGATTGAGTAATTGAAATAAAGTATTTTCAATATGAATCTACAGCACACTGAATTTGAGCAATTCAAAGTCATCTTTATTTTTTCTTTCAATTTTTCAAATCCATCAGTCGAAACAAAGGAGGCAAATTGAGAATTTAATAAGGCACTCTAAATGAAGCTAATTCAATGAAGCTGAATCAATGATCAAGCGATAATGAAGCAATTTGAATGAAAAAATTCAAATGCCGCTGTGTTAATACAGTGAATTCAATGAAGTTTTAATGAAGATAGTTTTTTTTTGAATTTGAATTTGAATTTATTGCTCACATAATATACATTAATAACATATGTACAAAGACTATGGAAATAATAAATTGCATTTGTATTTTTCTTTTGCACCTAAGTGTATAACACTTGTATGTGCAAGTATCGGTTAACAAGAATATAGTAATTTGAGACATATGACAAGTATCCAGTTATAAGTGTTTGTTTATATTATAATATATTATATTCTAATGTGTAATGTGTGATAATCGGTGACATAATTAATTAACTTAATATTTGTTGATTATTTACAAATAGTTTACAAATGGCTTTCATAACAAAGCTTCAAACTTATTGTAGTTTGTACAAATATATTTTTTACAATTTTTATTGAAAAGTTTCACAGTGCTAGCTGTTCTTATTTATAGAGGCAGTATATTGAGAACTTTTGGTGCCAAATAATTCACAAATCTTTGAGAGGAGTCTTTTTTGAACATTGGAATTGTTATTTGTTCATTTTGTTTTGCTCGTGTGTTATAAGAATGAGATATTTGTTGTAGGTATTGACTATTTTTGTAGTAGAATGTTGAAATTGTTATGAAATAAAGATATCTGACGTTCAAAATATTTTCCTTATATAGTAGACTGGTTGAAAAAAGCTTACCTCTTTGGAACATAACTTTTATTATATAATTTTGGACTACATTTAGTGGATGAAGGGTATTTTCATATGATCCGCCCCATACTAATATACCATATCTTATAATGGATTCTACCAGTGATCTATATATAATAAGTAGTTGTTCTTTATTTAGGATTTTTCGGATATGGTACATTTTGTATATGAATCTACGAACTTTTTTTACTAATTCTACGATATGTAGATCCCATTTAAGATATTTATCGATGGTAACACCTAAATACTTGATATTGTCACCTTCTGTTATGAGATCATTGGAGTTTTCAATTTTGAGATTATTGTAATTAGGTCTATTGTAAATTTGTGATTGAAAATGCTATGTATTTTGTTTTTTTTGTATTGAGCGAGAGTTTATTAAAATCCAGCCACTCTTTAACATTTTGTACTCCTTCTGTCGCATTTACTTTTACACCATCCCAAGAGTCGTCTTCAAAGATCAATACAGTGTCATCTGCATATGAGATTGTAGATTTACTTATATTAAGGCTTAGTAGTGAATTTATGTACGTAATAAAGAGTACCGGCCCCAATACTGTGCCCTGGGGGATGCCTAGTTGCGTATTTAAAGGTTCACTTACTGAGTCTCTGATTTTTACAGAATGTTTTCTATTATTGAGGTAGTTCTTGAAAATTTCTGATACGGTTCCACGGATCCCGTAATTTTCTAGTACTTCAAGGAGTTTATCATGTGGGACCGTGTCAAACGCCTTTGCTAGATCTAGGAACACTGCAATACATTTTTTATTTCTTTCCAGGCTGTCTTTTATTGAGTTAACCACTTCATACATTGCGTCAGAGGTACTTTTACTTTCCCTAAATCCAAATTAATAAAACATTTCAAATGAAACAAATCAGATAAAGCGAGGTAAATGAATAAATACCAATAAACTTGGCATTTTTATAAAAGAATTCCAACTGTTGGATCAAAAAAGGGGTCAAAAAAAAAAAGAGACCACTCACTTGTCCCAGTCCTCTGGCTTGGTGTCATCGGGATCCGGGATGGTGGCACGATCGTCCCAATCTTCCGGTTTGGAAGCCTTGGGGTCCTTGATCTTCTTGGGAGGCAAAAGGTCCCAATCGGCCTCCAATTCGCCGCTTTCCACCTTCTCGCCGTCGATTTGCACTTCGTACGTGTTGTCGGGCCTCACGATGAGAGTGTAGGCGTGCGTGTAAACGTCGTCCTTGAAAAGAAAAATCAAGACGTTGGGCCTATTCCGAATTCCATATTGTTAACCAAGTCGTGGAATAAATACCGGTATAAAGAGGCTATCGTGAATATAGACCGATATTTTCGATGCTTATTTCTCCAGAATATTATGGAAGGTAAGAGCTCAGAGTTGCAAGTGGCGCCCGATATTTTGATAAGTAAAAACCTTCACTGTTTTTTTTTAAATCAGGTATGCTCTAAGCATGTCAAGTATAATTCAAGTATGATTTATTGATATTGTTGTATTGGAAAATGTTTCATTTCTCGCCGAAAACTCACTTACGCGTGATTTTAACTCTGAACTCAAATTAACCTATCCCAAATCTTATAATTCCGCTCTCGGTATCAGAAAAATTGAAGAATGGATATTTTCATGTGGCGCCCAGTTGAAATGTTGTTGGTAAAATCCTCTAAATCAGTATGTTTGTGAATCAGATGAGATTTGTTTCTTAGAACCTTCATTATAATCAATATCATACATAGTTTTGTTGAAACTGGTATTACAAAATTGTGCTTCTGGAAGCAATATTGCAAAAGGCGTCCGATTTCTTGTTTGCCAAACTTTGCAGTTGTTGATATTCGATCATAATCACTCATTTCCGTATTTACGAATCAAAAAAATCTTGAAAATCTGCAACAGGTGAATGTAAATGTGACGCCACATTCACATTCATTTGTAGTGGAGTTCAAGATGGCGCACGCAAGTCATCAGAAGCGTATTGGAAAATAAACTTGAGGTTTGCTTCAGATTTGTTTGTTTTTGATTTGAACTATTTGTACCAATTTATATGAATCTCATTTTTTGAAGATATTGTTCCAGAATAATATGAGTATCACTGATAATCAATTGAATAGTACAAGTCACATGGCTTGTTCAATTTTAACGTGACTTATCGATGGTTGAATGCCTTATTTAAAATAATAATCAAAAACTAGCAACGCCGACACATTCATATTTTCAAATCGTCATTTCAACAATTTTCTACGTATTTTCGAGGTTAGAATTACAAAATTGTGATCATCGAAGATAGTTTGCACGAAACTTTTGATTTCTGGCTTGACAAACTCTTTAAACGAGCGGTTATTTGTTGATATCCAATCACAAACATTCATACTGTCTGTAAGTTAATCGAGGAGGTAGTAAATTCATTTTTTCCAAATTTTCCTGGGATTTTCTGTCGTCTTTCATAAAAATGAAGATAGACTCATATCTTACTTCTGTAATGTCTAAAAACGCATAATATAGAAGCGAAACTCTGCAACAGGTGATCGAAAAAATGGCGCCACCTTCCACCTGTTGCCGATCCCGACGCCATTTTCTCTGCAAACGAACGCTCAACACTCCCTCCTCACCTTACACCTGATGTCCTTGTTGATGAGCACGTTCTTCTCCTTGTAGTTGAGGATGACGTGCACCTTCTTGGTGCCAGGCCCGCAAATATCGGGTCCGAACATCAGCCTGTAAGGCGACTCGCCGTGCATCTCTTCGGGCGTGAGCGAGCAGTCGAACACTTTGACGTACCCGCCGCCGCAGTCGATGTTCTGCTCGTGCTTCACCGTGAACTGCACCACCAAGTCCTTGCCTTCGGTCGAGAAGGGCTTGAACTTGGTGCTGAGGGCGTAGAAACGGGCGTCCTCGGAGGTTTGGATACCTGGAGCACAGTTTCGTTGGGTATTCGTATGGAAAATGCATTTATTTTAGTGGTTTCAGGAGGTTTTATGTGAAGCATCTGGGAGTTTTGTTATGTTTCCATCTAAGAAATGAGGGAACTGTCTGTCAAGGGTCAAACAAGGAAAATTCAATGGATCCATTGAGCAAGTCCTTTCCTTTGGTGGAGGAGGGCTTGAACTTGGTGCTGAGGGCGAAGAAGCGATCGTCCTCGGAGGTTTGGAAGCCTGGAGCACAGTTTGATTGGGTATTCGTAAGGAAAATGCATTCATTTTAGTGGTTTCACGAGGTTTCATGTGAAGCATCTGGGAGTTTTGATGTTTCCGTCTGAGAAATGAGGGAACTGTCTGCGTCAAGGGTCAAACAAGCAAAATTTAGTGGATCCATTGAGCATTTAGGAATGCTTCATCGTGAACTGCACGACCGAGTCCTTTCCTTTGGTGGAGGAGGGCTTGAACTTAGTGCTGAGGGCGAAGAAGCGAGCGTCCTCGGAGGTTTGGAAGCCTGGAGCACAGTTTGGTTGGGTGTTCGTATGGAAAATGCATTTATTTTAGTGGTTCCGTGAAGCATTCAGCAGGTTTTCTGTGAAGCATCTCGGAGTTTTGATATGTTTCCGTCTAAGAAATGAGGCAACTGTCTGCGTCAAGGGTCAAACAAGCAAAATTTAGTGAATCCATTGAGCATTTAGGAATGCTTCATCGTGAACTGCACGACCGAGTCCTTTCCTTTGGTCGAGGAGGGCTTGAACTTGGTGCTGAGGGCGAAGAAGCGAGCGTCCTCGGAGGTTTGGAAGCCTGGAGCACAGTTTGGTTGGGTGTTCGTATGGAAAATGCATTTATTTTAGTGGTTTCAGGAGGTTTCATGTGAAGCATCTGGGAGTTTTGTTATGTTTCCATCTAAGAAATGAGGGAACTGTCTGTCGAGGGTCAAACAAGCAAAATTTAGTGAATCCATTGAGCATTTAGGAATGCTTCATCGTGAACTGCACGACCAAGATCTTTCCTTTGGTGGAGGAGGGCTTGAACTTGGTGCTGAGGGCGAAGAAGCGAGCGTCCTCGGAGGTTTGGAAGCCTGGAGCACAGTGTGGTTGGGTATTCGTATGGAAAATGCATTTATTTTAGTGGTTCCGTGAAGCATTCAGCAGGTTTTCTGTGAAGCATCTAGGAGTTTTGATGTTTCCGTCTGAGAAATGAGGCAACTGTCTGCGTCAAGGGTCAAACAAGCAAAATTAAGTGGATCCATTAGGGATTTAGGAGTGGTTCATAGTGAACTGCACGAACAAGTCCTTTCCTTTGGTGGAAAAGGGCTTCTCCACCGAGCGTCTTCGGAGGTTTGGAAGCCTGGAGGCAGATCAGTTTTGTTGGATATTCATAGGCAAATATGGGATTGAACGACGGTATTGAAGGTATAAAGTTGCCTTCATTTTAGTGGTTCTGTGAAGCATTCAGGAGTTTTGATCTGTACAATGAATGAATGAGGCAAGTACCTGGGAAAATGGTCAAACTAGCCTAATTGTCTCAATTTACGGTGAGCTCGAGTAAATAAAAATCTGTGATCTATGTACCTTGATGTCGGAATTTGAGATGAAAATTAAAAAAAATAATAAAAGTGTATGAGTTTTAAGTATGTGTGATTTTGAGTTTTGAGTTTCAATTGTGTGGATTTTTTATGTGAACTCAATTTTACCACTTGAGAATAAATGTTTCATCATCATGTCAAACTTCATACCCTATTACTGTGAAATTTCATTTCTGTTAGTGATTCCATGAAACATTCAAAAATTGAGGATGAAGATGCAACAATGATTTTGATTAATGTAATATACAGTAGGTCTGTGAAGCATTTGGGACATTTTATTTAAATTGTTTACAGAGTTGATGATACTGGATGGTTAAGGATGTTAAAAGTCAAAAATGCGAAATTGCATTTATATTAGTGGTTCCATGAGGCAATTGAGAGTTCAAAATTTTCATCAGGAAGTTGGAGATAAAACGCGAGATAAAACGTCAATTTTGGAGGTTTTGTATATGAAGATTTATAAATCTATAAGTACAGGATGCACCGTGTGTTATCAGATATTTGATCATCCGTATCACTGGAAGATGATTGATATGGAGTTTTTGAATGTCAATTATTTTGAATAAATAAGCATCCAATATATCCTATCATCTATCACACTCAAAGCAGCAGATAAAAGTGTATTGAATCTAAATATGTTAACGAGGTTTAAACCCTCAACAACTGTAATCTATCTTTAACCAATTCAGTCTTGAGTATATCAAATATCATATACAGGATGAATCGATTTTTGCGAATATCAAGAATTCGTTCATCTGGAAATTACTGCAATTATAGAGAATGAAAATGTCACAATGTGGCGCCCCCTGTGGGACCAAAAATTTTTACCGCAAATCACCTTTGATCTGATAATTTTTTGACAATTCGATGCGGTTTTCCTTGCAATGCATTTACTGAAAAATATGAGTGCAGACCGTTCTTAGGAATATATATGAGATGAACTTACCTTTGTTTTCCTCATCACTGAAGAATTTTCCGGCAGTCCTCACGAATTTTCCGAATTCTTTGCCTGGGTGTTTGCTGTATATCCAGTTTTTTTCCCACGTGTCTGCGAACGAAAAAAAAAGGTTTCGTTAGTCGTCGAAGCCACACAAATCCACCATTTCAGTGACCTCTCATAACCGGCATCGCCCGGTTTTGTATCGCAAAAATGAGCTCATATATAGCAACTCACCGTCATCGAAGTTTTCTTCCAGGTAAACCTTGGCTTGAACTGCGTACAAATACGCAAAAATCACAACAGCAGCAAAGTACTTCATCTTGAAAATGAAGAATCCTATACGCTCCGACACGTCAAATCAACAAAACGTACAATTCACAAATGCCAAATGCGACAAAGAGAACGGTATATACTCCCTAAACTACGGAACTATCACAGACAACTTACCCGTCTGACATCTCTGTCTTCCTCACGCTTCGAAGCGAAGCCATCTCTTTTCGTACGTCACGAATTTTAGATTGAACCGACAGATGGAAGCTTCCCATTGGCCGACTGTCTCGATGGGACCTGAACGTGGCTCATTTTGTCTCGCTTGCATCTGTTTACGTTTACAAATTCAACGACGACAAGGACATTTTATCGATGATCAAGACGACTATACAGCTGGAGCAATTCTATTGGTCGATTCGAGTGTATACTCGTGGCGGGTATTTATTCGTATTCAAATCGGGTTGCTTACCTGGACAGAGTTTGATAAGATAAACGCATGCAAAGTTGTATAATTCATAGGCGTTATCATTCGAATATGTTTTTTTATTACTTACAAAGATAAGAGTATATGTTATTTAATTAAAGGTGTGTGCATATTACCATCGCACTGTTTTGATTATAAGATATAAGTTGGCTTAGCTGAAGAATGTAGGTACCTATAATTATGAATAAAGTGAATTTTTTATTAATTGGACGTTTTGCGAATTGACCTACCTCAAATTTAGTGCTCAAGGAAAGTAAGAATACAATGCACCAAACTTGATATCGCGTAGGAATAAATTTGAAAGTAAAAGTGAATCGGTTCAAATCACACGATAGGTAGCTATACCTGACAAAAATACTTAGTAGTTGTTTTATGGTTGTTATCAAAGACTGTTATTACATCATCTAACTGAATGAGAAAAGGTGAGTCAGTAAAACAGTTCGTAACTTTATTTCCTTATAATTAAACCATATCGGATCATTGATATCGTGGAGGTACCAAAGCCGAAGAAGTGGTTTACCTTGAGATGAAGCCATCGCGTTGAATGACTTAAGATATAATAATACTGTTACATAGAGGTCTTTATGTTACACACTGCAACTGTTCTATGCACATGAAGATGAAGTAAGACCAAGTTTCAATCAATAACTGTGTGTGGTTGAAGAATTGATTGTGGATCATGAGAAAAATATAACGTTATATATGTGTCCGTTTGGCACTAGAGTGTATCAGACTAGTTGTGCGTTAGCTTTTGTTGCGGTAACAAAAAAGTACTATAGTGGAGCAGTGTGTAACTTTCTAAATCGTGAATAATTTAGCGAAAAGGATGTAAATTCACATTTGGCAATTTGGATTTCCTTTGGCTTCAGACAAAAGAACATAACACTCTGCATTCAGTTGTTTCTTTTGTTTCACAGCATCAGTACGTGTGAATTAAGTGCTTATTTTTTGTCATTGCAGTGGAACAATAATATGAAAAATGTCTTCGCTGAACGACAGAAAAATAAAAGACGTTCGTGACATTTGGGGGTGTAGTGGTGGTGAATCTGACAAGGAAAACCCCGTTTTGGATGAAAATGCAGATAGCAGATCGCAGAAGCACAAATATAAAACTCTAGAAAGACATCTGAGCATGAAGAAAACCATAAGGAGGAAGATGATGCGGGATTTACAGGAAATAGGAGATGCCCAGCAGTTGGATAACACTCAGTGTGCGACGACGGGGTTTCTGGAGCAAATCAAGAACGATCAACCGGCACCAGCGAACATCGACAAGCCGAGTTTGTGGAAGAGGTTGACCAAAGGTTGGGGACATTAGCTATTAGCACAACACGACTATGTATAATTAACTCATTGATGCGATAATTAGGATATTCAAGAAGGCATATTTAGGTATAATGAGTTCTAAATGATGCAATATATGATATGCACCGATGATTTGTTTTTACGAGCTTAGGGAATTTTGAAATGGTGTAAATACGCCTATCAGTAGGTGATTACTAAGTATTATTGTTTAAGACTAAAAACCATTGATATTGCTGTTCCTACAAACGAAATTCATATATTTTCCTAGTAGATATTAGGGCAGTTGTTTTAAATGTAGATATGATAGTGTGTATATATTTCCAAGACTTTTTTTTTTTTAGTACTTATAATGCATACCTAATACCAGTGATATTTCAAGAAATTCTGCAACAACAGAAAAAACTATGAAATTATTATATATTCTTTCATCACAGATATTTTAATTAAATATTGAAAATATACGAACAGGTTCTTAATTTATATGGTGTTGTTGAAATATCAACTATTCATTTCTATTCATTTAGACAAAGAAAAAATATCGGAATCGCTTTTAAATGCGATAAATCAACTCCTGTATAAAATGTGTCATTTAAAGACGACTGTTTTGTCATTTTGACAGCGATAAAAAAGGTGCATCGTTTTTTATCACCGATAAAAACGCCTGTTCCTCACATCCAGTATGCTTACGTCACTTTAATGTCTGCCCTGTCAGTTATTTGAGCATTGTTGATAATTGATACTAAACCATTACAACATGAGTCGTTAATTTATCTTGCCAAAAAACACTCGAGCTTTTCTTTTAAGGATAATTTTTTTTTTAACTCAAAATTTTTCCATCAGTAATTTTGCTCGAAAAACTGACATTTGACAAAATCACTGGACCTTCGGTCTCGCGATTTTGTCATGTCAGTTTTTCTCGTGAAATTACTTATTGGCAAAATTATTTCGTTACAAAAAGAAATTTATCCGATAGAAAAAAGCTCTTGTGTTTTTACTTTTGATAAAAATGTCTCTACACAAAACATATGAATGTGAATAATACAGGGGAGTGGATGGAACCAATTCGATTTTCTTACGATATTGAGAAAAACGCGATAAAAATGGGCCATCTCTTTATAATATATATATGTTTGATGTAATTGTTTATTGAATGCTATTATTACTTTTTCAATACATGGTAACTTTGCTTGTATGTTTTTGTTCCATCGGTACCTACTCAAGTAACCACCAATTGAAATGAGAAAGTAATATTTGCTTCCGAATGAAAATCCTCTGCTACTTTAGTGTCTTTTAGAAATTTGTTCCATCATGGAAATGAAATATGCATAGATGAAATCATAATCGATAGTCTTCTCAGATGAACGATTGTCATTGTACTGTAGTTTCGCAGACGGAGGTATAGCCATGGCTGAAAATACTGCCGGACATTTAACCACTGCTAAACAGAGTGATTTATTTTCTAATAAGTTTCTATGAATGGAAGTTGAATACAATTATAATGACATCTCGAATGATCATATTATATTATTTCATCTATTAACTGAATGATAAAGAAATAAAAGAAAAATGCGTTGTTTTTCAACCTGACCTTCGAGAATGAAAACTTGAGTAGGTTCGTTCCTATATCAACATCAGTTTTTCTGAATAAATATTCCTAAGACCTCCAAGATTCTTAATTTTTTCATCATTTTTCATTTTGATTAGTTGGATAATTCAGAATGAAAATAATTCAACATGCACACTTAGCCAAATAATACTAGTGAATTATGTATATATCGCTGTTAATTTGCAAAATGGACAAGAAAAATGCAATAACTTGAAAAAATACCAATTTAATGTTTGATGAAGACATTTCCCATTCACAAATATTTGACATTAGTACCTATTCATAGTTATTAAGAAGGAAATAATCACCAGTAGGTAATTCTCCAATTTTTATACAGGCAAAATCGAGAATTATTTAAGCAGGTATACCTACTCCTAGAGTAACAAGACAAGACAAGAGGGCATACAAATAACAATATATCGAAATAATTTGTAAACTTAGCGATAAATGGAAACCAATAGTTTCCAAGTATATATTTTCTGCAAAGGGAAGTAGGTAGACAGTAGATAAAATGGAAAAAAAAAATAAAACTCAACCGTAACCACTTAGCAGACTAGAAAAAATATCCATTTCTATCAAGTCCTACCTGAAATAAATTAACCAAACAAGAACCAAAACCTGCAAGCAAATTGAATAATTTCGATGTTATAATGAACCAGAAAATTTCACACGTTAATGAAATCAAACTTCATTTTCGTGACAGTTTGATAGTGATATGAACTTTTGATTTGTGCAATATTCATCTTCCTCTCTGAAATAAGACTGGTGCATGCATTCCTATTCAATGCATTGTTAAAAAATAAACCAAACAGTTTTATCTGTATAACGTAGGAGTCATTAGTTTCCCTGTAGAGGACAGTTCTACCAAATTTGCATTAAAACAAAATTGGAACAGGCTTTTGTGCATGAAAATATTTGAAAAAATCACAATGAAAGAAATTCAAATGAGTGAAATCGAAACATATGTTAGGCACCATAGAATATGAAACGCAAAATAGCTCTAGAATAATGGCGCCATCTTCAGGAAAACTCCTCCTACATCACCTGGACTAAAGCGGATTGGTTGAAACAAAAACACATCAGTGCTTTCACTAATCTTATCTCATTATGAATAGAGCTGAATGTCATTTATAACCATTTTGAATAGATGATATTTCAAGAAATGACAACGAAATATAACTTTAATATTCCAATTTTATTTTCATACTCTGAGATACCAATCGGCCCTGTGGAAATATTCTATATTCATCTCTAGAAAATAATATCCGAAGATGATTATAGAAAATGACGTGACTCAATTTTATTTCATTCTATCGTCATTTGTGTAAATATCTTGCAACAAAAATGATTTCTTGAAATTGGAACATCACTCTCACAGAACCAGCTGAAATGGAAGTGTGAAACGAAAATACTCATGGAATAACTGTGAAGAAACCTGCAAGACAAAATAATATTGTCATCACCTATATAGTACAAGTAAATCTACAAGAAATATTCTCTTGGGTAAAAATATATATTATATTTATATAAATCAAAAATTATTTGACAGTGATGTTAGGGAACTCAGAACACTATGGATACCAACACAAAAACGTTTGTAATATCCAATGACGTACGATGGATGACATACAGGATGATTTACCTAAGAATGCAAAAAAATAGTGAATTTTAATTCACCTAAAAAAAAGTGCCTGCAAAATTTGAGAGAAATCCCAATGAAAATGAGAAATTTCAATGAAAATGAATCCTGTGAAGAAGCGTCACTAAACAGCAAAATCACTTATCCCTTTAGAAATTACGAATTCGCTTATAGGTATCCTAATGTTGCCAAGGAATCAACGCTTTTATTATATTTCCCAATTGAGTCCAGAATGAACAAAGTCCCGAGGAGATTATCATAGTCTTTCTTTTAGATGTCGAACTAACGGTCAGGTGTCAAGTTGAAAACCGGAATATTCTCATCAACCAATAATAATCTACAAAAAATACAATTCCATTTTCGTTGGTCCAAAGTGACTCTCAGTCCCAATTCAAAAAAGACAACAATACACTTATGAACCCCACAAGGATTCGAATTTTTTGTTCAGTTTAACCTTATCTAAACTCAAATTGGCGAGGATAACTCATTCAATTAATGAGCGCATTTTTAGGTGAATCTTGCTATAATTGATATAATTGACGTCATTCTACCTAGCAAACGTTCGGAAATAAATGGGCAAGCGCCACCAATACAACTTTTGATTTCACATATCGAGCAAATCCAACTGTTAAATTGGAATAACATTTATCGTTCTATGTTGCGACTGAATTCCTGTGGGGGTCATGAGTTCTGACCCCGGGCAGGTTTGGGGGGTAAACAATCCTGAAAATTTGCATAGGGTGAGAGGGTCGTGCCATATCTCTTTTTAAAAGTATCCTTGAGTTCTTCATGACCATAAAATTTTGCCTTTATTTTCATCGATACCGAAATAACAGCTTGTCAAAATCTGGTAATATGCTACTATTTTCTCGATAAAAATACCAAAAGTTTATTGTTAAGAGTTCAACAATCAGGTGTACACGTTGAATTTATTCATAATATCCTCCATTGCTGTAATAAAATCACCTGTTCGACAATTTCTAGACGAATATTTCAGAGGACATTGGTTTGGCCTGAAAGTTCTCCTGACTCTGGCACCATTTGAAGTCTACCATTTATGAAACACAACCGACTTCTCTTCAAATCCTGCAAGTCGAACAATAACTGCTGATATGTTGCAGAATGTTAGAGAAGAGATAGAGAATCGATTATTGCATAGGGTCATGAAGAACTCGATGAGACCTTTGAAAAGAGGTATGGCAAATTTGAGGGTTGTTCACCCCCCAGCTACAGGGGTGAAAAAAGCTGAGAATTAGTTCCCCCTCGAATCAAAAATCTACGTATTCGAGCGTTCTCCAAAATTTTGATTTTGAATCCTACAAATTAGGATGCATTCTTTGACTAGGTATGTTTCCACGCCTATATCAGGCTGACGATTCGAACGCTCGCACGGAATCTCTTCGTGTTGCATCCTCGACAAGTTCGATCAAAAGTGACATCGGTGGCGTCGGCTGGCTCCGCACCTACGACCCGAACTGCTCGTCGCAATCGTCAATCGGTTTGAACCCGTAGCCCCCTCTACCGTCCAGATGCAGGACGTACTCGTGGTGCTGCCACAGCGACTTGCGGTGCGACACCGTCAACAGGGTGATGCCGGCGCTGCGACAGTACTCGTACATGCTGCCCTCGACGTCGACCGACACGGCGCTGGTGCACTCGTCCAAGATGGCGAACTGCGGCTGGTGGTAGAAGAGTCGAGCCATGGCTACGCGCTGTTTTTCCCCGCCGCTCAACACGTCCAGCCAGTCGGCCACAGCGTCTGCGCAGATGAAAAAGGCGATTCAGCGGGTAGCGGATAGTGGGCAGGCGGTACGAGGTATAGTGCGTTTTTAGCAGGAAAAGCCTTTGGGGGCGAGATTACTTCGTTATCTTCACGAATTGATTTATTTCGATCACAGTTGCGTTATCTGCGGGTCCGAAAAAATTTTCTCAGATTTTAAGTTCCCTCCGACTTACCGTTCCGGAGATATCGAGCTTCAAAGTTGCGATTGTGCCTTTTTTTTTATTGTACACCACCGATCGAATGAATATAAATTAAAAGCGTGATAAGATATGAAACATATTGCACAGTAAATAATATTAAAAACTGATTTTTTTCAATGAAGCAATGCTGCAAGAGAATATGTCGCATCTTTCATTGATATTATCGTAACTATTGCAAATTCTGTATAAAGGTGAGTTTTTCTGTACATTTGTTCGAGGTACTTCGAGATAAAATAGATTGGATTATCTAGAATTCACTCTGGGAACATGAAAACTGAGCATTCTCAAAACAGCATTACAGTCGATCAGGCCATGGATCACCTTATATAAAAATATTAGAGCGGATAAGTTCCTCCTATTTTCAAGAGAAATAAAGTTATGTTATTAAAAGCAGTATTAGATGTTCCAATAGCAGGGTAGACACCATCTTCCTTGAATGATAAATATTTCATGAAGCGTCTATGGATTTGTTCAAGGCTATTTATATGAACATTTCAATATGGACACCATATGACAGATGCATACTCCATTTTAGATCGGACACAAGAGTTATGATAAGAAATAAGAGTTTTGATAAAAGCGCGAATTATCCGCTATAAACTATGATATCAATATTGATTTTTATAATCTAGAACGCCTTCTTTTGAGAAGAGATTTTGTCGATATATTGTTTTCTTATAAAATCTTCAATAATCTTGTAGACTCTGATATATGTACCAGTCATTTCAAACTGATTTGTAATCCGAGGATTGTTCGAAATAGACTCACTTTTCATCCACCTTCTTACTCAACCAATTATTATAGTAATTCGCCAATTATTCGATGCACGAATGCTTATAATATTAAATGTCATTCAGATATTGATATTTTTCAGCTGAATATTACAACCTTCGAAAGAAAATTGAAAATATTTCTACTTTAAAGTCTTATCGTTCCCTGAATGATTCAAGTACTGGGTGCAAAAATGCTATGTAACCCCATTGCACTAGGCCATTAGTTAGAATAGCTTACAACTTGTTATATGTTTACAAGATTATATAATTTTGTGTTATCCTCCTATAGGACGAACGTCTTCATGGTTTACCTGTTGGATGACCTTGTACATTGGATAAAAATAAAAAAAAAACGTCAGATCCATCTGTGGATGGATCAAAGTGATCAGAAATCTCAGCTATCAATAATATAAGAACCAAACTGAAGGAAGACCCACCTAAACCGCCCTCGCGCTCGAGGACGTACCCCAACTGCACGCGGCGCAGATGTTCCTCCAGCTTCTCGTCGCTGACGCCCCTTCTCTTCGCCTCGGCGCCCGAGTGCGGGTACGTCAACTGGTCCCTGAGGCACCCCAGCGTCATGTACGGCCGCTGCGGGATGTAGAAAAGCTTGCCGCGAGGCGGCTTCGTTAACTCGCCGCCAAAAAGCGGCCACAGTTCGCCGAGGATCCGGAATAATGACGACTGAAACGGGTTAGATAGAGTCTCATTTAGTGTTGCGATTGTGAATTTTTCATTTCAACACTATTCATAAATACTGTCTGTTTTTCGAGGAGGTGGTACATTCATTTTCCGGCTTTTCGTGAGATTTTCTCTCCTCCTTTCTAAAAAATAGACTTGGTGGACGTTTCGGGAACGAACTTTGTCACTTTCCAGGGTCAAAGCCGACAACATATTGAAAAATTTTGCGAAGAGAAAAATATTTTAATTGTGTTGAGAACGGGAGCACATTCGTTCCCGAAACGTCCACCAAGTCTATTTTTTAGAAACGAGGTGAGAAAATCCCATAAAAAGCTGGGAAATCACTATTCATGCTTATCGATATCAGTTATTATTCATTGTCACGGACAAATAGGGAATTTCTCTTTCAGGTATTTGAGGGTTGAATTTTGAGCACAGTGATATTTTGGAAAGGATCGTAAGTTTTTCCTTACTACAGATATATTGAAATAATTATTATATATATTTTCCATTTTGATATTCACAAACAAGGAGAGAAAATCCCAAGAAATCTGCAAAAATTCAATATACTTTGTTTTCACAGCAGAATTGAAAGATGTTAGCCCGGTTTAACAAATAATTATAGGTGTAGTTATTCAAACATGA
Organism: Gastrophysa polygoni; assembly: GCA_963576655.1. NCBI lineage: Eukaryota > Metazoa > Arthropoda > Insecta > Coleoptera > Chrysomelidae > Gastrophysa > Gastrophysa polygoni. The sequence continues at coordinate 1,141,671 of OY755084.1, forward strand.
AAATTCAGAATAATACAACATTCTGAACACTATTTACTGATATCATCTTTCATCAAATTTCAGTAGGTTTCAAACACCGACATTTCGACAGTTGTTGTCAGATGATAACAATATAAACAATCAAAACGGTGGTTTTGAAATAAAAAAGCTTTCGTTAACGGAGAACTAAACCTTAAAATCTCGATTCAAATTCATATCCAACTTGAAGTTCACATTCAGTTTCATTTCTTCAAAAGGTATTATTCTGAGCTGTTCGAAATCGTTGAAAATTTCAAACGACGTCATTCCTTTTGTAGAATTGATACGTAATATAAAGATAGAACATAAAATGCCACGATGAACCATTAGAAGTTCATTTTTCAGTGTGCTGTAACTCATGTCAAGGATAAAATGAGGAGATCATCAACTGCATGTGCGATATCGAATAACCAGATGATATATAAAATATATATACAGGGTGAGTCAAAAATGTGTACCGAGCTTTCTGGGGGTGATAGAACATTGAAAAATAAGTGTAGTTTGATGATTAAACTCATGGCCCGAAATGCATATTAAGGGAGATATATCCTTCCAAAGTTGATGAAATTAAAATAATTTCTCCACATAACTTCTGAACGATGAAAGCCACCCGATTGAAATTTTGTGCATGAATGTATGTTGTCAAAATACATTTTTTCGTCATACTTCCACATTTCTGATATTGTTATAAAGGGTGTTTTCAGAGGGGGTGGGAGAGTCATGATTTTTTGTATAAAACTTTTTTCCCTGTATCATTTTCGGTGAAAAAACAGGAGCATTCGATAGAGCGGAGAAAATTACATGAAAAATGTACTATTATTCAAATACAAAAAATTGAGCCGTTCGTGAGATATTTGAGTTTTTGTAGTTACATGATATCAGCAGATTGATTTTATTCATCGCGAGATTCATCGGCATAACGATATCTCAGCAGCATTTGCATTTCCGAAGCACTCGCCAAGCATTAGAAGCATATCAGTTTGTTCAGAGAACGAATAACCTGCTATATTTCTTAAAAACTCAGTTGATAATCGCAGTGATAAATGACACAGAAAAACCACACGAATAAATCGACTACAACAATGTTGACTCGAATGTTGATGACATGAACGTCAAAATTGAGAACAAAATTATTCATCATGGCCTGCTAAAATATCGTTATACCGATGAATCTCGCGATGAATAAAATCAATCTGCTGATATCATGTAACTACAAAAACTCGAATATCTCACGAACGGCTCAATTTTTTGTATTTGAATAAGAGTACCTTTTGCATGTAATTTTCTTCGCTCCATCGAATGCTCCTGTTTTTTCACCGAGAATAATACAGGGAAAAAAGTTTTCTACAAAAAATCATGACTCACCCTCTGAAAACACCCTTTATAACAATATCAGAAATGTGGAAGTGTGACGAAAAAATGTATTTTGACAACATACATTCATGCACAAAATTTCAATCGGGTGGCTTTCATCGTTCAGAAGTTATGCGGAGAAATTATTTTAATTTTATCAACTTTGGAAGTATATATCTCCCTTAATATGCATTTTGGGCCATGAGTTTAATCATCAAACTACACTTATTTTTCAATGGTCTATCACCCCCAGAAAGCTCGGTACACATTTTTGACTCACCCTGTATATAAAATACCCATATTCAACATCCCAGAGACATTGTGGTTCAACGATGAACATGGGGGGTAAATGTCAACTGTCGACAAGGTTCAGCTGGAAATATATTAGCTCAGTATTTCGGTTTTGCCATCTTTATCAATTGAATTCAATTGTCAATTCAAGAAATGATTTTTTAGATTTGATTTTTTCACATGTGCCTAATCTTGATGTGACTTCAGCTTCTGATCCCCTAATTCATGATAGTTTTCATCATTATGCCCTCGAGTTTGAATTGTCTTGTCTGATAACGAAGAATTTGTAGTTCATAATTTTAGTCTTAGTGTTAGTAATATCACCACTTTTAACATTTCGCTGTGAATAATTTTATTGTAGTGATGGGGTTTTCCCGTGTTTGTATAAATTAAAAAATAAAATAAAATAAAATAAATTAAATAAATGTTGATAAATAACCTTGCCAGCTCCGTTCGGACCGCAGACTAGCACATTCATGCCGGAATTGATCTCGAAAGTGATTTCCGGCACCAAAACGTCCCCGTTGGGCGTCACCAGGGGCACCCTATCGAACTTGATGACGTTGTTGCGGAAGATCAGTTTACCGGCGTTCGGCTGCAGGTTCTGAGCACCGGCAACCATGGTTCGCTGGTATTTTCCTTCGTTGAGTTCCGACAGAACCGTGCGCAGTTCGGTCACCCTGAAAATACAAAGTTCTCGACACACTGAATATACCACTCCTTATTCGACTCTTTTTCCGACAATTATTCATTATTATTATTTATTACTTCCGACAAACTACTATTTTTATTATTTACTACGTTCATCAATTAAGCATTACTTTTGGAAAAAGGAACGTTTTTCCCGTCCTATTTTCTAAGAACTCCACTACCATCCACCAGATTTACGAATAAAATTAAAATCATTCTGCTGGCTATTTCAAAAGTGTTCAACTTCAATCATCTCGCATCTCGTAAATAAAACACATTCGTAAAGCGAAAAGAAACAAACAAAATTAACACTTTTGAGACATATCCTGCATATTTTCTCAGGAAGATCATTGAATTGAATCCGTACACAAGACTCTTTGCCAATTTAATAAATTTCCTGATGCACTATTCTTTGTGTTATGTAGATAAATACTGTGTATTTAAATCAGGCAGAATAAGCACAATGTAGTAATAGAATGGAATATTTCTGAAATTAATGAGTCTTGGATCTAAAGAAGTGAATCAGCTGAGCTGAGACGAATGAATGCAGTTTCCATATGAAAAAAATTCCAATGTTTCGCACACATTTTCTGGAAAATATACAAAAGATAATTCGATTAGTAGTGCAACTTCTATTACATCAGTCCATTATTTCCTTTGTGCTGAAAACAGGAGCAGATGCGTTCCCGAAACGTCCACTGGCTCAAACTTTTTTTTTTCTACTTGACGACTCAGAAAAAAAAAACTGCCCAAAACTTCTTTTCGCTGATGACCTGAAGCTATACAAAGTGATTCACAATTATGAAGATTGCTTGAATTTACAAAATGAAATTGATTTACTCTTTGATTGGTTCAACATGAATCATTTACATTTGAATATATCGAAATGTTTCATCTTACCATTTCCTATAAAAAAGAATAAAACAAAATTTCTCAATGATATTGATGATATTGGAATCACTTATCGATTATAAATCCAAACTATTTCTCTGCATCAGCAAATCATCAGCATATGGAATGATAGGTTTTATTATAAGGAACACAAGAGATTAAAGAACATAAATACAATTATTACACTGTTTAATGCTAATGTGAGGTCCAAACTAGAATATGTCTTCTTGATATGGTATCCAATTTACAATCGCCAAATCCATCATATTTAATCAGTTCAAAAAAAAATTCATTTTTCAGCTTTTAATGGGATTTTCTTTCCTCGTTTCTAAAAAAATAGAGTAGAAGTTATTAAAAATTATTGCAATATATTTGTAGTAAGGACAGATTTAGGATCTGTCCCAAAATGTCACTGCGCTTGAAATTAAACCTTTAGATACCTAAAAGAGAAATTCTCTATTGGTCAGTGACACCTTGTTTTTGAAAAAATTTGGAAATACAAATATATTTAATAAGAATAAAACCTCTACTTATCTTGGTGGACGTTTCGGGAACGAATCTGCTCCCGTTCTCAACACAATTGAAATATTTTTCTATTCGTAAACTTTTTTCAATGTTTCCGATTTTGACACTGAAAAGTGACAATTTGGCAGACGGAGGAATTCTGGTTACAAGGTGTTTTCATTGATTGATATCGAATTTTCCATTTTCATATTCAAATTTCAGAAGTGGGTGCCAAGTTCTATCTATATCAACTGAACAAGAAGCAATATTATTGTCTCCGTTCAGGAGAATGCAAGCAGACTCTTTGATTTTCCGTTTTTGGTTGTTGTCTTCTTTTCCTATGATCTTAATATTACCCCAATCGGCCATATGTTGTCCATTTTCAGTAAGGATATGCTCAGCTAATTATATATTATATATTGCAATAATTTTTAATAACTTCTACTCTATTTTTTAGAAACGAGGAGAGAAAATCCCATTAAAAGCTGAAAAATGAATATACCACCTCCTCGAAGAACTTACAGACAGTATTTATCAAAAGAAAATATTTGAAATATTTGTCTTCTGAGGTCACAGGAATATTTCCTGAGATGGGAACCGGTTATTCCATTCTTATGACTGAAATTTAATATAATATCTTTGAAAACACGGCGATTTTTTTTTCACAAAATGCTACTCAATATGATCTCGTATGCCCCCCTCCCTTTTACAAATGATCAACTTCCACACTCCACGCCTGAGTTGAAAGACATGGAACGACATTATACTGTTGTCTTAGCAGAACAAATAACTATCTCAAAACACCGTGTCAATAATTTGTAACACTTCAATTCAATCTATGATATGTAATCACAGGTCTCTTTGAAGTTTATTCTCACTAGAATCTTTCAACTGTAATTTTTTTCTCGTGATATTTTCTATTTCTATTTCTTGCTATAGATAATTTAGTGATTACCCTGTTCTGTATACTTTTATCAACACCTTTGAACACTTCCAGTTATCGGTTGTGAACCTGTTGGGAATAAAGTGCTACCTCCTCGATGTACTGACCTGGTGGTGAACCCGGCCAACCGGGTGAGATCCCTGCCGGCCAGCACCAACCGGCCGATGGCCTCGGCCAGTTTGACCAGCATCCTGCCGTAGGTGTAGTACACCCTCGAGCGTTCCGTCGTGTCGAAGGACTTGAAGGCGTGCCCTGCGGTCATGAAGGGCAGCGACACCGCCCAGAATCCGATCACGCCGGCGAAATACTACGGTTGAAATCGTTATTTAACCAAATGGCATATCAATGATGATAATGATGGTAATAATAATCGTTTTTATTTGATACAATACAGGGAAAAGTAGTACATAATAGTATATTATATACCTAGGGTGAGAAGTGAGAATGTAGCAACCGCTTTTATATTCTGAGGCGCGACGCTCACTTCTCACCCTAGGTATATTTAATATTTTTCCACTACTAACACTGAAATGACAGCACGTTTGAAGAATACCGAATTTCATCTCCACTGAATTAGAAATACCATTCAGTATATCACTAAAACATGAACTAGAGACTAGAGATGCCCCAGAGGAGTTACAAAAACACATTAGAGTTACCTACAATGAGATGGCGGCTATTGCGGCGGTGTTCACGCAATAGACTAATATTGAATAAAGGTAAAACAGAATGTATCAATTTCTTTCTGCGCCGTGAGGTTCCCTCACTCTTCCAATTACCTGAAGATCTGTCTTTTACTAAAAATTGCTATGAACCTATCTTGACTCTCAGCTTTCGTTTAGTACTCAATTGAATCATGTCTGTACGAAACTCAATAGAGCTTATTACGCCATACTACAAATGAAACCATATTTGGATGAAAAAGGCTTGATGGGCTTGAACTATGCTTTTGCATATAGCCATATATCATACAATATTATAGCATGGGGTTCATCAAGTAATTGGGAAAGAGTATTCATTGCTCAAAAGCGTCTAATCAGACTTATTTTTCAACTGAGTTGTAGAGAAAGCTGTAGAAATACATTTAGAAAAGAAACAAATTCTAACCTTTTCAAGAATATTTATTTTGAAATGCCTCACTTTTATTAAGAGTGATATTAATAATGTTTCCCAAAAACAGCATGAATATTAAACACGCCACATTAACTTGGACTTACCTAGACATAAAACTGCAATGTACCAGAAATCGCCACATTTCATTGCTATAAAACTATTTACCGCCCTTCCCAGCGAACTGAAAAGCATTACTTCGTACGAAAAATTCAAAAGGCAATGCAAGGATTTTTTAATATCTGAAACTTACTACACAGTGAATGAGTTTTTGAGCAGGAATAGATCCTAATTATTAACCTGTAACTTTTCTCTTTTTTGATACTCAATGAGCTTTTAACTATATTAATATTTATTGTATTTTATCTATATTTTATACATGCTTTTATTGAACAATATCTCTTTATGATACTTTATAGTTGACTTGTCCAACACCATGTAATTATGGTATTTTATGGATTAATAAAGTTCTATTCTATTCTATTCTATATATCAAGAATACAGTGTTCATTCGAATGATTTGAAATATCCAAACCTCACGAACATCGCAAATGCTACAATCGAACTGATGTACATAAGAAATAGTATCAATCTTCGAACATGTAGGTATTCAGTTGATGCCTATCTCTGATCAGCTCACGTATGCTTTGTGACATTCTTAGAATTGATAATTATTCATAATTCAAAAAAGGTTTTTATGATTGCAGAAATGAAATTGGGCTGTAGTGACGTTTCGGTTGATACCAAATGTTTCATTGGTTGCATAGGCACAGAAATCTACGTGGGCAGACTACATATCATCGACGCTATTGACAGTTTATTATTCACCTAGGTAAAATTTATTTATCATTATTAACCTAGGTCGAAAAAGTGTTACTTCTTCGAATTCTTTGAATAATGGTGATTTCTCAGGTTGGTAGTGGAAAAAATATATTCAAGTATGAGAGTATTTCCTATCTACCTCCCATCTAAAAAATTGACCGGGCCCTCAAAACCACTGTGAAAATCAAAAATTCAGAAATTTCGTGTACGCCACTAAGTTTCTACTTTTTTTTTCTCGTCTGACCCATTTTTGTAACAATTTTCACCTCATTGTCTGACACAAATTGAATTTTTTTACCGATTTCTCAACTCTATTTTTGTACGCACATGTAAAATCTCGAAAAAATCCTACTTTCATGAAAAATAAATTCCTCGAATTTTCTTTATCTTTGCTATTTTTTCGTACACGTGATCCTTTCGAGAAATTTCCATTCTATTGACTAGGGGACGTGGATTTGTACACAAAAGATTATCTTTTTCCGTGTCTCTTTTCATTTTTCATTTTTCACACTATTTTTTTCCTTCAATACTCAGGTAAATCACCTAATCGAATGAACAAGAAAACATCGAAATCTGGTTATCAGCTAATTAAAAAAAAAAATTCCTAGGTGACGTCCATTCATAATGACGGAAAAAAAAAACAATTTCAACGCCCTCTAGCGACTTCGCGAGGCATCAAAAAACCGTTCAAAAGTTCACCTTGGCCACAATGTTATCCACGATGCCCATGAGCACCCTGAACCTGAGGAACTTCCTCAGGTGGTTCAACAGCTTGTTGTAGCTGGCCATCAGGGTGGTCTTTTCCCTGGCGTTCCCGTTGTAGAAAGCGACCTCTTCCGAGTGCGTTATCAGGCGTGAATTGATGTGCCTGAACTCGCCCTCCAATTTTTGTTCTCCCACCGTCAAGACGGCCGTGGGTTTGCGCAGGTGCGTCAAGAGAGCGCCGGATACGAAGAGGTAGCCCAGCATGAGGCCGGGAGTGCTGCCTAGATGGGACAAGGCACCATGAAAACAGTGGGAAAAGTTTTCATAAAAA